>OX424440.1:16510265-17110265 GCA_949152465.1 Cantharis flavilabris | reverse complement strand
TGGGGCTTTTACCGACTGAAAAAACTTATTTGGAAATATTACTTGCAAAACATGGAACTTTACATTGTATGCTAATTATTAGTACTGTCGGTTAATAAAACCACATTATATTGTCGATATTACTAAAACCCTTCCATTTACATCAAATTACATTAGTATATGGTCGCTTTCCAGGCTTTGTGTAATCGAAACGCTTATTACGTGAAGTAGACATCATACATTTTCGGAAGAACCTCTAAAGTGTTATTAATCCACGATATTACTAATTACATTTTCTTTGAAAATTAAATGAAGTATAAAATTAATTATTGAAAATATGAGTGGCTGTTCAATTATACCGCACGATCTTTTTCATTTCTGTAATTTCCTTCGTCGTGCGACAAGCTTGGAGAAAATTGGTATCGATTTTACGAAACAGTTATCCCGAGTTATTTGAGATAAACAAGGATAAAATGATAGGTCACGAGAGTTGTTAAAATTAAAACTAATTTGCATCATCGTTGCATGTTAATTTGTTATGTTCCAATTAAATTATTCCAATATTTATTTCTAAACGAATCAATTTATTTTTAGCACTTGTTGAAGGAACCAATTTGAGCTGTTATCAGTGCATAAAAAATACAAACGAAGAATGTGGAATCGAGTCGCTGCTTCCTTGTTCGGCAATTTCTGATAGATGTGTTACTCATATTACAAAGAATGGTAAGTTTTTACCTATAACCCTGTAAATTAGAAATATGCTATTTTCCATTTTAATGCAAATTTTTTTTAGACGAGCAAGGATTTACATTAAAAAGAGAATGTGGATTAGGGCCCTGTGGGTTTGATGATGCGATGATGAACAAGGGATTAGGATGGGATACATGCGATCGCAGTAACGATGAATATGTATGCCTGTTTTGTTGTAAAGACAGTGGTTGTAATAAAAGTGGGACAATGTTATTTTCGCCTTCCATTATCTTAATTATTACGTTATTGCTAATTATGCTGCTCAACATTTATGAACGTTTTCAACCCCCTTACATTGCCAGACCGGAGAAAGACATTTAATTACAAAGTATGTTAAAAGAAAATAAAAATGTTTGTCAGAATTTCATATCAACGATCTCGATGTCAATTGTACTTAAATTGATTGTTTAATCTAAAAATCAGTCATAGAAAATAATCATAAACATAATATGCGATGGCTCATATTATGGTTTGTAAACTGATTGCTATAACTTGAAACCAATTAACTAATTGGTCTGTTTATAAATGGGAGACTTAAAAGCTGAGTTAATACATTTCATTTCGAAATGACTTTTAAAACTACAATAATTAACTAAATGAGTTATGAGAACCTCAAATGTAAATAATATCATAATCAAATTATTTAGTGTCATGTTAGATCAACTTAACAATCTGAATGAAATTCTTATTTGTTTTAATTCTCCCATTAAATTTTAATGTTAGATTAAATTTAATTATAAAACCGACAACCGATAATTTAACAGAGTACCTCAAGAATAGAGCTAACTTGACAGAAAAAAACTTGGAATTGTTTGACTTGGTTAATTTTTTAAGGATAATCCATCATAATAGCAATAAAAAGTTTTAGAAGAAGCATTTTTTTTTTCTAATTGTAAGGAAGTAGAAAAATTCGATTTTGTAAAATACTTCAACGTTGTAACTACTTTGGAAGGCTTCCATGTAGCTCTTTCTCCAAATATATTCTCAGTATTTAGTTCTGTTATAAACATTTCCTCTATTTTCTATTTATCTTTTTGTTGCTTTTCCATAGATTGCCTGAAAAATTAAATTAAATTACACAACTAACTTGCGAATGGTTACCATCTCGCAAACCTGGTTAACAGTTAGTTTTCAACCACTGAGGATATGAATCGAAAGTCAAGCACATTTACGAACGTATCTGAGTAATTTTCAATACTATAATTTTTTCATGAAGGTAATATAGATGATAAGAATTTAATTGAGAGAAATTCTTCTCTTTATAAAATAAAGCTGCTAGAACGTTGTGATTTGCTTATGAGAATATTCTAACTGAAGATTAACTTCATCTGTTCATTATTTAAAGCTATCATTATAGAATGTAATACCCGGAAAGTAGCTATAACAGAGTACATTGCATTTAAAATGATGATCTTCCGTTTCCAGACTAATGCATTATATCTCTGAACACTATTAAAATAATTTTGTGATTTATGATGTGAATCATTTACTTAATAGTTATTCCCTGTGAAATATTGCAAGAAATAACTTTTTCATAATAATTAATATAAGAAATGAGCGATAGACACCGTGTTTCTGGTTTATCAGACGTTCTCAGTACCGCATACACGTTAACTCTTAATTATACAATGTTGCACTTAGTGGCTCGTTATTTTAAGTAGGTATAGGTGGTGCAAAGTGACATTACTCTTAAAATTGAAGTGTTTCTAAAATTAGTAATGTCACTTATTCCGTTCTCCTATTGGTTGGAATAATATTTAAAAAAAAGTTTTAATTTTAAGTGGTGCAAACGGGCATTATAATAATGGTAATATTCATTAGATTCATAATTTTTATTAAAATTGGAAATGAAAAACTTAAAGATGCGCATTTAAACATTGTTTAACAACTGGTGTCTGATTATTTTCAAATGTGAAGCAGATATACAAGTTAAAAGTATTTTAGTTTGACAAAAATCTCCATAACTTGGTTGCAAGATAAAAAATTTGAACTTTAGAGTGAAGTGATTATTGGGCTTTAACAAGCAAATTTGATGAAATAATAATGTAACTCCATTACCCTAGGCTAGGGTACTCTGATGGGTTATAATATGTTAATTTTTATTTACAAAACAAAATCATTTTTTGTGTATTTTATATAGATAATATTATAGAAATAACTCAAAACCTTCATAGTATTATTTATAATTGCTATATCCATTCACAGTAAAAAAGATTTTAAATGCCACGTAAATGGCTTTTCGCCAGAAGAATTACAAATCATGATAAGTCAGCTTGTAATGATTGTAATATACAAATTTAAAGAACTAATAAAATTCTTTAAGTTCGTATATTAAAGTTTTGCTATACCTCAAAAATCAAGAAAGTTATTGCTAAAAAACGATGATTATCGGTTCTATTTCTACTTGGCACTAGCTTTAGTAAATACTAAAAAATAATTTTTAAAATATAAATATTTTATATGGTTTGGATCGTTTTTAAGTACTAATCACACTCGACCTCTCATGGAACAGAGTATATAGACGGAGAGCTGGCTACAGGTAGAGCAACATGACTCATGACTCGGTCCACGAAATATTTTTCTTGTGAAAAGGTTCGATTGCTGTCGACAGAGCGAAAGCCCGATCGTCAGAAAGCCGATCAAACTTGTAAATTTTTTGCCAAAATAAACTGTCGATGGGCACGGCTGAAAATTTACATGGGTATCGGAGAGGAATTGAAAAAACAGGAAAAAAATTGTAAGAAGTGTAACTGGAAAATAAAGAGTTATCAGAAGCTTCCAAGTTACCAAAAATTTGTAGAATTTACATATTAAGAGAACTTCTGACAATTTGCATGTTCAGTCAAATTAGATCAAATTTTCACGAATAGCGGAAATAATTGATAGAAAGCTGCAAATTGGTACAGAAGTACATTAGGGCTTATGTTTGAACATACTGAAAGTCGGAACCAAAATTCTTTGGGCTCGAGCCGCCATCTTGGAAAGAAGGTCCTCTAAATTACTTTTTCGCTGTTATCTAGGTAACGGTGCATTTTGGAAAGTAAAGTTTCATATAAAAAAGAAAGATAATAAAATTTTCTATTAAAAAGATGCTATGCACTTCTTTTGTATTTTTATTATTTACGCCGGTAATTCACGTTGAATATAGAGCCTAATCATTATTTCAGACGTAAGTGCATATCCCTTGGTTTTTATGAAAGGAGTTTTCCTTATCTGCTGTCTGCTTAAGATATGACAATTTTTATTATGAAAAAGTTACAATGTAGTCGTAATTGAACTAATTAGTAATTTTCACTAAGAATCAATATCGATAACCCAAAATTGTTTCTTACAAAAGTTGCGCTATTTTTAACTTTATTAGGTAAAACTAACAAAATATTTTTTGATTATTGATTAGATAAATTAATTTTAATAAAAATTAAAAAATAATTAAATTTTTGAGTTCTTTTAATTGTTTTTGGTATTTTGGTATGGTCTTTCAACATGGTCTTTCGATCATCTTACATTATTTTTTTACAAACAGGATAATCGATTATTAGATGTACAAAGCGGGTTCTGGCTCACAGGTGTGCTCGATGGCACATGCCATCAAGTTCTTGGTAATCATAGGTGAGAATTAAAAGTTCTTGTAGAGGGTATGTGTGATGAAGTTCTTCGCTTGTAGGTGAAAGTGGATGCGAGTTCTTCGCGGGGGGCTTGTGGATGGTAGTTTTGACAGGTGTGTTTGATGGTATGTGTTATGTTTTAATTTATATAGTAAAATATTATTGTTAGGTTGGCAATGTCGTATATAGATAAAAAGAAGAAAACGTGCAAATAAAGACAATCCAGTTTCAAATTAAGTAATCTTTTAATTACCATCAATTTAAGACACAACAAAGTGGAGACGAGGTAAAAGAAAAGACGAGCTACCAGTGAAAAAGTGAGTGATGATTAAAAACATTATTTAACAATAGTATCTCGGGAAAATCGAAAACGTGTGCTTGCTCAAATATGGCGACTGAAAGTTTAACGCCCTTGATTGCGGCTTTGACGGAATTGGTCACTTCACTACAAAGTCGACAACAAGTACCGGAAAATCCAGCTGATAAAATCAAAGAAATATTACGTTCACAAACCTTGACATTCGAGCCCTATCAGGAAACGGAGGAAGATTTTGATAGTTATTGTGAAAGATTAAATAACTATTTTACAATAAAAGGATTGGACAGCGCAGATCAGGAATCGGAAAGAGCGAAAGTAATGGTATTAATAAACTGTCTAGGTAGCAAATATTACAAGCTATTATCCAACTTAACGGCACCAGATTTACCAGCTTCCAAAAGTTATGAAGAAATTATGGAATTGTTAAAAAAACATTTAGCACCAAAAAGAAATGTGCTCACGGAACAACATAAATTTTTATTAAGACTCCAAGCCCCCGGTGAAACAATTTCTGCTTATGTTGCTTCATTAAAAGAGCTAATAAAAACGTGCGAATTTAAATCTGAGTGCAAAGCACCTGCCTGCACAAAATCTGTTATAAATTTATTAATCAGGGCACAATTTATCCGTGGAATCCAAGATACGGAAATTCGTGAACGCATATTACAGCAAGCCAACATCGAATTCGAAAAAACACTAGAAATTGCACTATCAATAGAAATGTCAAAAATGCAAACCCGCGATGTTTACAAGAGCACGTCAAATTCAATAAACAAAATTGATTCACATAATATTCAAAATAGAAGAATATATTCAATTGGTTCCGACGGTTATAAAAACAAGAGCAAATTGAATTTGCAAGAATTGGGACTTGAAAAAAGTTGTTTACATTGTGGACGCAATAATCATCCTACACAGAAATGTTTAATCGCAAGGAAATTGTACTGCTCCAGTTGTCGGAAGAAAGGACATTTGTCAAAACTATGTATTACCACGTTAATTCGAAACAAACAAACAAACAAACAAACCGATGTAAGAAATATTGACGATGACGACAGCGATAACGAAATGAACGAAGCCCCAAATAGAAGATTTTCGATTAATCGAATCATTGATGTGTTTTCAGAATCCTAAAATTCAGTACACGAACCAAAAATATTTGTTCAGGTAAAGATAAAAAATAAATTATGTAATTTTGAATGCGATACAGGAAGCCCGGTAACCATTATGTCCAAACATGATTTCGATACGATTAAATTAAATATTCCCCTCCAGAGAACAGATGTCATATTTCGATCATATACCAAACACTTAATCAAACCTATTGGATAAGCTCGAGTACCTGTAGCCTATCAAGGTAATAAATTTATGGGGGATCTATACGTTGTTGCTGAACCAGGAAGTGCCATTATCGGAAGACGCTGGGTGCGAAGATTAAAAATAAATGTCCAAGAAATTGATTCAGTTTCAGTTCAACCATTAACAGATGAAATCTTCAGTCAATTCCAAGATGTGTTCTTACCCAACGTGGGAAAAATTCCAGACTACGAGTGTTCTTTAAAGTTGAAAGAAAATGCGCAACCGGTATTTTTGAAACCAAGACCAGTCCCTTACGCCCTCAAAGAAGAAGTCGACCGTGAATTAGATCAGCTAGAAAGGGACGGAATCATTGAAAAAATTGATCATTCGGAATGGGGTACCCCATTAGTTATAATTCCAAAATCAAATAGGAAAGTTCGTTTATATGCAGATTATAGAACCACTGTTAATAATCAACTCCAGGAAAATAGATACCCAATTTCCAGAATCGAAGACATTTTTAACGAAATGCGAAGTGGAAAGTTCTTTTGTACTTTAGATGTTTTTAAAGCGTATTTACACGTTCCAGTGGATGAAGTTAGTGCAAAAATTCAAACGATTTCTACACATCGAGGTACATATTTGGCTAAACGATTATTTTTTGGGATCAAAACAGCACCAAATGAATTTCAAAAAATTATAGATCAAGTCCTACACGATTTGGAAGGGACTACAGCTTATTTTGATGACATAATTGTTCAAGGATCTACAATAGACGAATGTAAAAGTCGCTTGATAAAACTATTAAACCGACTCCGGAAATATAACCTCCATCTCAATCGAGACAAATGTAAATTTTTTGAAAAGAAAATCAAGTACCTTGGTCATGTCATCTCTGAAGATGGGTTACAAAAGGACGAAGAAAATATTAAAGCAATAGTTAATGCACCAAGACCAAGAAATGGAGAAAAAGTACAACAATTTTTGGGATTAGTAACGTACTACTCTAAATTCTTACTAAAAGCTTCAGCGACACTGTGTCCTTTAAATCAACTATTAGGAAAAGGGTTTAAATTTCAATGGACACCAGAATGCGAAGTAGCATTTCAAAAAATTAAAGCAGAAATAGCCAGCGAACGAGTTCTCACACCTTTCACACCAGAACTACCCGTAACGTTAGCAACAGATGCAAGCCCATTTGGACTTTCCGGGGTGTTATCACATATTTTTCCAGACGGCAGCGAGCGTCCAATTGCATTTGCTTCGCGTTCATTAACTACAGCTGAACGTAACTACAGCCAATTAGATAAGGAAGCTACTGCAATCTATTGGTCTTTTACAAAATTTTTTCAATACATCTATGGAAGAAAATTTACACTGATTGTTGACAACAAACCTTTAAGTAGTATTTTTAATCCTACAAAGCAACTTCCAAATTTATCAGCAAGTCGAATGTTACGATACGCCAATTATTTATCTGGGTTTGATTATAATATTCAACACAGGAAATCCAGCAAACATGCAAACGCAGATTATTTTTCCAGAAATCCTTTAAAATTAACTAAAAACCAAGAAAAAGTAATTGATGACGAGCACGTATTAAATGTTAACTCAATACAAGAAATATCAACAGACACAATAACCTTTGCTAAAATAGTTGCTGAAACAAAAAATGATCCAGAATTACAACAATTAATGGAAAATATAACCCGAGGAGTCATTCGAAATCCAGAATTATCAATACAAGAAGGGGTTTTATTTCGAGGCAATCGAGTAATAATTCCTCAAGGTTTACAACCTGCCTTACTTAAAGAACTCTATTCTACTCACATTGGCATTGTAAAAATGAAAGCTTTAGCCCGAAGATATTGCTATTGGAAAAACATCGACGACGACATCGAAAACGTCGTTAAGAGTTGTATCGAATGTTGTAATGTAAAAAAGAATCCAACTAAGGCACCACTACATAAATGGGAACCTCCAAATGCAAATTGGCAAAGAATTCACATGGATTATGCTGGTCCTTTCCTACAACACCATTTCTTAATCGTCGTAGATGCAAAATCAAAGTGGCCTGAAATTTATATGATGAAATCAGCACCTACCACGACTAGCACAATAAAATACCTTCGGCAAATTTTCAGTCACCACGGATTGCCAGAAGTTCTCGTGAGCGATAATGCAACTATTTTTTGATCAGATGAATTTTCAAAGTTTTGCAGTAGAAATGGAATCTGTCAACGTTTCATAGCGCCAGGACATCCAGCAACAAATGGGCAAGCAGAAAGGTACTGCCAAACATTAAAATCAAAATTTAAATGTATGCTAAATGAACCCGGAGATTTACATGAAAAATTGCATGCATTTTTACTACGGTATCGAGTCACACCATTATCTTGCGGTCAATCGCCATCAGAAATATTATATGGAAGAAATTTACGTACGAAATTAGATTTGATTAATTTCTTAATTTCACTTAATTAATTTCACTAACCAAACATAAAAACAATGCAATACAACCAAATTTCGAAAAATATTTCAAAGTTGGAGATCGGGTACAATCGCGAAATTATACAGCATCCAGTCTATGGAAATATGGTACCGTGGTTGAACGGTTAGGTGAAAGTGGATGCGAGTTCGGGAATTTGCTCGATGATGTAATTTTAAACTAAATCGTCTTAGTGCTTGTTCACAATGTACGTAAGACATAAGACGTACATAAAACATAAAACGTAATGTTTACATAAGCCGCAAAAGTGTTCACAATGAACATAAGAAATTTATTCAACTGCGCATGCGTATAACAAAAAACGAAACTTTAAAATTTTACATTTAAACAATTGAAAATAAAATCTCAATCAAATTAATTATTTTGACACTAGTCAAATTATAAAGTTATGTCAGGTTATGTTAATGTCAATTTATTTTAACTAATAACCCAACACTACCAACTTCAAATCACAAATTTCACTCAAGGTAACATAAGAATTACGTAAGAAATACATAAAATTGAAATCATTTCAATCTTATGTACGAACGTAATCCGAACATAAGAACTACGTAAACCTAAGAATTACGTAGGCACACTGTGAACACTTACGTTGATTTGCTACTAGTTCAACTTTACGTTTTATGTATATCTTATGTTCATCTTATGTCTTACGTACATTGTGAACAAGCACTTACATGAGAAATTTAATATATCTAATTATCAATTTTTATATCATTAAGAACACTATTATGTTAATTAAGAGCTTATCAACATCAATCCAAAACAGTCGCTAATTACAATAATACATTATCAGTTTTAGTTTTAGATGTGTTTAGACATGTTTATAAATGTAATTACTAATTTTTTAATTATTTTAAAATAACTTAAACTAAATTGGATTACATCATCAAAAAGGTTAATTATGAGGGTAGATTAAAGAAATGCTCCCCCAAATGGTACATCTTCTAATTTAGTTCTATGATAAGGATTATGATGGGTTTTCGTTTGACGGACAATTCTGTCTAAAGGAACTCGGTGTCTATGATGTAGACAACAACTATGCATATTCCAAGATGTTTAAGGTAAAAAATAAAAATTATACATTTTACAAGTTACTAAAAAAATCTATATTTAATTTTTAAGGTTGGAAGCACCAAGGATGTTAAGGATATGAGGACTATCCGCTTTGTAACAAATAACATCCACGGTTTAGCGTGTCAGGATTACCCTAATGAACTGGATAGAACACAAATCGATGTGATTATACAACGAATGTTTGTAGAAGCACGATCGGAACATCGGTTTGTGTGCTATAAAGGTGGAAATTACGAACGAGATCACATAACACGGTTGGGGTATTCCGATACAGCTTTCAACCTGGAGGATTTAGGGTGTCCAAAATTTGACATCCTACTTCAACGATACGTCTTGGAGGTGGAAGAATGTGGCAACCCTATGACATTAAAAAAACCGTAAAATAGCTCATTGTCCAAAGGTGGAAGTGAGCTATTTTATGCAATTTCTAAAAGATTATTTTAGAAATTGAGTTTTTGTTATATATAACCTAATCACTCCTTATACATAATCAGTTTTCATGTTAACATACAATCATCTAGGTAGTGGTGTATTAAATTAATTAATTAATTACTTACCTTTCGAATTGCATCTACCTTCATATGAATTCTGTGGACCAGGCACACGTCTAGAAGAACACTTAAAAAGAGGTGATTCGGGGGTGAATCCGCTCGATAGTGCTTGTAAAATACATGATATTAGCTATTCGAAAAATAAATCTTTAGAAGACAGACATAAAGCTGATTATATTTCGGAAAATAAAGCCTGGGAAAGAGTAAAGTTGAAAGACGCAAAGTTTGGTGAAAAAGCTGCAGCCTGGTTCGTTACAACAGCTATGAAAACGAAACGTAAACTTGGAATGGGGATGAAAGCTAGGAAGAAGCAGAAGATTCCATTTAAACGTGGTATTCTAGATCATGTTAGGAGAAGTTTAAAGAAAAAACATGTTGGGGATTTAGATTTAAATAATACAACCGCATTAAAAAAAGCTTCAATGATAGCACTTAATGCAGCACGTGTAGCTGTTAAAAAAGCAGGAGGTCGTAGAAATATACGTACTCCTAGAATTATTCCCTTCGAATCTAAACAGGGAGGAGTTTTACCTGCTTTATTAATGCCAATACTAGCAGCTTTAGGAGCAATAGGTTCTTTATCAGGTACATAAAACTCTTTAAAATTTTTTGTTTTACAATTAATTCTTGTAGGTGGTGCAAGTGCTGTAGCAAAAACGGTGATCGATTCGAGAAATGCTAAAAAGAAACTCGAAGAAGATAAACGTCATAATAAGACGATGGAGGAAATTGGTAGAAAAGGATCAGGATTATATCTTAGAAAAAATGTTAAAGGAGGATATGGCTTATTTTTAAAGAAGCAGTCAAAAAACTACCATTAACGCTACCCAATAGAGCACTATTTGACAAGGATTTAGTTAAATATGTGAAAAAATTAGGAATACCACATTTTAGAGGAATCTTTATGCGTGACACGTTACCAAAAAACAGTCCACCACACACTAATGAATGTGGTATACTTAATTTAGATTCTTATAAAAATCCTGGAAGTCATTGGGTAGCGTATGTTAAAAGAAATAATAAAGTAGTCTATTTCGATAGTTTTGGGGGTCTGAAACCGTTTCAGGAACTTGTAAAATATTTAGGAGATAAGGTTAAAATTGTATATAATAATGATAGTTATCAAAATTATAATGAAATTAACTGTGGACATTTATGTTTAGCATTCTTGTATCAAACATATAAAAAAAATAAACTAAAATTAATTACCATCGTTTAGGAAGTTATATATAAACATGTAAAATCTTGAAAATCCTTAGTAGTATATAAAACACCTATGTATAGTAAGCATGTCATATATTTTTACATTAAAAATTAATAATCACGTGTTATCTATCGATTTTACAAATTAATTATCGCTGGATCCTGAAGCTGAATATGGATTAACTAAAATAGGCTCAAATAATAATTCATGGACAAAACATGACAAAATATTTACAATAAATATAAAAAAATATATACACTTTTTACAAGAGTAAATATTATATATAATAAAATTTAATACAATAAAAATTTAATATAGTAAACATAAAAATCAAATGACGTACAAAGAAAAGCAATTGCCACTGCCTTTGGAACCAGAGATTAATTTGGGGTATAGAATTCATCAACCGAATACAGTGGTTTTTCAATTAGATGTGACTTGATTGCTTTCCGGAACTTATGGAGCGAGGTTTCAGACTTGATGTGAGATGGTAGATTATTGTATAATTTTTTTGCATTGTACAATATCGAATTTTTGGTAAGTTCCGAGGTAGGAATCTGTAGATATATGGAGTCAGATCTCCTAGTATTGTAGGCGTGTTAAGGACCCGTGGGAAGTTCCGACATATGTTTGTAAAGCAAGCAAACAGTTTCCAGTACAAACAGAGCTGGTAGGGTTAGTATTCTAATTTTTTTTAAATGTCCTATACAGTGGTCTGTGCTTTTTAATCCAAACATGTATCGGATAGCTCTCTTCTGTAATTTGAAAATTAACGGAAGAGCATATCTCAGGTGCGATTCAAAGAGAGCAAAGTAAACTGTCCTAGTAGTGCATGCATCCAGTACATCAGCTACCGATCTTAAAGCAAAGCATGCCGAGGATAGCTTGTTGGCAAGTGCATCAATATGATGGGACCATTTAAGAGTATTATCCATGATTAGTCCGAGAGACCTGGTTGATTCGACATTTTGAATGATAGCATTTCCGAGATTAATAGGTTGGATGTTACCTTTGTATGTGATTACTTTGGTTTTATCTGTGTTAGAACAAAGACCATTTGAGTGACACCAAGATAAGATTAAAAATTCATCAATATGTTAAATTTTCTTCATCGGTGCAAAAATTATGAATTTTTCATCAAGATGAGATATCTAGGAGATCTTAGAAATTCTGAGGATATCCAAGAAAATTTTAAGAAATTCAAGGAAATTTTTGAAATTACAGGTAATCTTACCTTTTTAACTTTTTCGAAAGGAAAGCATAAGGCAATCTAAGATCAAATTCAAGGTAGGTAATTTTAGAAAATCTCTAGAAATTTTAGAGAAATCTAGAGAATCCAAGAAAATGTCTGGTAGGACATTTGGAAATCTGGTGTACAAAAATTGGGTCTGCGGTTTCCTCCTCGTAATAAGCTAAGAAAATATGTTTTTGTCACCTTTACGAGTCTTATTTATATGTCAATAATATAATATTAATATTATACCTATTAAAAAAATTGTAAGAAACATGGTCGATCGTATAAATAATGAAGTTGGGGCCTCTGTTGTAGGCATTGCCATAACTTAGTTGACTATTGTTTTTGTTTTCATTAATTTTACCTATTTTAGATGTTTTGTGCGTAGTTTTTCTTAATATAAATACGAAGTTTCATACTTTTCTTTTTTATTTGTGAAATTTGTAAGAGCAGGGGGCCTGCAAAAAATTTTGCCACGGGGCCCGACGTGGCTCTCGACGGCCCTGTTCACAAATATGGGAGAGTGGGAGGAGGGACAAAATTTAATAAAGCAGGCACTTCCATTTTAGAAGGATTATTGTTATTATTAAACAGACATTTTCTTACATGTCAAGTTAACTAGAAGTTTTAAGATTATCCAGCATGTTGACCAGGTTTAAGAGGTCGGTAAATATTTACATGTTTCAACTTTAGCGACAGTAATATCTTTATATCTTCCTTCTAATGCCATTTTGAATCTACCAGTTGGTATAAATGGTGGCAATCTGGATCCGTCTATTAAGCAATTACATATAAAGTAATGAATATTCTGAAAATAATTGTTTTTTTAAAACAGCATGATATAAGTGAAGTGTATGTTGATAAAATTAAGATAGAGATATTACCAAAGTAAGAAATGATTCAGATTTTGCTTCAGAAAAAAACTCTCTTTTGTGCAATTGTAATCAGAGTCAAAATATGCAGGAATTATGCTAGTTCAAAATATGTATTCAAATATATGCGATACAATATTTCAATATTGATTGGTGTAAATAATACATTAACTATTTTCGTTGGTTGAAAACAAAAAGTTTATTTTGCGATTTGCTAGATATGCAAAATATATAAATATAGTTTTATGCTACCATGGAACAAAATACTGAATTACAATGAATAAAAATAATACAAGACAAATAAAATTATAGTAGATGAAAAAAGGTATTTCTTGAAAGATAGAAAAAATACAAGAAACTTGAAAGAAATTCATGACAGAATAAAAAGAAAAAAGAAAGAGAAGATATAATAAAAGGCCAAGAAGAAACTAGAAAACCTACCGAAGAAAAACAAGAACAATAATACCCACAATAATACCCTTGCACAATAACCTAAAAATAATAAAATCAAATAATCTTTTCTTATATTGGTAAGAATATACAGTGAAACTTGCGTAATCTGGGCATTAGAAAGATTTTCATTACTAGATTCATATAAGGTATTAAGCTACAAGTGGTCTAGAACAGTGCGACGCATGTGATTCGGTGCAATCGGTTAATTCCAACTGTTAAAACCGTGTTATTGTTTCAGTTATTTAAAAATGTTATCATGCTTGTTAACCCTTATGTTAATACCCGGGTACCCGGGTGCCCAACTTGTTGTATTTGCATGAAAAAAACTATAAAAAAATGTAAATTTTGAGGCAAAATTATGCCGAATTTTACATTTAAAAGATGTTTAGCGACTTTACCTACTAATAGCTTTTTTTTTTTCTTTCTGGCAGTATATTTAACTCAAAATGTCCTAAAAGTGGAGTTAGCTGGTTAACACATGTCAACGACGATATTCTAACATTTTATCATACAAAATTAATAAATATGCAGTTGTTTGAGCGGAAAAAACATCCGAACTTTCCTCAATTTCCAGTTTGATAGATAGAACAGGTTCATCGGCAAATTCATTTTGTTTTGATGTGTCGATTACAAATATAGGACAGTTCTTGAATTTTTTATAATCCAACAGAGGTTCTCCAAACTGTTTTCCAAAATATTTACTTTGAAAATTTACGTAATCGTTATAAGCATGCATGTAACGATTTTTTGCAAAATCATTTGAAATGCGTTCATATGGAAACTTAATTTGTTTGATAAATGCTGTAATGTTTGAAATTTTCGCGTTGGAAAAAGTTGACGCATCTGAGGACCTATTATTTCGTGTTCCGGTTTGAAAGGCTACAAAAAGCCAACACGATCTTTGACTTCCCAACAAATTTTGTATTGGCCACGTAAGAAGGTTTCTAGAAGTTGGCAATACCGGCAGTTGGTATAACCCTCTTGTATGAAAACCGACTTGGATTAAATGATTATTGTTTATATGATTATAAATTTCCAACTTTACTGCATCGGACGGAGTAACATGATCAACAAGCCAATTTATTTTAGTTATTTTAATTGAAACGGCTGTGGAACCTGTAAATACGTCCACGTCCAATCGAGCTCTAATAAGAACAAGTTCGTGACGAGCGTTTATGACATATCTATTATAGGTATTACAAAACCCTAGAATGTGACTTAGAGGAATCGTCACGCTAAAATTCGATTTTGATGAATCCAATAATTGAGAATCATCGCTTATAGTCCATCCTGCACTCGAAAGAGATTTTTTTTCACCTGAAGTGTAAGCACAATTTCCATACAAGGATGAAACAATTCCTGGAGAACGAACCGTATCAATTACGGTATCTCCTAATTGATAACGTACTTCTTCGAATAAAAACAAGGGACTGTTTAACTCGAACGGCTTACCAGCTTCTGCGGGAGTGATTGTACCTTCCAAATATAATTTACTGTCAAAAATTGCCGAAATATGCTCGCCCTTCTCAATTATTATACAAATTTCATCAAAATTGCCAAATGAGTTAAGTGTATAGGGATGATAGGTGCGAGTAATCCTTTCAATCACATGATCACGCGTTGATACATCATTAAAAATCGTTTGTAAAGCTTTTTCGTTTTGCATTTTTAATTAAAACTTTACAACCTATCAACACTTGTCAACACTTCCGAGTTTGAATCGTTAATGCTGTTCGGCTTAATGTTAAATACTTTTATAATTTGGTTAGCGTTACCATTACGATTTAGCCCCATTTTCTTTCAACTCAAGTCTTACGGTGAACGGCTCCTCACCAAAATCTATCAATTCACCGTTCTGATCTACAAGCTTCACCGATATGTTATGTATATTGTCACATATTACAGGCAAATATATAGGTGTAGTAGCATCTTTGTTTAATCTGTACCCCGGGGGTACGGAAACATCCATCTCAAAAATTGTATGAGATCTTTCATTATTACTAAACGCCCCTCCTGTAATGTTTGATTCTATATGAATATTAGTAGCTTTAATGATTTGTACTTTAAGATCCGATTGGCTTTTAAGTTCTTTTAGAAGTTTTCTGGATGAAAATCCGAGCATTCTACCTATACTATCGGATTTCGTAAAATCGATAGTATAGGATGAAAAAATTTCACAGCGGAGAGTATTTAAATTCGGCCAGAGATTGAAATCTTCATCAAGATGTGTTTTTAAATAACTGTTCAGTTCATCGATCTCGTAAACACAGTAAGGTATATTAAGTACTTTGTCATCATAATAAAACTTACTGTTTCCTGGATAAATATTTCGTATCGAATTACATCCGTTAAAGCCTAGAACTGCGAGCATATAAGATTTATCAGGATTTAACAGAATTGGCGGAGAATAATCGACGGAGACAAAATTACCCCATCCTCTTAAGGTGAAAGTTTGACTCATATTAATAAAAGTTACTAGTTGAATATAATATTTATTTAGCATAATGTATCATAATTTATCAATACAATAAATTTTTAATAATCAAAGTTTATAACACAATTAAGACACTCGCAGGAGGGAAGCCTTCCACTTGATCGGTACCATCTCGATTGAATTGCTCATAGCAAGGACGATAATTTTCCAATTGTTCGCGATACTTTTCTAATAATAATTTATTCCAAACATTAACTATCTGAAAAGGTTTGCACTCACTTTTAATACGATTAATTGGTATGAATTTGATTTCATCTGCACCCATAAACATTATAGCCTTGGTATAAAATTTTGAAAATGCTGCACCAATTTTTTCTATTAACATTTCCATAGTAATTTCAGTAGTACTATCCCAATGTTCATAATAAGAATAATAAAAACTTTGTAATTCTTCGCGATACTTTTCGGTCAATTTATTCCAAACTGTAACAACCTCGGAAGGGGTATATCTAATTTTAATGTGATTAACTGGTATTAACTCGATTTCTTCCCCATCCATATGTGTTATACCTTTAGTGTAAAATTTGGAAAATGCTTTTCCAGTGTAGTCTATTAACTTTTCCATAGTAGCGCGAGCACACCTATATACTATTCATTCAAAACTCGGAGACACCATTAAAAGAATTAATTAACAGTACAATGGTTATATAGAAATTTTAAACAAAGATGGCAGCAAATTTCCGAACCAAAATTCTGAGTTCTTTCTTTAAATACATAATTTTACAATTTTTTAAATATTTAACAAATTCGGTCGGGGGACGAAGATCTCCGAAGCTATTAAAATACAAAACATCATTATTATTTTTTACGTAAGCTACCCAATGAGTGCCTCTTCCAGAATTCAGATCTAAATTAATAATTCCGCATTCAATTTTTTTAGGTTTTTTTGTAAGTTGATCTCTCATAAAAATTCCTCTAAAATGTGGAATGTTTTTGTATTATTTCTTAAATCGATATCGGTTAACGGTCTCCGAAGTAAATTATTTAGTTTTTTGAATAGGGTTTCATGTATAATGCACTTCCGGTTTTATAAGATTTCAGATACATGACAGTGCCTTTTTTACCCATTGCAATTGCCTCCATCGTTTTATTATGCCGTCCAGTTTCTTCAACTTGTTTTTTGGCAGCATTAGCATTTGTAATAGATTTTGCAATACCGCTAGCTCCTCCGGCCAACGCTCCTACGGCTGATAATCCAGCGAATAGAGGGATTAGAAACGGTAAAATACCACCCTGTTTAGGTATAGGAATAGTTCGTGGTACTTTAATGTTACGTTTTCCTTCAGCATGTCGAATTATTCGTATAGCCACTAGAAGAGCATTTTTTATAGGTTCTTTGTTACTTCCACCTGTAGTACTTATAGAATTAGCAATTTTGTTTATAATCGCTTTTCCAGAAATTTTCTTACGCTTACGAAGACCCATGCCCATTTTTCTTTTAACTTTCATCGTATTCGTAGCCGCCTACGCTGTAGCTTTCTCACTTATACCGGCGTCGTGAGACTTTACACGTTCCCAAGCCCGTTTCTGTAATATACGATCGGCACGATGCCGATGGCGTGATTCTAAATCTTTATGTTGAGAATATGCTTATATCATGCTCTTTACAAGCAGCATCCAAAGGATTAATACCCGAATCTCTTCTAGCTAAACGCTTTTGTAGTTTCGTTCCTGGTCAACAGTATTGATAACCTCCCGGGGCGTGTAGTTCTATAGGTAATTTATTAATAATACTATTAACCAACCCTTCACCTTGATGAATACCCATTTACTAAAATTTTAACAGTTGAGTTTGACTTATACATATATATTGTTGTGTTCTGATAAAGTAATGAAAAGTGAGTTGCGTAATTTAGAAATAAAGAACTGACTTTGCAACCTGAGGAACAATAAAGGCAGGACTCTTGTTCGTTTTCGAAATTGTTTTTTTATTAGTGTTAAGTTTTGTTCGTTAGTTAAGTTGTATTGTTTAGTTTAAGTTTGTTGTTGCAGTAATTTCGTTTGTTTTATTTAAATTGTAATGTTTGTATTTTAATTTTAGTTGTTTAGCAACTCACACAAATTGCAGCTGAGCAGTACGCAAGCTAGAACCTTGATTTGATTTTAAAAAAAAAAGAAGAATAGAAAAACCAAGGAAATGCAGCAGTAGGTAAATAAATGAAGAGTACGAGAAGTCGCAAAATTTACAAACGGAGAGATAAATAAAAGTTAATTGCGGAGAGTCGAAAATTATATAATCAAAAAATAAATAAAAGTTAATTGCGGAGGATCGCAAATTTACAGTCGAAGATAAATAAATAAAAGTCGAATAGAGAAGTCCCAATATTTACAATCCAGGAGTTGGTGTGGTGTTGAATTTAGCTGAAGAAAATTGTGATTAGAGTGGGAAGAAAGAAGCCAAATTACGTGCTGCTCGGCGAATTTGTGTGAGTCCTGTTTTTTAATTTTGTTTACTTGTGTAAGGTTGCAAAATAAATTGTTCTTTAATCGTCAGTTTTTTATTGTTCTTGCATGTAACCATTTTCGAGAACCAACGACCATTTAATTAGAGAAAGAGATCACAACAATATATATATATATATATGTTACGGTCAATGATGACAATTTGGCCATTAACGTCAATGGCCGAACAATAACGTCAATGCCCAGCTTAGTTGGGCATTGACGTCATTGACCGGGTATTGACGTCAATAACCGTGCATTTTGGGCAATGTTGACATTTAGAATTTCATATGTGGTTTTTACATCATTGTCCGGGCAATGACGTCAATACCCAATACAGGATGGGCAATGATGAAATTATTATTCTATAGATTCCATCTGAAAGTAATGTATTTAATGTGCATTTGCAACTAATACTAGTTATTAAGGGATACTGAAAAGTTAATTTTGGTTAGAAAATATTAGTGATACGACCAAAGAAATTGAGATTATTCTTAGACAAGCAGCAGCTAAAAGCAGTGTTTTAGGAGGTCACGGTTACAAGTGTTGTCATTGCAAGGGTGGATGTAAAAATAATAAATGTGCGTGTTGCGCCAGCAAACAAATTTGCAATTCTAAGTGCCATAGGTCGCTCCAGTGCCAGAATAAAAATGATTCATTTAAAATATTTTATTTTAGTATTTTTTAATTTTTATTATTTTTGTTAATAATTAATTATATTATTATATTATATCTAATACAATGAATATGTGCGTAAATATCACTTGCCAGTTGGCTGTCAAATTTAAATTGCCATTTTGCTCTTCTTTATAGTAGTTATTCTATAATATCATCAAATATATCTTAAGCTTTCGACGATTTTTGTCGTCTTCTTCAGAATTTTATTTAATATAAACAAAATAAAATACATGGAAACCTGGAAAAAAACACATTGTCATTTGATACGACCTAAGATCCAAAAAGATCGTGAGTTAAGGAACAACCTATGATGTGTTTCCGTCAAATAGGAAAAACTTAACTCCAATGTGTGTAGGGCGAACTAGACGAGTAAATGGCTGTAGATGTTGCTTAATCCGTCTATAACTGTCTTCCTCTTCATGGCGTTCTTCTCTCTTGCGATACATATCATTTCATGAAGAAGTCGATCTTTGTAGTTGGTAACATTTACATCATTGCCCACCGTTAACGGGCGTTGACGTCAATGACCGGTCAATGACGTCAATGTCGTCAATGACGTTACGTCATTGACCGTAACATATATATTATTTAATAGTGATGATCAGTAACGTTGACCGTACAACAATGAAGTTTGTTAAGCAATGTACAACATTAAAAGTTGATAATCATGATTTTGAAAAAACTCGTGTGAATAGACATGGTCAATTATTCCCCAGCTCTGTTAGAGCTATAATTGCGGGTTGCTCTGGTAGCGGTAAAACAATTATTCTTATAAGTCTTATCGAGGCACCCGCGGGGCTAAAATTTAAAAAAATATATATTTTTTCAAAGTCTTTACATCAGTCCAAGTATCAATACTTAAGATGTGTATTAGAACCTATTAAATGTATAGTTTATTACACATTTCATAAAAATACTGATGTAACGCCTGTCAGTGAGGCAAAACCTAATTCGATAATGGTATTTGATGATGTTACCGATAAAAGCACAAATGTACGAGATTATTTTTGTATGGGTAAACATAATGATATCGACTCTTTCTATCTTTGTTAAACTTATTCAAAAATACCTAAACAATTAATAAAATATAATGCAAATTTTGTAATATTATTTAAACAAGATTTGTTAAATTTAAAGCATGTGTTTGATGACCATGTATCTGAAGACATGACATTCGAAAAGTTTCGTGCAATGTGTTAGGAATGCTGGAAAGATTCTCACGGATTTATAGTCATCGATACTGAAGCAGGTATCAACGATGGTAGATATAGAAAAGGGTTTTACTGTTATATTATAGTTTAACAACATCATTACATTATCATTACATACATATTACAACTTCAAACGAGTTACTCAAACAGCTTTCGACAGCTTATCATACAGGTTTCAACAGCTTATCGAACAGATTTCAACAGCTTGGATCAGTTTCAACAGCTGGGAATCATCTTAACTCCAAACCTTATTATTACTTAATAATGAATTCTGAACAGGCTGAACTGAAGAATAAAATTATTAAAAAAAGGAATATAAAAAAGAAGTTTAATAAATTAAAACACAATCAAATCGAAACTCAAAGATTTGCCGAAGAAATATATAAACCCATAATCGATCCCCTTAAGAGTCATGGAGCTAAGAAGAGAAAGATTACCAAATCTAAAACTAAAGATTCTTTTATTAATGATAAATTAAGTACTATTGATGATTCTGTAGAAAAGGATGAAAATGTTAATGATGATTATGAGGAATATGAAGATGCTGTTGAAGATTTTAAAACTTACAATAATACGAATGAAAATGTTAATCACTCATCTTTGTCAAATCTGTACACCGGTATGGCTGTTAGTGATACACGAGATAACATGGATCATGTCTATGGAATTTATCATGATCCCGATATGCAGACTTGGAAAATTGGTAATAAGCCAATTAAGTTTCAAGATGATAATTTTACTATTGCAGCACAAAAATTTAACGGATCGTCGGGCTTGTATGAATTAATGTTTTTAAAACGACCTCAAAATTATACTGAAGCAGATTTAAAATTATATAGAGATATGTATTTTACTAATCAGCAGTGCACACAAGCGAAATTATAATCCTGTAAGTTACCAAAAGGGTAACAAATCATATAAATACTGACAAATAATTAAACCTCTATTTAAAATTGCTTCATCAAGCTCAATTGGGGAAGGGATTTTTAAAGTTGTTAATAACAGGAAACCTGAATATATTTACTGGAATACTGCCAGTGAATTGGTTCAACGTTTAATGTTACTTCATGCTTCCAAAATGGCCGGTAATATAGAGCATGAGAATGAAATTATAAGTATTTTAGAAGAATTGAAAGAGGCTGGTATAATTTCTTAATAACATTTTCAAAATGAACGTAGACGTATTCGGTCGAAGTCAAAACTTTTCAACGGGAGGCCCTAAAAGCGATCCAGATGTGGGGTTTCATTTGACTTCGGATGGTGATTATGATATTAGAAATAAGAGATTGACAGGTGTGAGTGATGTTGTAGATGATTCTGATGCAGTTTCAAAGAAATATGTTAAAAATTAGATGCTTACAATATTAAATGAAATCAAGCATTCCCAAAATCATGCGATTCAAAAATTTCAAGATAAAATACTGTTGTGTTCTGATAAAGAAATGAAAAGTGAGTTGCGTAATTTAGAAATAAAGAACTGACTTTGCAACCTGAGGAACAATAAAAGCAGGACTCTGAGTTCTTTTTTCAATTGTTTTAATTAGTGTTAAGTTTGTTCGTTAGTTACGTTGGTTGCATTGTTTAGTTTAAGTTTGTTGTTCCTGTAATTTAGTTCATTGTTGTTTAAATTTTAATATTTGTATTTTTAATTTTTATTGTTTAACGACTCACATGAATGCAGCTGAGCGGTACGCAAGCAAGCAAGCAGCAGGACAAAAAAAATGAAAATCATAATCTTGATTTTATTAAAAAAAAAGAAAAATATAAAAACCAAGGAAATAAAGAAAATAAATAAAAGGAAGGACAGTCAGTCTTAAATTGAGAGCCCGAGAGGCAAGTCGTCGTGGAGAGTCTAAAATTGAGAGCCCGAGAGGCAAGTCGTGGTGTAGAGTTATAATTTGAGAGCCCGAGTGGCAAGTTGTGTCGACAGAATTTGATTACGCATTAATTAGTCCCGAATTGGAACAAATCGAGTATCCGAGGAAGGAGGTGGATCCAGGACCAGATATCCAAAGAAAGTTCTCCGAATTATGTGCTCAGCTAATTCCGTGTGAGTCCTGTTTTATATATTGTTTCTTGTGTTCAGGTTAAAAATAAATTGTTCTATCATTCGTCAGTTTTTTATTGTCTTCGTGTAACCATTTTCGAGAACCAACGACCATTCTAATTAGAGAGTTGAGAAAGAGCACTGCAATACTTTTACAAGTAGATAGAAACGGAAATTGGATTAACGTGAGTAATACTAATCTTACTAGGAGATGACCACTTAGGGGCATTTTTGTAAATTTGGCCACTTATGGTGCTGGAAGGTCAGCCTTCCAATAACAATTTCCCAAAGTTGTAGAGAGAGATGGCCAGAAGTTTTCAAGAAAATCGAGTTTTAAAATATTCACACCGAGATATAAACACTAGAAATATAAGAGTTGGCAATAAGTAGTGTGGTCTAGAGGTTAGAGGGTGAGGTCTAGTAAACTGTAGGTCGCGGATTACGCGCTACAGTTTACTAGGTCGCTAGTGCGATTCCCGACGGCTGTAACTTTTTTTTTCTTGAATTTATTTTAATTTTCTCCAATACGTAAAAATTGATCGAATTTATGCTTCTTGACTAACAATATTAAGATAAATTAAATTTTGGTACAAAAATAAAGAACGTCGGGTATAAGGTATTTATGTGTCTTTTATTTATAAACAATACAATAATTTATAGTTAAATAATAAATTATACAAGGTGTCGCAACTTTTCACTCCACAGTCGGGGTTTCGCAGGTGCCCGAATGGTATCCGTCATCAAAGCAAGGGAAACAAAATGTTACGCGGCACCTTGCACACTGCACAAATGACGCATTATTGCAGGAGCATTTTATTTTCAATATGTCTATCGGAAAACAAACTTCGTTAAAATTTTGAAAAATTTCTCTGTCATCGCACAGTTTAAAAGCAAACCATAATTTTAATAATAATTTTAAAATTAAAAATAATTTTTTTGTTTTTAATTTATCTGGAGAAAATTAAAATGAATTCAAGAAAAAAAATTACAGCCTTGGGAATTGAACTAGCGACCTAGTAAACTGTAGCGTGTAATCCGCAACCTACAGTTTACTAGACCTCACTCTCTAACCTCTAGACCACGCTCCTTATTGCCAACTCGAAACAAAAATCGAATTTTTTCTTTCCAATTATTAAAGAAAAGAAATTCGATTTTTGGAAAATTCTAGACCACCAAAACCCCTTAAAAGTTATAACCAAAATAAAAGCGCGTAACGGTCAAATGACCGCTGCCGTCTTTCTAGTGTTAAATCTTATGCTAATTTTAAATCTATGAACCATAACTTATAATATTATTACAAAAGATTTATTACCTCATTATATATTATTCATTTTGCAGTTTTGTTTTCATGTTAATATTTTTTTAAATCGATGAACCCCTAAATTGAATTAAAAATCAAGTTCATTACAACTCCGTATTATACGGAAAATTATAGAAAGTTTTAAATCTTGCGTAAATTAATTCATATAATACATTAATATACTAATTTTAAATCTATGAACCATAACATGCAGTCAAGTTCATTACAAAAGATTTATTACCTACCTCATTATATATTCATTTTGCAGTTTTGTTTTGAAGAAAATCTACCATGCTAATCCTATGGAAAAATTATATATTTTATTCCAGTACCCGCATAGTTTACCTACTCACGAATCCTATTGAAGCTGAATGAAATCGTATAGGGGGAACGGGGGGTATACTAGAAGCGATAAAACCTAATCCATGATAACTTCGAAATGCAATGAAATTGGTAAAAATTTATTATGACAAAAAATTATTACTATCAAATTACCTACTAGTCCACTGCATTTAGGATTTTGATACGGAATAATTATATACTACAGTTTTTGCGCGTTTTTATATACTATATTATGGTGTCCCGAATAACGTCTCAAAAGTCCGAAGGGAGGGGAGCTCCCGCTAAACATGTGGCAACAATGTAAAGGTACTCTAAAACGGTTTTTGACGATCTTCTCGGTTCCTATCAGTTTTACGAACAAAATACCTCTATTCAAAAAGAAAGACACGATAATATTATACAATAAAAGGTTCTATAAAATTTTTCAGTCTGAGCAATACTTTTCATGATTAACGACGCTGAAAAAATACGTATAACATTTTTTTTAAACGTAAAATAT
Organism: Cantharis flavilabris; assembly: GCA_949152465.1. NCBI lineage: Eukaryota > Metazoa > Arthropoda > Insecta > Coleoptera > Cantharidae > Cantharis > Cantharis flavilabris. Next base: position 17,085,400 of record OX424440.1, on the reverse strand, counting down.
AAGAAAAAAATAATTTTGTTTTTAAATTTATGGTTTAATATTATTTATTGAAGGAAGAAGAATCTGAACGGTTTATATTATCTGATATTTCAGGTTTTGTGTTGTTCGTAGTTACTTCCTTGTAAAACAAGGAAGTATTGTGATACCGATTTTTTTCGATTTCCAGATTTTGACGGAAATATCCGTTTTGACCTTCCCTGAATCCATTTTGACTATTTTCGTTGTGACGTCTGTACGTACGTATGTACGGACGTCTGTATGTCGCATAACTCAAATACGGTAGGTCGTAGAAAGTTGAAATTTTGGATTTGAGACACTTATAGCATCTAGTTGTGCACCTCCTATTTTTGGTTGCAATTGTCCGTGCCAAAAGTTGTATTTAATGACGCGCATGAATAGATGAACGAGATTCCTGTCCAATTATTATAAAAATTACAAGGAAGTTATGTGGTGTCCACATCAGATTTTTTTTTGGTGTGATGAATCGTCTTCGATAGGTTCAGCATTTGAGTAAGATTGACCATGGCAATTACCGCAAACTGATGAGCAATGTAGTCCTAATCTTCGACAAATGAACAATGGTCCACAACCTTTTGCGCAATTGCTAAAAATCATGTTTAAAAGACAATTAAGTGCGGGAAGTTGGAATGTTGTTTTTGACTACAAAAAGTCGTCTTTTGAGAGCCATCCCCAATCCCAAGGCAAGCATATACCCTCAACCGAAAAACCCGATGGGCCTGCTCGGCATGGAAGAACAATGAGGGAAAGAACAGATGTTTAATCCAACATCTCTTTCAGAGTACGGTGGCCTATATAGTGATTTTAACGTTCCGACATTCATCCACATGAATTCAAACTTTGAATTAATATTTTTTATTACCAATTTTTTCATTAAATTTTACGTTTTAATCTGAGAAAATAAAAAAAACATTTATACTACATATTTTTCAGCGCGGTTTATCATGAAAAGTATTGCTCGCACTGAAAAATTTTATAGAATCTTTTTTGTATACAATTATCGTGTCTTTCTTTTTGAATAGAGGTATTTTGTTTGTAAAACTAATAGGAACCGAGAAAATCGTCAAAAACCACTTTAGAACACCTTTACATTGTTGCCACATGTTTGGCCGAGCTCCCCACCCTTCGGACTTTTGAGACGCTATTCGCGACACCATAATATATGTATATGAAAACGCGCAAAAACTGTAGGATATAATTATTCCGTATCAAGGCATATTTTTTGACTAATTTCTGTGAACTATACAACTTTCGCTATACAAAATAAAAAATAAAAAAAATTTTTTTTCAAAAAAATTCAAATTTTTTTAACCATAAAATTTTAGTTATTTGTAATTTTGTTTTATTTGCATTTGTGTTTTTGCTTATTATTTTGATTTTCTGAATGTTTTTCACGATTAATGATCTTCCCTGATGAGATTTAGTATTTTTAGTTTTTTCTATAATTCGGAAAGTTATGCAATGGCAAAATCAGATTTTTATAGTTAGATTATATATGGGACTTTTTCTTCTTAAACTTACTTAGATATTCAATAAACAATGTATACTAAAAAAAAAACTTTCTTCAAATACTTTATAATAATTAATTGACAATACTACTTTTTTTTACTATATATGTAAGGTATTACAAGTTTCCCGTATTGACAATTATAAAGTATTTGCTTTCTTTTATTGACATATTAAAAATTTCAAAATTACAATAAATGGGTACCCGGGTGCTAAACAACGTTGGTAAAGTTGGGTATTAACATAAGGGTTAAAACTTGTTACTACTGATTTTATCTCTAAAACTTTTCGCTTTTTACAATTTTATATTCAAAAAAGTCCAAAACAGAAAAGAAATAATGTTGATGTACCGATAATTTTTGAGAAAACTTCTATAAAATATTATGTTATCGAATTTGTTCTAAACTTTACGAAGCATAAGCAGAGATGATAATCCTCTACAGTGAACTATATATGTAAAAGTCACTCACCTCCAAATCATAATCCAAATCAACATTAATGAAAAGTACTGTTAAATTGGTAGCAAAATGAGTGCGGTTACATTTAAACAAATTATGGGACAGCTTAACAAAACTTTTATTAACATAGGTTACTTCTTCTCTCTCAAAATTGACTTTGTAGTCGGTTTGATAAAACTAAAACAAAATCAAAATCTATAGTAAATATCTATTATATTGAGAAAAATTTGTTAATCTTAGTTTTTGTCACATTCTTGATCGAGTGATCAAGTAGCGTAACATGCAATTGAGGATCCGTGTTCGAAATTGTTAAAGGGCTCTGTTTTTGTAATAAGACAAAAATTCACGATAAACCTAAATACTACTTTTATCCGATTATAATAAAACCGGCCCTTATTCGCGATTTACCTTACCGTTTAGCGCTCGTGACGCTGATGCCAAATGTCAACATTCTGAATTATTTTATCGCAAAAATACGATGAAATGATAATTTACACAATAGAACACTAAACAAATGCAAACTTTTGGTTTATAAACAAAACTTTCTATGCCAACTGTACGTATTAGATTAACTTAATATTTTTCCGCGTGGTGGCGTTTGCTTAATGTAAATCGCGAAAAGAATTAAAATACAGTAATTATCATTTTAGATAAATTATGAGTTCCTTTTGCATCCGCAAATACATCAATAATTTTGCCAATATTTAAATTTTAGGCAACTTCATTTTCAAAGTATTGCTTATTGCTGTGGTTTGTGATAAAATTTAATTTTGAAAATAATCTTTCTGGCAAAGCTGAAGTCAAAAGTTACCATACAAAAAATTTTACTTTGATACTGCTAAAATTTGAAATAATTGCATCTTTATTTTTTGTATGATATACTAAGCTACCATGTCAGCAATTTAAAACAAGGAAAAATGATGCCCATTTTGTTTATCTCAATAAAGGAAAACGTCAATAAATTATATTTCATTATTAATATTAAAAATTAAATACTAATACTAGATAGATATTATTATATGTTACGGTCAATGACGTAACTTGGACATTATGTCAATAATGCCCATTTACGCTGGCTATTAACGTCATTGACCGGCCATTGACGTCAACGCCCGTTAACGGTAGGCAATGTTGTAAATATTTTCTTCTGATTGTAATATTTACGTCTTTGGCCGGTCAATGACGTTAATGGCCAAAAAGGATTGGACAATAATAAATAATTAAATAAAAAATAATAAAATAAATTTTTTTAAATTAATCAACAGTAATATCCCAAGTGCATAAAAATACCCGATTAAATTTTGACGTTTTTTTGGAACAAAGTTTTGCTAAGCAATATGTCGAGTCAATTTGCCACGTAATAAAATTACGAGTGCGTAGCACGAGGGATTTTGGGTGGAAAATTTATGAGAAATATTTTTTTAGAGCAAAACTTTGTTTCAAAAAACGTCAAAATTTAGTCAAGCTTTTTTTATGCACGTGGGGTATTCGGCATGATTATTTCTTGAATAAATTGATCTTGGAACGATTGAATTATTTATTTCAATTTGATGAAAAAATTACAATTTTGAAACATATTTTCTAATATTTGCAAAATGTGACAAAATATGTTTAGGCCTTTGAAATTCAATTTAAAAAAAAATACAAAATTACTTTGAACCTAAACTTTACTGTTAACAGTTAGCAAGTTGTTTTTAACAATTTGTCAACTTTACAAAAATATAGAAATTATTCTTTATTTGTTACAAGAATAGAACAAGTCCTAAATATTTGGTATCAAATTTAGGATGCAAATTTGTGAAGTAATTTTCATGTATGACACTCTTGTAAAATTGAATGCAATTTTTTGTCATAGATTTGCTACAAATTTTATTATAATGTAAAACGGCTCTTAAGAAGGAACAGAAATGCAAGTAGATAAATTTAGCGGATATTTTTTTGTTTACCTTTTTCGTCATGACAACCAAAGTGAATTTTTAAGTTTAAATAGTTTTATGAGTATTTATGCACCATTCGTGGAATTATCTTATCAAATACCACACTAGCTTTGATTTCTATCCTGATAATTTTTAATTTCTGAACACTCATACGTGCTTTTAAAATTTGGCTCGTAGACAAAATCACTCGAGCAATCTCGCTGACGCTCGCCCGATCTCGTGATTTTGTCAACCAAGTTTTCTCTCGCTAAATTGTTAATCACGTATTCGTTGAAATTAAAAATTACCCGGATAAATCAAAGCTCTTGTGGTATTGCGTCCGATTATTTTTTGACACAAATTTACCCGTGATTAATTTTTGACACAAACTGAATATTTTTCATAGCAACGTAAATATTTACTATAATAAAATGGTTGCCTAGATGTTTTGCGTTCTGATTGGCGTATATTATAATGAAGGAAATAATCATTTTTATTCTGGTTCGGGAGTGAATTGCAAGTTTGTTTGCTGGCGCGACACGCACATTTATTATTTTTACATTCACCCTTGCAATGACAACGCTTGTAAACCCTGGCCTCCTAAAACATTGCTTTGAACTGTTGCTTGTCTAAGAGTATTCTCATTTTCTTTCGTATTTTCGCTAATATTTTTTAACAAAATTAACTTTTCAGTATCCCTTAATAACTAGTATTAATTGCAAAAGGCATATTATTTAATATATTACTTTCAAATGGAATCTATAATAATGGTTTCATCATTGCCCCTCTGTATTGGGCATTGACGTCATTGCCCTCACAATGATGAAAACCCACATATGAAATTTGAAATGTCAACAGCGCCCAAAATGCATGGTCATTGACGTCAATGGCCGATCAATGACGTCAATGACCGAATAGTCAACGTTGACTGTAACATATACATATTATATTTTTAATGGTTTTAAATATTTTTGAAAAAATTGAGGAAGGTCACAGCAGATCTGAGGGTTCTTTTAGCCGGGGCACCGCATACGTTTTATATTTTAAATTTAAATATTAAAAATTAAAATAAATTTTAATTAGAATATTTTTTTTAAATATCAAAATAATTTGACTTCAAATATTGTTGAATTTTTTATTGGATAACTGTACAAGTTCTTTTACATAATAATTCCAGGTTTGTCTGATGAGAATCCGAAATTCGAAACATTATAAAACAAGAGAATTAAAAGCTTTTAGTAAGAAACAAGAAAGTAGAATAAAGTTAGAATATTATTGAAATGTATATTATTGTAATATTATATTACTTTAACTAGAGCTGAGATTTTATGATTTTGCATGTTCTTTAATATCGATATGCCAACAGATTCGTTATGAAATCTGAACAAATTAGGTAAAACGAATTCGAAAAACTGCTTGTCAAAATGCATATTTTGTATATTTTCAACATTTGGTGCATATTTGAGTAAATAATGCATATTTAATGCATATTTGGGCCACTTATGGTAATTTTTGAAAAATTTTAATAGAGAAAATAAAAAATCATTAATAATTTTTTGCTAGTTAAAGCAATTGTTTTATTTAATTTTAAACAAAAATTTTTTATTTAAAATATTATTTATTTTTTATTTATTTAAAAAATTATAAAAATTGCTTAAAATTAAATAAAATAATTGCTTAAATTGTCAAATTTAATAATAATTTTTTATTTTCTTTATTAAAAAATTCAAAAAACACCAAAAGTGGCCCAAATATGTATTATTTACTCAAATATGCACCAATGGTTGAAAATATACAAAAATTTTCAAATTTTACGTGATTCATCCAAATTTATTATTCGAATTAGTAAATTTTATATATAATTCAATTCGTAACCCCCAATATAATTGATAATTTGGGTGTTCCTCGTGGGAACACTGTAACGGAAATCAATTTTCCTAAGTCTTCCCGTTCACACAATGCCGGCCGGTAGCTCTGTGGTAAATGGGAGAGCGAGTCGCAGGTTCCAAAAAGAAATTGAAGCTATGATCTTATATGGAATTGATTGTCTTAAAAATTTATACGGCGCCACTGACTCAATTAGACAAACAAATGTTTTTCTATTATCGAGCAAAAAGGTAATAGAATAAACCCTCAAGTCAGAAAGGACTAATCTTTTAATAGATAAACAAATTAAATTAATCTTAACAGTAGAATACGGCGTCTTCAAAAGCCGAATAAACAAAGATCAAAATATACAGGATTTTAATTTACCTAACGCGTATATAGCTATATACCTGTGGTTTTCATTAATCTTACAATATATAAAAATTGATGTAATAAATCCAACAAAAATTCTCTAATTACTATATTTATCTTCTTCTGCCGCAACGAATTCAATTCTGTTTAAATCAACAATCGTAGTACTCGTAAATATACAAATTTCGCAGTTAATCTTCCAACTAATGATTTGACAAGTTTTACAACCACACAAGTACGCCAAAACCAAATCTCTTCTATGAGTAATTAAATTAAATATACGACCTTTTGAATACTCGGAGTCGGTAACAGGTTGAATAACGGAATGATAGGTACTCTTATATTGGCACTCAGCAATCATGGAACCAAAACAATAACTCCAGATGAAACAATTGGTGCAACATCCAAACCAATCCCAGACTAAACCTTGGTAAAGATACTCGATGTAATGACTTTCCGCCACATATGACTCGGATAAAATAAATTTGATGTCATACAAGAAACTCTACTGAGAACCTACGAAAAGGAAAATCGGAAATAAATCACAAACCATCAAACTATAAACTGAATTACCTGATGGTCGGTTTTCTGGAATGAAAATTTAAGACAACTAAGGAATTTCCAAAAATATAAGTGTCAGTTGACTCTTTAAAGGTTTGACAGAAAGTGTAGAGTATTTCCTTTTTATTATCGCTCAGCCGTCGCGCCTGCTCAAAACGCGTTTTTGGAAAGTCACATGAAAATACACCGAGCAGTCAAAAATAATTGTTACAACACCAAATTATCAATTATTAAATTATATAAATCTAGGTAGTACTTATTGAAAATTTGAAGAAAAAAATTTAAAAATTCGAAGATTAGATATTTTTTAGTTTGCATATGAATGCATATTTTATCTATTTTTATCAATTTTAGTGCATATTTTAAGAAAATTTGGTGCATATTCACATATTTTCAAGTATTTTTTATTATTTTTTACATTATTTTACAATTTTATTATTTTTATTTAATATTATGTTTTGTTTATTTATAATGAATGGTTCGAAAACTTAATTAATTTTGTAAAAAATTGTATATTCGAAACATACTCTTTGTGCATCTCAAAGTGTTAATCGCAGGACAAAAATTTAAAATAAAAATTGGTTGTTATACGAATAGATTAAAAAATGTTACATACTTATTTTGAAAAATATATTGTTTCCTAATTTTTCAAGAGTTTTTCGTTATGCATAATAGTCTACAGTGCAAATTTTATATTAGAATAATAGGTACCCAGGTACTTACTTTTTTATATAAATCATCGTTTAAAATTCCAAAGTCCAAATTTAAAAAATTGAATATTAAATAGAACCAAAATTTAACTGCTTCCATGTTGCTCCCACAAAGTTACTTGTTCTACTATAGATTTTTTTAATTTTACCAGCCACAAAATTATTTGAATTTGTTATGAAAAACTCGGTGTATTCCGATGTCTTTGAAATTACAATCAGATTTTTTTACGCAGGATAACTACGTGTTCGTAATTATATCCTCAGGATGAATACTGAATTCACAAATGCATAAAACTGATTATCGATACGCTATAATTTTTGAATAAAACATATTATTTATTTACAAGAAGCAATAAATTAAAATCTACTTAAAAACGTTTTTATGTGGTAAAAAATTTTTATCTGCTGAAATTTAACGATATGATAAACGATAAAGGCAGTGCTGCCAATATGTAAGTAATTCTTAATTACAATTCAAAATTGTGAAGAGCTGTGAGAAAAACTTTAAAAATTTTGAATATCCCAAATACAAAACAAGATCTTTTCGGATTTTTTATATTTTATAATATATACAATTTTTTAAATTTTGAGTAATTTTAACGAAAATTGAGGAATTTTAATAACAAAATTGGGGAATAATGCTGAAGTATAGCCGACATAGCGTACGCATACAATTTGTGTCACAGATTTTGTTTGAATTTTAATTTTGAATATTTGGAATTAAAGTGTGAATTTGTGATGGAAAGTTTTATTATTTGCTTTGCAATAGTAGCTTTAATTTTTCAATTAAAGCAATTAAAATAAGGTAGTACTACTGTCGGTTTTAGAATTACCGTTCAGATATTAATGAAATTCGGCGTATTAGTAGATTATGATATGATAATGATTCAATTAAATTTTTGAAGAGCTACAGAGAACCAGTAAAAAAATATTGGAATTCGAAATTTCATGTTTATTGAGCCTTATGGGAAATTACAGGTTTTATCATATTTTACAAATAGTGCCGTTCAGATTTCAATAAAAACAGCGAAAATGATAGAACTTATTATATAAAACATTTTAGACACTTAAAAGTACAGCTTCAGAGCATGTAATAGTAGTAAAATTAGAAAATAAATATCAAAAATGCACTTTTTGTATCGTAGTTCATTAGATGTGACAACGTTGTAAAAGAGGTTAAATCGCGCACAAAATTTAAAAATGCATGGAATATGAGAATGTAGGTTTCATAAAAATATCTACTGTTGTTATTTAAATTATAAAATTTGGCAGCGATCTTTTTTTTAATACTTGTTGATACATATCCTTTTAATAAATTTAATATACATGACAAAGACAAATTCTGACATTCTGACAATTCTGGCATAGACAAATTCTGCACAAATTTTAATTCGTTACAAGCATCGTCCCAATTAAAAAAAGAACCAAATAAATCATCGTTGAGAATGTTCAATTTGTTTAAAACTTGATCCAATATGACTACGTTCTGAAGAGCATCATGAGCTTTATCGCAATTTATGTTCAATTCTTTAGCAATAATTTCTAACTTGTACTCTTGTACTTTGCTAAATTTCCTAGTTTGCCATGACTTGTGTATATAATTGCGATGAGAGGGCATAATAAGCGGGCATTATAATTTATACGCCCTAAGGTATTATAGCATACGTAATATATTTCGTTGTCAAGGTATAAAAAACAAATAATGATTCAGTGTAATATATAAAATACTTTTCAAGCCAATCTAAATGTAAATCTTTCGTAATTATTTTCTATTTCAAAAGAAGATTATCAGATTGCGTAATTACAACAAACAATAAATTACAATAACAATATTAATTCATATAACCAACATTAGAAAAAATTGCTATACGCTTGAAATACTTTTGTTGTTATAGAGCCATATCGCATACCTTTTTTATTTTATAATTTTAACGAGATTTTAACATATCATAAAGGGAGAGGCTAGAGTTACGGTTAACGTAACTTTTAGGAAGTGGTTATAGTTACGGCAAACCTAAGCTCTTTGAGATTGCTATGTTTACGGCGGTTACGGCAACCATCCAAGCTTGGTTACGGTAGGTCTAACGTCGTTTTTAAGGTTTTCGTTTTGTAAATATTTTAAGTTACTGGAGAAAATTATTTATATTGAAATAGAATTGGCTCACTGTTCCCTGTATATATATACATATTATTTGAGTATTGGTATTATCTATCTATTTTGCTGTATAAGTACACACCTTCCTATTTTATATTAAGGTTTCGCGTGAGGAATTAATTATTTATGCATTAAAATAATTACTTCTTTTATTTAATACACAGATATTAATTTGAATTTATGTTTCTATAAAGATGATTATGGTTTTTCTTGTTTAAAACCTCCATTTTCATTGATGTATTTTTTTTTTCACTTTAAGGGAATTTTTAATTATTTAATTAATTAATTTACCGTCAAATACATCGATATATTCGAAGTTTTAAATAAGAAATGTTAGCTTTTTATTAATTGACGTCTAAATTATGTAGCGTTAATTGGCTGAGAACGACGCTTTATGCTTTTATAGATGACAATTTTTTTCGTTGAAAACAAAAATAAATTATAATATGTGAAATTCCCTTCCATTAATTAAACTTCAATAATTGATTACACAAATATTTCTGCCGTATCTACTAAAAAAGTTACGTCTGTGTCTACCGTAACTTAACCACTGCCTAAAAGTTACGTTTGCCGTAACTATAACCACTTCCTAAAAGTTACGTTAACCGTAACTGTAGCCTCTCCCTATCATAAAGGAGAACTGCAGTACTCAAATACCTATAACTCGAGGATTGGGACAAACTTTGGTAGGTTAGCCCGTCACCGCTTAACACTGCAATATAATAATGTAATGTTTTTTTAATGTTCACAAATTTTTTAAATAAATTTTTATTTGAATTTCATTTATCAAGCAAAATTATCGTTATTCCAAGTTTTTAAATTTATTTTCTTCACAAATAGATAAAAATACGCGACGCGTTGTCTTATCGTCCCCAATTCCACTTTAATAAATTCCAAGTCCTACCTTGCTTAAAAATCGTCACTTCTTTTCGAACAACCAATCATTCTTTTTCAAATCAAACAACTTTTTATTCGAAAATAATTTTTATTTCTCATAATTTTCTTAATTTTTAATTTCTTTCTCAAAACGTCAAAATTTCCACCATTTTTCCACATTTGATCCGCATCCCCCCTTCAAAATAGACTCGTCCAAAAATAAATTTTCGCGGCAAATTACAAATTCAAATAAAATGTGATACAACAACTTTTAAAATTTTAAATTTTTACAAATAATTTTGCTACATTTTAATTAAACACTTCATCAAGCATTTTATAACATAACAATATATAACACATTAATTTACAGTTAATACTGCTTCTTCTTGGAGATTTCTAGCTTTCATCTCCTCATTCACGTCATTTCTTCAACTCTTTCTAGGTCTTCCTATGGATTATCTATAACTAATGGGTCATCCATTAGTTTTCAAAAAACAGCATTTAAAAATCGATTTCATAATATAAAATCGCATGCATAACATACTGGGAGGAGCCTAACTGCTAATAATTAATTTAATTTAGTTTAGTCATTTTAGGATAGATCCGTGATTGGTCGTAGTTGCGCCAACCAAAACGGCCTGGAGCTCCAGTAGCGCAGCGAAGGCTGGCGCTTACTAACTAAAAAGCTGCTTAAACTTGCTATGTCCCTGCGTATATTATACTATTTATACTATATACTATATATACTATTTAGTGTATACACTACTGGATGTTGTTTAATGGCTCGTGGTGCTTGAAGGGGTTCCAATTGGCTTCATCTTTCGTTCGAGTTGGAGATCATCTGGAGTGGATGTGAATTATTGATATGTTGGATTTGAATGGATGGTTTGGTTATCAATGATTGAAAACACAATTATTGAGTAATGACCTTTATTTGATTATGCTTTGTTTTGGTTTGAGGTTTAAGTGATTTTATTCAATATCTGTCTTTAAAAAGAAGGATAAAAAAGCGACCTTCAACTTCGTGAAGTGAACCATTGAATCTTATAATGAAAAGGTGTAAAGGTTAAGCTTCATTTTAGTATCATTTTCGAATGGAATGATTTACTTTTACAATAATTGTTATTTTGTTGTCAGTATGGAGTAGCGTTAAAGCATCCGCTACAATCTCTATTGGAATGCACAGAACTTTTGGACTGGGTTTCTCCGTAAGAGATTCCTGACCAGGGACGTAGCAACAGGTGGTGCCCGGGATCAAAAAGGACCCAGTTGCCCTTTCAATACCATTTAAAGTTTATGTTATTTATAGAGTAGAAATTTAAAAGAAAAAAGGAAAGAATAATAATAATAATAATAATGGTTTATTAGCTAATGTACATGTTCATATAACAAATTAAAATTAACACTCAAATTCAACTAAAACAAATCATTCCCAAAAATCCACTACAAGTTATTTACAGTTTCTTTAATATATGGGGCATTCCACGCCAAATCGGACAACATTTTACTTTTGCATCTCGGATTTTATTGAATTTTTTTTTTCTTTTAGTAGAGACTAGCCTCCATAACTTTCTTTGATTTTTTTTATCAAGTCATTCAAGAGATAAAAATTTTTAGAAAATTACGTTACTTTTTTTGAAATGCTCATAACTCAGCGAATAATTTACCAAATGGCACGTTTTTTTTGAAAATGTTTCTTTTAAAACTTACTTTTTATAGTGGGGCGGCATAGTAAAATAATTGTGCATTTTGTGATAAAAGCACGAAATTTTTATCAATGTTAGTATATTATATGAACTTGATTTTAAGATATTGGGGCACTTTGTACTGCCCATGCGTGAGATTTGGGAGCCATTTTTAATTCTGCAAATTTTTTTATTGATGCCATTTTAGATTTTGCAAATTTTTGGGCTTTAGAACATTGAAGTTGATATTCAATGGTAAAAATACAGTTAATCTACAGTAAATTGATACTAACATATCGTCGGTTAAGAGTGTTAAACTGCTAACTCCTAAAAATAAAATTTTACATGAGACAATAAAAGCTGTATAAACAACATTATAAACAACAAATGCTTCTGCAGAGAACTTAGTTCATCAAATTTGACAAGATTTTCAGCCAATATTTTGTAACTAAAACTACTGTTTTTTCTCTTTAATTGCTTTGGATTTGTTAAAACTTGTAGTGTATCCAGTGGCGTATTTAGAAAATGCTTTTGGGGGGTGGCATATTGAAAATTTTTAAAATTTCGTTAATCCATTCATGCGCGTTAGTTGTAACTAATCCTGAACATCAAATCTCAGCACGCTTCTGCTGCTCCTGCTACGTGTGATTTTTTGGTGGAAAAAAGCACTCAATCTGGTTGGTCGATTTTTTTTACCAAGCAAAAATATATTATCAAACTAAGGGCCAATTTATTCACCTCTTGGTAAAGTGTCTGTTAACTATCTGTCCAGTAAATTTATAAACATCCAATTAGAAGTGACACTAGTTGCAAACTTTCAATTCTAATTGGAGGTTCATAAATTTACTGGACACATAGTTAACAGACACTTTACCAAGAAGTGAATACGTACATTGGCCCTAAGATTAAGACTAAAAATATTTGTCCAATATTAATCCAAACCGGGAAATTTAAATTTTTAAGCAAAAATGAGGGAAGTTTAACCTTCGGCTAGAAAAAATTAAAACTTGGAAAGCATATTTATTTAATTACCTTACTGCTCACGGAGTTTAGCAGCAACTTTCTGTGTTACTTTGAAAGTTAATTATAAAAATATAGTCAAAATTGTAAACCGGGGGGTCTGGGGGGTGTTGAACACCCTCCAGTACATATCGAAGGATTTACACTCTTTCAGAATACTCGGAGAAGAGAGGAGATTTATAATTTTCCAAATTTCGCCAGGAAAAACCGGGAAATTTGAATTTTTAAGCAAAAATTTGGGAAATTTAAACCTTTGGCTAGAGAATTATAAAGCTTGGAAAAACATTTATTTAAGTGCCTTACCGCGCAGAGTTTAGTAGCAACTTTTACGTTACTTTGAAAGTTAACTGTCAAAATTATAGTCAAAAGTGTAAACCGGTTGGTCTAGTTTCTAGTAGAAACTCCCACTCTTCTAGAATACCTACAGAATACAGAGTAATAATTATACAAATTTTGTCGTAAAAAGCTGGGAAATTTCCAAGTTCCAATAATTTAAATTTTAAAATTTTAAAACTTCATGGTAATCATTACTTTTATCGGGGGGGGGCTTTAAAGGTACAATCCTAGTCATCCTTGAAGGAAGGCAAATGCCCCTTTGCCCCCCTCTAAATACACCACTGACTGTATCTTCTTGGCAAATGAAACATACACTGAACAGAAAAGGTACATCAAAAATTCATCATTTTTCAGCCGATGAACAAAATTCATCATATTTAAATCTTCTTTAAATTGATGAAATATGTTCATCAATATGATGAATTCTGTTCATCGGCTAAAAAATGATGAACCCTTCATCAATATGATGAACCATTTTTTTCAGTGTAGCTCCCAATTTTCAAAGGGTCTATGAATACAAACTTCTTAGACATGATGCTAAGATATGACATTACTCATATAATTATCTGATGACTCAACGTACCGTTCAGCCGAATTCTTTCTGCTGTCATAAAGCATACCCAGCTGCTTTACTGATGTTACTCAACGGTTGGCACCCGCTGAACGTGCCCAATAATAGAAATGTTGTTTATAATACAGCTTTTATTGTCTCCTGTAAAATTTTATTTCTAGGAGTTATAGCAGTTTAACACTCTTAACCGACGATATGTTAACATCAAATTATTGTAGATTAAATGTATTTTTACAATTGAATAGCAATTTCAATGTTCTAAAGCCCAAAAATAAGCAAAATCTAAAATAGCATCATTAAAAAAAATTTCAGAATTTAAAATGGCTCCCAAATCTCACGCATGCGCAATACGAAGTGCCCCAATATCTTAAAATCAAGTTCATATAATGTACTAACATTGATAAAAATTTCGTGCTTTTATCACAAAATGCACAATTGTTATATATTTTTATACTATGCCGCTTGACTATTATAAAAAATATCGAAAAATAATTTAAAACAACATTACTATTAGATTTTCAAGTTTCAAACATAAATCGCCATTTTTAACAATGTTTGTACTGATCGATTTTTTTTTTAAATTTTTGTAAAAAACTGTTATCTATTTAACAAATATTAAGCCTAGTCTCATTATAGGCAAACGATGGGTTCTATTTTTTTTTCGAATTTTTAATTCTCAAGATTTTATTAATTTTTAGAAAATTACGTTATTTGATTTTGAAATGCTTATAACTCCGCAAATAATTGACCAAACGGCACGTTTTTTTTTGAAAATGTTTCTTTTAAAACGTACTTTCAATAAAAAATATAGAAAAATTTTTGAAAACTAGATTATTATTTAATGTTCAAGTTTCAAAAATAAATCGTAATTTTTAACAGTGTGTACTGATCGATTTTCTTTAAAAAATTTTTGTAAAAAATTGTTATCCATTTAACAAATTTTAAGTCTAATCTCATAATGGGCAAGCAATGGGATCAATTTTTTTTCGAATTAAAAAAAAATATGTAGGTATGTTAAGGTGGCAAATACCAATGTTAATTGGCCATAAGAACTTACCTCGATTATAAACAGAGTACAGATAACGTATCGTGCTAAAATTTGGACAATATATAATTTGAACATTTGTCGATGAAACAGAACAATTAGAGGTAAAAAGCATTAGTAGTTAATGAACAAATAAATAAATAAAAGAGGCCTGCGTTATGATGCAGTTTTTTATTTAATGTAGTAAAAATAGTAAAGGTATCCTGCTGTATTTGTGATCCATCATTAAATAGCATCTGTAGAACAGATTCAATTTTGAAAATCTATAATTAATGTTATCAGTAACAAAATTAATTGATGTTCGTCTATCGCCTATGTTACTAATGTTATTTGTAGGTTTCAAAATGTTTCCTAGATGGCACGCGCATAGATGTTTAGTTTATATAAATTTATAAAAACCGTTTTTTGAAAACGCTGTACAAAATTTAAAAAAGTGGAAGAAAGTAGTATTGTTTTATCTACATCTACAACCTTAGTCATATATTATCAGTGTTTATTTTGAATGTATAGAATTTATATTATATTAGGTTGTCAAATATCTTCCTTCCGCCTTTTTGTCTTTTGAATTTCGCGGCTATGTACAAAGCGCTACAGAGCTCGTATCTGGCAATACTATACATCATTTGACAGGTCTTGGCATAACCTACAAAACGACGCTATGCATGATTAGTTTGGATATTGCGTTCAACAGTTGTAGACGTGTAAACATGGAGTTCACTAACTCCGAAATTCGCACTATTTTAAAGTTTTCCTTCGTTAAAGGCAAATCCGCTAGAGAAACGTTCCGTGAGATTAATGATGTTTTGGGGGATGGTACTCTATCACTTCGAACCGCGGAGGAATGGTTTCGACGATTCAGAGCCGGTGAAAACGACACCATGGATAAGCCAGCCGGTGGAAGACCTGTGACGACGAATACCGATCAAATCATGAAAATCGTCGTGTTAGACCGGCATGTGGCATCTCGTGACATCGCCCAGGAGATGGGAGTTAGTCACCAAACCATTTTAAACAATATGCAGAAAGGTGGATACAAAAAAAAGCTTGATGTTTGGGTGCCGCATGATTTGACGCAAAAAAACCTTCTGGACCGAATCAACGCCTGCGATATGCTGCTGAAACGGAACGAACTCGACCCATTTTTGTAGCGGATGGTGACTGGCGACGAAAAATGGATCACATACGACAATATCAAGCGGAAACGGTCGTGGTCGAAGGCCGGTGAATCGTCCCAAACAGTGGCCAAGCCGGGATTGACGGCCAGGAAGGCTTTGCTGTGTGTTTGGTGGGATTGGAAGAGAATCATCCACTATGAGCTGCTCCCATATGGCCAGACGCTTAATTCTACCATCTACTGCGAACAACTGGACCGCTTGAAGCAGGTGATCGACCAGAAGCGTCCAGAATTGGCCAACAGGAAGGGTGTAGTGTTCCACCAGGACAACGCCAGACCACACACTTCGTTGATGACTCGTCAGAAAATACGGGAGCTCGGATGGGAGGTTTTATCGCATCCACCATATAGCCCGGACATGGCGCCAAGTGATTACCACCTGTTCCTGTCCATGGCGTACGCCCTTGGTGGTGTACAGTTGAACTCAAAAGAGGCTTGTGAAAAGTGGCTGTCCGAGTTCTTCGCAAATAAGGAGGGGGGCTTTTAGGGGGGGTTATTGTGAAGTTGCCGTCTAGATGGAAACAGATTATCGAACAAAACGGCGCATATTTGAACTAAATCCGATCACTGTAACACTTTTTATAAAGCATTGAATAAAGAGCAAAAAGGCGGAAGGAAGATATTTGACAACCTAATATTATAAACATTATTAAGAAGTAATCAGAATTTGTTTATATTATCCCAATACCTTCCAAGACTACCTCATGATAAACATTATTGGCCTACTAATATGAGCAAAAATTACTTTGTAACAGATAGTTTATACAGGGGGGCAGTTGAAAACGAAACAGAAGAAATTGTGGCCAGCACAATTTTTTTTTTAAGAAATGCAAAAACACGTCAATTTTATTATCGAGAGGGACAACTTTTGCGACCAATATCACTCCCGTATTGTTTCATCCCTTCGAGCTGTGAAGACAACCCTTGAAATGTTAATAGGGATGATTTGGCAAGTGACACCTCATTTGAAAGGTCTTGCCTCCCTGAATTCGGTGCAATAATTTTTTTGAAGTTTTATCAATTATTCAACAACAAAATTGAATCTGCAAAAATGCGAAATAAATACGATATTTCAATACATTTAAGAATAAAAAAGTGAAAAAGGCTTGGACAGGTTGATTTTAATTTCAAGGGAGCTACATTTACTGCTATTCATAAACATTGACAGTTCAACCCTTAAGGTAAAGAGCAAACCACTCTTGGAAATTTGGAATGAAAAGATGGGTCAGTAAAAAAGCTCATTTTAATCAAATTAGATGTTCAACAATTTGAACAATTTTTATTTAAAAAAATTAAAATTAAAATTTTTTTTTATGATGCATAATAGACTATTATTTGTCCGGGCCCTTGTTCGATCGAATACATCGAACACTGGTAGTTACGCCACTGTAGAATATATTAAATTACTTGAGGAAAGTGTACTTGCTTTTATTTTCAAGTTTTTTAAGGCATTAACCAATTTAATTTATAACTTTGCTTTACATTGCATCGGTCTAATACCCAAAAAACACATAGAAGACTTGAATCTAGAAGAAAAAAGTATCTGTGGGGTAAGTTGCATACACAATTTTGTTATTTTCTTCATGTTTTGACAATATTAAAAATGTATCAATAGCTGATTTACAAAAGCGATATAAATTTTTAAATCAATCACTTTGATTACAGTTTTTATTTTAACATTTCTTACTTAAAATCATTAAAAAAAATTTAGAGTTATTCATCAAGTCATAAAATCAATAAACAAAATAAACATTAGATAAGTCCACACAGAAAATACTTCTCCTAGTTTACCTATGACGTGTAATTTGGAACAGATAAAGTTACTGATAAAAGTATTACAATGCCGATACGGGATAGGTTGAACGAAATGCATTTGGTATATTAATATTATTTTCATACCTCTTATTTATTACCTAAATTTTGAATTTTGTGCAATGTAGCTCAAAAGTGGCGGAAAAACTATTCAAAATGGTGAAGAAATTATCGAGGTATATTCTGAAATAATACAAACATTTGAAGAAGCCGAAGCTATCCAAATCAATATTCAAAAAATAAAAAATAATACACAAAGGGTGAACGATATTCTGCATCGCAATCAATTAAAAATTTCCACTGGTGAGTTTTTAGCTTCAATTTTATTTTTCTTTATTACATTTTTGTTCAAGATTTGCAAGATGAACTGGATTCTATATTCAAAGATACCACAACCACGGCTTACAAAATAAATAACAGTTTGAAAAAATTCCAAAATAACTTAGAACAATTAAAAAACACTAACTCCACTGAATATCGAATTAGAAAAGTTCAATTTTCGACACTTAAGCACAGTTTTCAAGATGCACTAAAAGAAAGTAGCGCAACTCTGGAACGCCATAAAAATAATAGAAGAGAATTATTAAAAAAATCGTTTAAAACTGGTAAGTTATTATGTAAATTCCAATTAATCAAAATTATTTATTATAATTTTTCAAAATATAAAAGTCGAGTTTCTCCTATTGTCTTCAGTATGACTTTTTTTTATTTTAGTGCACAGGGATATAAATGAAGAAGAAGTGGAAGCTTTACTGGATGAAAACAAGTTAGATGTTTTTACAGACAACGTAATTTATTTTAAAGTTTCTCGTTTTTAATATTGAAATTCGAATTTTAAAAATTATTTTTATATGTTTTAAAAAGGGTGGGAAAGCTACAATTCTCTATTAGTTATAAAATTTTAGGAATCCATTGTGTTTTACATGAATTCTGCATTAAATTAAACAATTTTAGGTTCTAATCACATCAGAAGAAGCCCGCGTACAATTGGCTGATTTAGAAGAACGTCACCAAGAGTTACTGAAGATTGAAAAACATTTGAACGAAGTTCTCGATCTATTTATAAAACTAGCAACACTGGTAGAACAGCAAGTAAGTAAACCAAAAGTTTTAATTTAGTTTTTGTATAAAAATATGCACCCAATAATTTCAAAGATCAGGTGTTCGGATTAACATTGTTTTTAAGGGTTTTACGGATTCCTGCTTGCCTATTCGGTCTACAAAAAATGTTATCAATGAAGTAACAAACAAAAACACCGAGAAACAAAAATACCGAAAATAAAAACACCCAAAAACACTGGCTTTGTGTTTGAGTGACATGGATCATTATAATTGATTATTTAAGTCTCAATTAAACTTGATTGTTTAGCTGAGTTAATATTATATCCTTACATTACATATACTAACAAATACTTCTTTAAAAACGACAATTTTTGCTTGCGATGTAATATAAAAAAATTTATTACATTTTTTATTAAATTAAATACAGCAAAAGTCAAATATTATGAATAAATCGTCATCTTTTTAGTTGCCTTGAAGTTCGAACTTGTAAGCGATGCTTTCTTCAGAACATCAATAAAAGAGTTTCCACGTTATTTAAACACTAGGTCAATTTGGTATTTTGACGTGGAATCTTAATTTTGATCCGATTACTACGCTTACATGGAATAATCCGATAATTTTTTAAAACACACTATAAAGGTGAAAACAATAAGAATACTTTATCACACCTTTATACCACTAATTATTCAACTTTGCCAATTTATAATTTCTAACAATGAGTACCTTACCAGTTTTGAGTAAAAAACGTAATTTAGAAGACGACGATTTTCTTGTTCAAATTAAAAGAAGAAAACAGAACGCTACCGAAAACAGAAATTCAGAAGCGATATTTCATTTTGAAGGCACCGAAAATATTATTTTCTTGGAAGCATTAGAAAAGTTCCAAAAACTTCCCTTATCTCTATTACCGTTAAGAAGCAAACGTCATGGCGTAGATGTAATGAAAAAAGATCTAAAAATGAAATGGCAAATGAATAACAAACTAGAAAGACAAAAATTTGTAAATAGTTTTAGATGTCTTGATCTTCACGAAGAGACAGACGAATCACGAAGACACAGAAGAGACGAAGAAACAGAGGAATCTTCTTATTATTGGATCGACATAAATGGAGATATTCATAATTTGGATAAAGATTAATTGAAAGCAGTTAGCGGATCCAGACAATTACCGTAGGGGTTAATTAGACAAAATAAAAATTTATTAAGTATGAAAAATAACAAGTAAGGGAAAGGCTTGCAAAAAAATACACCATTTTAGAATATACATGAAAAAAAACTGCCAACTCATGATACGTTTAGAATTTTTTGAGAATAATAAAAATTTAATGAAAAATCAACAGCAAAAATATTTACCTTAAATTATCGATGATAATGTTCAATTTATGGGCACAGAACAAGTCACAATTTTATTTTAAACCAAATTTCACATTTTATTTAGCAAACACTCTGATATTGTGTCCGTGCGTACCAGAATTATTTTATAGTTCGTTTGCTTGCACTAACTTGAACGGAACAAGCAAAGAACCAATCAACAAATACTTTTATTTGCACTAACTTATTTGGTTCACGTTAGTGCAAGTAAATGAACAGACCATTTGAATTACAATTCAATTCAGACGGGAGTTAAATATTCCCAAGAAGTTGTGTACACATTTGATTATCAACTAATAATAAAATTGTATATGTGGATTTAGGTAACATTAAAACATAAATCTCATGCTTACATTTATTTTATTATAAAAATTCTTAAGAGTATAATTCAGTCAAGTAAATAATAACTCAATATAAAAATATTCCGACAACTAACTAGTCAAGTTTTCTTTTAGCAAGAATCTATAGATCGAGTTGAATTTCATTCGTGTACAGCCACCCAAGCTGTAGAGCAAGGTACCGTCGAGCTGGGTAAAGGAGTAAAAAGTAAAAAAAGGTCCTTCAAAGTAAATAAATCTAAATAAAACATTACAAAAACATGTACACTAATACAATCTTTTTTCAGAAAAAGTTCTACATTCTACTCATTGCAATAATAATATTGTTATTTATCATATTGATAGTTGCATTGTAAATAAAAGAGAACCCTTAAAATGTACTAACGACAAATAAAATACGAAACATAAAATAAAACTATGTTTCTTTAACAAGGTAAACGAGATAAAATTATTAATATAAAAAATATATTGCTTTAGCATTCCATCGAATTGTCTTCGATCATTTGGGGAATACTTATTGTCAGGTCAAGCGCTGAAGGTCTTTTAAGGTGATCTTCTTCGGTGCAACAATGAAAAATCTCTAAGACATATCCGTACGAATCAGAAAATTCTTGTGGAGGAAGTTCAGGTCGAGTGCCAATCTTGCAATTTTTTATGCTTTCATCAAAGGAATCTTCAGAGTTTATACTTTCGTCAACTTCGTCTGCAAAAGGTGGGCGCAAAGCCAACATCTCCCACAAGGTAAGGCCATACGAAAAAATATCGGCTTTACTAGTAATATTTGGAGGATAATTAAAAACTTCTGGTGCACACCACAATCTTGTACCAATGTATTCAGGTTCAGGACCTGCTTTATCTTTGTTGACGGTTCCATTTGTATTCAAGGGTAGAGAAACACCAAAATCACATAACTTGCAGATTTCAAATTCCCCTTTAATTAGAACATTGTAAGACTTAATATCGCTGTGCAAGATGTACGCTTCCGTATGCAAATAATTTAATCCCTCCGCAATGTCCAACGCAACTTTCATAATATTTTTAGATGGAAATGCAAGAAGACCTTCATCGCAGCGTTCTTCAATCAATGTTCCCAAAGATTTTCCACCTTCTTCCATGGCCAAGCAATCCTGATTATCGGGAGTTTTAAAATATGAGCGAAAGCCGACAATGTTGGGGTGATTCAACTGACGTAAAATACATGCTTCGACTCGAAGACGATTCTTATAACAAAGCGTCTGCTTCAGACCTTCTTTAAGGAGTTTCTTAACTGCCCAAGGTGACCGCACTTGGTTGGCCACAGGAGAACGATCCAATTTGTAAACCGCAACACCTAAATTACATGACTGTTAGTATTTCGACATTTTAACGAAAAAAAAACAAAGATTCACCTGTTCCATATCCAAGTTTCTTTAAAAACGGAGAAGGTGGAATGCTTACTACATTGGGGACAGTATTTCTTCTTGTATTACGCACGGGTGTTCTAAATTCTGCCATTGTTCGCACTAAAATTAATTTTTAAAAGTAAAATAAATTCAACAGAAACTTTTATGACTTTGACCGTTGGAAAAGTTTAAATTGGTTTGAGTCGATAAAAACGTAAACTGCAACCAGTAGCGTAACATGAAAATTCAAATTAAAAACCTTTTTTAATTATAGTGGCGAATATGAAATAGACAAGTAGAGATGATAAATTTAGAAAAGAGAATACGACATGATACAGTAACAATCATAAATCAGAAGAACCTTTATTCATTTATTAAAAGATAAAGATATATATATATATATAATATAAGTAAAAGATTACATTCTGTGTCAGAATGGTTGCCTATAATTCTACATTTTCATTTACGCTTCAAATACGCTTCCGATTAGACAGGACTGGATTCTGGATTATAGTGTTAACAAAACAACAAATATTTTTCAAAAACAAAAAAATTATAATAGTTTTTTTTATCTTTAGACAGAGGCTAAACTTACGTCCCGAACGCCGCAGGTTTCAATGTTTGTACCTACAAGCAACTTTCTTTTTAATTTCTATCTACAAATACAAATTAGATTCGAATGTTTAATTACATAAAATTTTCTTTCCAGGCTTTCCAGTTATATAGGATGTCATAAACATTGTGTGAAACTTATAGAGCTAGCAAAAGGCATCAAAATAAACAATTTTGTTTAATAAACCCTTAGGTCATATAATACATAATAATAATATATAAATGATCTAAGAATAAACCCCTGTTTGCACATTTCCTTGAGTGTTGAGTGAAACAGTAAGTAGTGAAGTGAGTTGCATTAACAATTAATTGTGTGATTCTTAGATATGTTCAGGGCCGGATTATCCAATAGGCAAACTAGGCAACTGTCTAGGGCGCCAAGCAGCAAAGGAGCGCTCAAATTATTTTAGCTTCAAATAAAACTGAAAAACCTTATAAAAGGAAACTGAAATTTTAATTGAATTTTGGTGTGACATTTTGAATAAATTTTGACAAAATACTTTTGTCTAGGGGCCCATACATTAATAATCCGGTCCTGGATATGTTGTAAAACTGGCTCATGTTTTAAATTACATCAAAATCCCATAATTAATAAAAATTTCAAATATGTCATGTCATAAGGAAATTAACGATTATTTTTTTATTAATTATTTTTTTAATAATCTGCATAAACATTTAAAAATAAGTAGTATTGTGAGTGTTGTGAATGACGTTCTATTTGCAAGGTAAGATAATTTAAGATAAAATAAGATAATCGTACTGGAACTAGGTGATTTGGTCACCGGTAATTTGACTTCGGCAATTTGATCCCCGAGGTAAATTGACGCCCGGTAATTTGACCCCCTGTAATTTTGCACCCGATAATTTCACCTCTCGGTAATTAGATCCCCCGGTAAATTGGTCCCCGGTAATTTCACCCCCAGCAATGTTTCTTTTAGGGGCGGTTTTGCTAAAGAAAATTAATAAACTAACACTAACCTACATAAGCGATGCATATTTACGAGCGGATATCTCTTTTTTACGGATAAGTTCGATAAGAAAAATCATCAACTAACACTAACCTACATAACCGATCCATATCTTCGCGCGGATATCTCCTTTCCCCATTATCCTAATTTATAATTTATGTTTGTACTAATCCTACTTAAAAACCATTCAAACCATATGAAATACTTCTATTTTAAAAATTATTTTTTAGCATTTATACTTACTAGTACTTATAGTAATTACTCATTAGTAAAAAAATCACTAAATATGAATATTTTATATCTTTTGGATAGTTTTCAAGTACGAGTCACACTCAAACTCTCGTAGGACAGACTATAGCCTTCTATATTTTAGAAACTTTTAGTTAACCCATTTTTTTATTTTCAAAACAACCGAACATCAGGTACGCATTATATTATTCTTCGAGGTTTTGACAGAAGTTTTGTTTTGCTTCTTTGAGATCTTCCATAAACCACGTGGTTCCATTTTAGGGCAAAATAAGCTAATTTCTCTTAAAAAAATATAAAAAATAAAAAAAAATTTTAAACTGGAAGATATTTCAATACCGGGATATTTTGTAAATCAACCGGGACGACCGGGACAGGAGTTCCAAAAAAAGGACATGTCTCGGTGTACCGGGACTGATGGCAACCCTACTTTAGCCCAGTTGACATGGTTACGTCAGAATTCGTCAAAATCACATTACTTGACGTGTATTTGACGTCAAATCACGTGATTTTTACGTGATCTTACGTAACCGTGTCAACGGGGAGAACCCTTTTCTCCCTTCATGAGTCTAACATAATTCACTAGCGTACCTAGGGGGGGGACCGCCCCGGGCGGCACATTTTTAGGGGCGGCATTTTGTTTCATTTTGTAGAAAAATATTTTTATAAAAATTAAAAAAATTATAAAAAATATTTTGAAAAAATAAATTCTAATTTTTAATCTGATGGGGGGGGGGGCAAGTTTTTAAACCGCCCCGGGCGGCAAAAGCTCTAGGTACGCCAGTGACATAATTGTTAGAAAGTTGCTGTGGATTCAACAATACGTTATGCAATGTTGTTGAAAAATTCACCACTGAATAATTTTTTTTTCTATATTTTTGTTATGATGCATTTAATACTAAGATTAATACAAGTTAATTATGACACAATATTACATTAGAATCAGTGACATACGACAAAAGTGGACTACTATGATTTTCTACACCCTCTCTTTTTTTTTCTCAAAATTTCATTAAACTTTATTTTTTCTAATAGCTTTGTAAATATATCTGCTTCTTGACTTCCAGAATCAATTTTCTTCAAATTTATTTCCTTGCTGAAAACTTTTTCTCTTATGAAATGGTAACGTATGTTTTATTTATGTTTTGCAAGTTTTCTTTCTGTTGTTGATGCCATTTCAATACATCCCATATTATCTTCGTAAGCAAGCAACAGCAAAACAGATATCGGGACGACTACAAATCATAAGGTACATTAAACTACCTATTAATTCACGATAAGGTTTATCTAGTGTCTCATTTGATCGTTCTAATGATAAATTTTTCTCCATAGGTGTATGTGATGCCTTACAATTTTCCATATAGAAACGTTCCAAAGAAACGAGTCGAATTATACTTAGATTCTATAGATATGTTAAGTTAATGAAAATATGTCATCAGTGTTGAGTGCAGAAGATAAATTGGCATGGAAAACTCTGGATAAAAAGGCAAAAAATGTAATTGCTGGAATTGTGCCTGATGCATTTTTTTCGGTATTATTGACGGAAAATGTTCTGCTAAGCTCATGTTTGAAGCATTGGAGAATCATTTTAGTGTGAAAAGTGCAACACAGCAAACATATATCAAGAGTGTTTTTTTACCATTCCCCCCTCCCCATGAAGAAATTTTGTGACGGAGCCAGCTACATTAATATACAAAAATTATAAAATGACATCCTTAGCAGAGATTAAAATATAATTTCAAGTTTATTAATTACAAATCCGTAGGAATCTACAATTAAATAGCTTCGTCAAGTTTACTTGGAAACACCCCCCCCCTTATCTATAATTTATATACAAAAATTATAACATGGCATTTTTAGCTGAGACTAAAATTTTAATTTCAAGATTATTAATTGTAAATACATTAAAAACTACACACTATCGTACGTAAAGCTTTTGCGGCCCGCTGCGTTCTTAAAATTAGATGCTCCTACCCCCCCCCCCCCAAATATTTTTTTTTTTATAAAAAAAATTATTTCTTTTGAATATTTTTTTATAAATTTCTTTTTTATTTTTATAAAAATATTTTTGTACAAAAAGAAGCAAAATGCCGCCCCTAAAAGTGTGCTGCCCGGGGCCCCGGTCTGCCCCTACCGCTCCCCCTAGGTACGCTAGTGAAACTACAATTAAACAGTTTTGTCAAGTTTACCTGGAAGAAAGTGAAATAGAAATTCCTTATACTAATTTTGGGTTCTCATCATTCGATTAAGGTCTTATTTGAATTTGTAATTCTTAAGTTTTATGTATTTCTTATGGTTTATGTATACATTGTGAACAAGCACTAAGGTTCTACTCTATCTAATTACTTGTTAATTGAATTATTCCAATTACAATAAATTGGAGAAGGGAGAAAGCACTTCTTGATTACGCATTGATCCTTTAAAATATTTCAATAGATTAGCTGCCCAAGTTAATCTATGTTATCAAGTTATCATTGACAATAAACCGAAAAGCTACGCGATAATGTATACATAATTAAATCGATAAGCAAAAATAATAAATTGCATTTGAAATGAATAGCAATTTTGGGTTACAAAAATTAATAATCTGTCCAACCTGCTATCATTTGTTGTTTTTGTTATGGTGAATAAATGAATCGTTCCATTTATTACTATAAACAAACCAGGTAAACAATGTTAAATTTTATTGTGGTATTGAATCTGATCTAGGTTAAAAAAAAATAAAATATTTCTGATATAATTTAATTAAGCTTTTGTCTAAATGAAAAAAGTTAATTTATTCTAATTTATCTAATCAGTTATATTACCTGACAGACTGTTAAATCAGGTAGGTTACAAAAAATAATTCCACATTATGTCCATGTTTATACAAAGTCACATTATTTGAAGTCAAAAACAATTTTCTCTAGTCACATTACGTAGGAGGAAGTCTTTGTTATCTTTATAATTAACTCAACATGGAAAGCATCAAATTTTTAGTTATAATTAGGAGAAAGTCTTTAAAAATTTTGTATTGCGATTTTGAGTAGAGAAGAAAAACTAGTGAGTAAAAGTGCATTTTGTAATTTTTTCAAAAATATACAGTTATGGTACTTTTTTAGAATCAAGTGGTTCAAGAAATGTTTGGAGTATTCCTAAAGTAAGTACCTATATTATTTACTATTATTGAATTTACTGAAGAATTTTTATTATTTTCGATTTTCAAAAGCAAAAGATTGATTATAATTTCGGGATCCCAGATAATGAAATGGATTTTAGTTTTAGTTATAGAATTGCAAACGTGATTGTATTTTGCTTTTTACCTTTATCCCCTATTTATTTTTTCTTTACTTTCTTTTTTATTTTATACTAATACACCCTGAATTAAAAAATTTTCTAATGAAATTGTGCTAGTTGAGAGCTTAGATTACAAATAATGTCAACATAAAATTCTATTTATCATTCGTAAATTTTGATATTCAGGCAATTGCTTAAAAACATCCCTCGAAGATTGCAGACTTATAAAAATAACAAAAATTGAGGTAAGGTCCAGGAATCAGTCTATTAAAGTAAAATGTGACTTTTTCGCCCTAGAGCGAAAAAATATTTTTAATTTTATTTAAAATATATATTTTTTCGTTCTAGAGCGAAAAAGTGACACTTTACGCTTGCTCGGACAAGAAATAAAATTATGCTGCAAAGCTACAATATTAACTGTTTCAATTCTATACTGCGGTCTTTAACCTTCATAAACCCGAGCGGGGTACAGCTGTACCCCAGACATGAATTTTTGGGTATATTTTCTAAAATAATTTTTTTTTCTTAATTTCCCTCGAGCTATGTTTCTTAAATATATATCTAAATTGGTATACAAAATTTTGAATAAATTGCTTTTTATTGTAACTAATATTATAAAGACAAAAATAGTATGATTACTCTGAGAAAATTACTCCTTTCACAATATAAACCAATTTCATATTATTTTTTCAAAATGCGTTTACTCATTTATCAATGCTGACAACTTTTTTTATGTAAAAATATATTTTTTTATAAGCAGAATGTGTTTTATTTTTAATATTCCCTAATTATAACATAAAAAAAATAATAATAAGCCGAAAAAATGTTGGGGTACATTTGGACCCCACTAGGTATTTAATGTAAGTTTTTGCCACGGGTTTATGAAGGTTAATAAACCGTGATTTAACTATTTGCTTAAATTATACGTACTGTTAACAGAATGGAGTTAAGTCTTAAGTAGGTGTTTCTTGTATAAAAAATTGAAACTAAATTATTAATTAATTCTTAAATTAATCCTACAATGGCAAAATTTATAATTTTTTGAATAGCTGTTATTTAATATTTCCCATATTTAATGTGTTCTAAGATATATAACCAGCAGTATGGCGTCCTGGTCCTGGTTGCGTCGAATACACTGCTGTGATTTAAAGCCCAAAATATATCTGTGGGCTATGAGGGAGGCAACGGGAAACTACCCCATTAATTAAATTCCCTAGTACGTCACCTTGGCTTCAGCCAAGTGATTGCCTACGCACTGCATAGGGAAAGCCTATTGTTACTTTTGTGTAGAGAAATTCGTGCACCGTAGGGTTAATCAATAATTCAAGTTGATCTATAGTTTAATCGCTTTATGTTAGTGTTATCTTAACATATTTTGTCACATGTTATCGTATTAGATAGGATATTGTCCAGTTTGGGTTATCGTATTTTAGCTCATTAAAAAAAAAATTGTTTGAGCGGATCTCGTTAATCCATTCATGAGCATTCAAATACGCGCGATAACATATTATTATGAATTCACGGTACTTTAAAATAAAAACAAAAATTCATCAATTCGGTTTTTAACAAACATCTAAAAAATTGTTTTGCAAGTCGGAAATGGGAAAGACAAATCACTTTAACAACTCCAGTAAGATCTACTCATTTTATCACAAAGATAAAGATATTTATAAATATTTTTTATATGTATGGTATTTATATAATACTTCTTTCTTTTCCAGAAGCCCATATTGTAATAACTACAATGCAACTTCATCCAACAAAGATATCGAAATGGTACAATATGTAGCATACAAAATAATTGCACCCACTTTAATCACGGCTGGAATTTTGGGCAACATTATAAATTTGATCATTTTAACCAAGCCCGTTTTTAACGAATGCACCCAGATTTATTTACGGATGCTAGCCATTGGTGATCTTCACGTACTCGTTTTCGAAATTGCGATGATTGTCAGATTAAATAATTTACAATATACTTCGCGGAGTACCGCAGTATTCTACGCTCACTTTGAATTAGTTTTGGTGACATTGTTTATAGCATTTAATATATACATCATTTTATGCCTTACATTCGACAGATTCGTATCCGTCTGTCTACCAGTACTATTCAATTCTATCCACACGAAAAGAAGAACGATACTAGCAATATGTATTTGTTTTGGAATTGCAACAGTAATAAGCATTCCACTTTCTTTGATGAAAACCACATGTTACATAGAGGAATATAACATGTGGAGTTTCTCCGATAACCACAATATCACAAAAAACCTTTACTGGGACATCTACTTAATAAGCTCCGAAGTCATGATTCGAATTGGACCGGCATTCATCTTATGCATATTAAATATTTTAATCATCAGGAAATTTAGGGCAATAAAAAAACGGCGTCACTGCTCACCTAGACTTCGTGCTATCGGGTTGATTACCATAAGAAATTTAAAAAAGCGATATCGCGAAGAACATCGTATGATTCTTCTGTTACAAATTGTCATTCTGTTATTTTTTGTGACCATGATTCCGTCATCGGTTCTTTCGCTGTTATATACAGAAGTAAAGGAAGACAACTTGCAATTTCAAATTTTTAGAGCCATTGCGAATTTGTTGGAAATTTCAAATTCGTCGTTTAATTTCTTTGCATATTATTTGTGCAGTAAAGATTTTCGAAAAAATATTTCGGGTTTGATTCGTTCTAAATCTTATTTGAGCAATCGACGATCTACGATTAACATTAGAACTGAATTCAATCAAAGTACGAACGTTGATTTGGAAGAATCTGGAATGAACGGTTCTGCAACGACTAGCAAATCCGTAAATAAATTTTAAAATGCATATTTTAATTTAATTTTTTGTAAATGACTGCGCACTTCAGTCAGGTCATAAATATTTTATTTATATGCCTTGTTAATACTCTTTGAATGTTTTAATATTTATTTCATCCACAACTTTGTAAATATAATAAATTATAAATTTTTTCTATTCTAAACAATTTTTTAGTCTAATATTTTAAAGATATCTTGTAAACCTTGTAAATATTTGGATTTGACTTACTGAATATATAATGTACTTATATAATATCAAGATTTTTGTTTTTTATTAAATTAGCAAATGCTAAAATTTTATTAAAAAATTAAATTTTAAATAATTAAAAAATTTTTTAAAAATTAAAATTAAAAAAAAAAATTTTATTCAAAATTAGAGTAGTCCTTTTAAACATTTACTTAAATAATATAATGGTTTAACCTTAATTATAAATAAAATAATTTTTCAAAACATGAAAAAAGAAGTTTCAAATTTTCAACATTTTTTACTTACTTTAATTCATAACTCGAAAGCCGTTGATTTTAGACAATAAAAGGTTCAAATCTAGTTTGTAGATTACTTCACGCGCTTTAAAAAAGCTCTTAACCATTTTTGCTGACAAATCAATATTTTCTGAGCTACGGCCATCTGAAGGTGGAAATTAAAATAAATAACTCTCGATGGATGGTTGGAATTTAGAACAAAATTTTTGTTAAATATTTTTCTTAGAAAAGTGTCCTCTATCACCAATAAACTTATGTAAATTCAATATTTTATTATGAGATGTTGATCCGATAAGATGTTAATCCGAGATGTTGATGTTACATCGGATCATCGGTTCAACGTCTCACCGGATCAACGTATTATCGGATTAACGTCTCATCGGATCATATATTCCCTATAAAGGTAACGACATACCAAGTAACAACAAAAAGCAGCAAAATTTATTCGATTTTCGTATCAAATTGCATTGCATTAAAACGTTTAAAAATGTCACGAGCGACAAAAAGGAAGCATTTTATGAAGGCAACCTTAAAAGAGGATTATGATTTACCTGCACCGAATCAACAAATTGTGAAAATGATTCGCAGCTGTGGCAACAATCTGCATGAAGTGATCAATTCCGAAGGCGAATGTTTTTTAGTTAGCATGCCAACTAAATTTCGAAAATTTATGTATATTAAACGTGGGGACTTTATACTGGTAGAACCAATAGCCGAAGGCGCTAAGGTTAAAGCAGAAATGGTGCGTAAATTATCGGACGTACACATAAAATATTACAAAAGTGACGGTGTGTGGCCTGAAGCGTTCAATAATCCCAGAAAGTCGCAAACAGAAGAAATTACTAAAGAAGTGATAGATGATGAAGACAGTAGCAGTTGTAGTGATCAAGATGATGATATTTTCATTAATCCTAACAGAAAAGCAGCACCCGACGTACTTAGTAGTAGTAGTGACAGTGAAGAAAGTGATTATTAGTAGTCTCTCTTGAACATTTTAATAACTCGTTAAAGCTTTAACCATAGGACTTTATAAAATTAACTAAGTTTATTATTTTTTGTAAATACAATTTATTTATTTTATTTTTTGTAAATTTTTTTCTGTACAAGTCCAACTATATTTCTACCAATGTCTGAAACTTCTTAGTTTGTTCGGATTACATTATGAAATTAAAATTAAATTTCTCAATTTAAAGCCATCAAAGTCGCACATTTTGTTCTATTGCAACTGTAATAAAATCTGCGATCTTATACATGTCACCTATTATGGTATTATTATAGCAATATACTAATAAGTACCATTGATAATAGTATTCCAGTCAGAAGTTGGCTTTCATACACTGAAAAAATGGTTTATCATATTGATGAAAAATTCATAGTATTTATGAACAAAATCAATGTATTTATAAATTTCTTCATCAATATGATAAACCATTTTTTTCAGTGTATATTGCACTGTTAAAGACTGATGATCTTCAAAAGCCTATACTTACTCTGATTATACAATAAATGCACAGCTTATCGAACCGCAGCTTCCAACTCTTTGTGGATCAAGAAACACACGTTTAACACTTTTAATGGTGATTATGCAAAACCTGTCTTTATTTTCTTCTTTGTTTGGCCCAGAGCGTTCACATTAAATTGGATGCAAATCTCCTACTCTCCTCTTCGCGTGGAATGGAACCGCTATCAGCTAATCTCAGATTAATCTCCTTTCACTTCTTCTAAATGCTTTGTCCAAAATAAACACCTCGTTCTTGTTCCAAAATTTAATTTATTATTTTCGTTTCTAAATATTTTGTTTTTATTTTCACTTTGTGGTTTTCCTCACTTTTTCTAAGGACCAAATGGAACGAGGTTCTGTCGTCAACTGATTTTATTTTTTGTTATCTTTCTTCATCAACCCGTTGTTAATGATTATGCGATTCGTTATACTTATTTCATTCGCCTGTACACGCACTTCTCCCAATTATATTACAACACCTGAAATTCTTTAACTTTCCATTGTTTTGATAAATTTAAATGTTAAGTTTCTTTGAATTTGTGTTTTTGATTTTTAAGGCTCTTGCATTCTAGACACTGTAATATGTAGTATTATTACGTTAGACAAATAATCCTTTTATCCGATAATTCAATTAGGCGTTGATAAGATATTATCAAGAGCGATTAAGCGAATCTGCGGAGAGTTTAGAACTTTTATATGACCTTCTCCGTGCTTCGGAGGGCACATAAAGGTGGCGGTCCCCCTAGGTTGATGATTGCCGTCATCAACTATTAAAAACAGAGTTACAGGTATCGGTATCCGGACAATTGTTCGCCGGCAATTGTTCGCCGGACGATTGTTCGCCGGGCAATTATTCGCCGGACAATTGTTCGAATAGGTCAATTATTCGCTTAATTGTTCGCATAGGACAATTGTTCGCCGGAAAATGATTCGCCTGATTTTTCGTTTATAGATAAATTTACCTTATGAAATGTACCATATACCAAGAACTGTTTGAAAAACATACTACAATAGACACAATTTAAAACTTTGCTGAAGATTAAATTTTTATTTAAAAAATAATTATAATAATATAAAATAACAATAAATTTAACAAAAATAACAAAATAATAATAATAACAATAACAAAAAATAATAACACATCAAAAATTATAGTTGTGAGCTAAGCCACGTAGGTAATCAAGCAAATCGATCGCGCCATACTGATTGACAATACGTTCAGTGCGTTCGGCGACATGACGGTATTTCTTTTTTCTTAACGGAGGCTGCTGACCGGCAATGTATTGCTCAATCAGAGCTTCATTTCTGCTTTGCTCCAGTTGAAGACTTTTTATGAATTTCCAAATCGTCGGATGATTTGCACCAATGAGTTCCACTGAAACTTAAATTTTGTAGGGGGGGGGGAAGTTATTTTTATTGTTTTATTGTTAATTTTTATTTTTGGCATTTTTTTTACAGTTAAAGGTTTTCAAAATTTTCAATTTTATTTTTAAACGATACAGTTACCTACTTGAGCTAATTTCTAACAAAAAGCTAATAAAAAAAATATAGATTTATATATAGAATACTGAATTTGTATTTGACCGGGAACAGGAACATTTTCCTGATCTTCTCCTTACACACATCCTGTCAAATAAGTACGTCGCTATATATAAACGTTCGGGAGATATGGTGACACAAACATATATATAGACGAACAAATAGCGAATAATTTCCCGGCGAACAATTGTCCGGGAACAAATAGCGAACAATTGTCCGGCGAAAAAAGTCCTAGGCGAATAATTGTCCGGCGAACAATTGTTCGGCGAATAAAAGTCCTGTGCGAACAATTGTCCGGCGAATAATTGTCCGGCGAACAATTTGCGGCGAACAATTGTCCTAGAATCCACTGTGTTACTACATTAGTTCAGTAAAAAATTTATAAACAAAATTATCAACAAGAATGTAAAGATCTTTATCGTTTAACCAATAAGGCTACATTTCTTACATTACAAATTTTTTTAATTTATTAGGAAACAAAAACTAAATTTATTTTTGATTTTACTACTACTTTTTATTTTTCATTTTTCCTATTAAATAAATTTTTATTTTGTCGCCCCCTCCCTTATTTGGTTTTTGAAATTATAAATATCTCCATTTATATCAACCCAATAACAAGAAGTATCCTCTGCCTCTTCGATAAAATCAAGACATCTGAAACTATTTACAAATTTTTGTCTATTGATTTTGTTGTTCATTTGCCATTCTTCATGTAATTTTTTTATTACATCTACGCCGCCATCGCCATGACGTCTGCTTCTTAACGGTAATTTTGATAACGATAAGTCTATCCCACTATAAGAAGTACCCTCTGTCCCTTCGTAAAGATCAACACATCTAAAACTATTAACAAATTTTTGTCTATTGATTTTGTTATTCGTTTGCCATTCTTCATGTAACTTTTGTATTACATCTACGCCATGACGTCTGCTTCGTAACGGTAATTTAGATAACGGACGTTTTTGGGACTTTTCAGATGTTTCCAAGAAAGTAATATTTTCATTGCCTTTAAAATGAAATATCACTTCTGAATTTCTGTTTTCAGTAGCGTTCTTTATTCTTCTTCTAACTTTCACAAGAAAAGCGTCGTCGAAATTGCGTTTTCTACTCAAAACTGGTAAAGTACTCATTGTTAAAAATTATAAAATGGCAAAGTTGAATAATTAATGGTATAATGGTGTGATAAAGTACGCTTATCATTTCCACCTATATAGTGTTTTTAAAAAATTATCGGATTATTCCATGAATCTGCATAGTAATCGGATCAGGTTAAATCCAATAAGAAAAGCTATTTCTGTATTATTAATAAATGATTCCAGGGTTGTATCCAAATCACAAAAATCTCTTGTAAATTCGGAGGAATTTCGAATTGACCGATTCCAAGCAGAAGTTGATGGTTTGATTTGAATAAGATTAATTGTCAAACAAAATAGAAATAATTATATTTACATCTCTAAAAAGAAAGATTGAGATCCCCACAGAGTTAAGAAAATTATGAAAACCGTATCCAACGCGAAACGCCACAAGAAACTCTGTTCTGTTTTTCTGCTCTGTATTTGTATAAAATTTATATTTAATGGTTTATTTAGAAAACGAGTTGTGTATATCGAGTTATATCGAGTTGTACATAAATGGAGTTCCCAATCAATCGAGTTAACCAACCGTTAATAATCTGATGATTATCCGATGATCCGTACATGATCTGCAGTATTCACTAGGTAACACAAAGTAAACTACCTCAAGTACAGTTTAATCACGATTTGTTTCGGACACAAAAGTTTATTAACAGTTTTTAAAATGTTGCCTAAAATGGGTGGATTTGAAGTATCAGACGTATACGACGAAGTAACTGAAAAAGTGATTGCTGAACTTAAGGAAGAATTCTTACAAAAAGGTGTTAATTTAGAAGTTTAATCTAAATTAGAAATATTGTGGCGCGAAAAGCTAAAAGCTACTGATTGTGTTGTTCTACGACCTAATCATCCTAAAAATATTAAAAACCCTATTGACAAGAATCATCGGCGAAAAATTGAAACATCTAGTTCTCCTTTTTTAAATGGAATACACATATTGACTAATTCTTCAAATGACAAAAATAAGTTGAACACCACGAAACTAGAACCACTTCTTTTCAGCGATCAGCTTCTTAACATAAAAGAATTTCAAGAAGCATTATTGCAAAACAGGCAGCAGATTCCAGGGACGTGCGTAAGGAGGGGGAGCCTCCCCCCCAACATTGGAAGAAAGTTGGCAAAGTTGGTAATTTTCATTAAAAGTTGGCAAAACTACGAGTTGGTACAAATCGCATAAATTATGGCATTCCCTTGAAAGAAACGCGAAAAAATTTAAAAAAAAAACAAGGTAATTGGCAATTTGGCAATTTCACAACTGCTCCTCCCTCATAAAAGTTGCTTCGGCACGTCCCTGGCTGCTTCTTAGTAATAAATCGCGTTATGCAGAACAGACTGATGGATGTAATGACACATCTGATGGTGATGATGAAATGGATGATTTTATCGAGGTTGAAAAATACCATATATTGTAAAACTTCAAATATCAAACTCATTAGTGCAAGCATGAAGTTTTCAAGGATTATGCTTTCAAAAAATTCAACGGTTCGCATGACGCTGCCAAATGTCAACAACATGGCGGTTCTATTACGTACACTTGATGTTCTTTTACGCGTTTGATTCTGAATTATTGTATCATAAAACCGCGGTGAAATGATACTTCTCAAAATAGAATATCAATAGAATGTAAGTGTTTGGGTTTTTAAACAAAACTTTCTATACCAACTATAATATAAGTACTTATTAGATTAATTTAATATTTTTCTGCGTAGTAGCATTTGGTTAATGTAAATCGCGAATTATATTGTAGTGTTTTTTTAAAAGCCAGTTAAATATACGAGCAGAACTTTTGAATTCTTTTAAGTTTATCTACAAGAATGCCGTCTTTAAGTGTGAAAAAGTGTGATATATGTTTCAGATTTATTACGATTTACGATATTCTTATTTATTATTATAAAATTGGATTAAACCTGGAAGCTGTAATTTTGATCCGATTACTACGCTTACATGGAATAATCCGATAATTTTTTAAAACACACTATAAAGGTGAAAACGATAAGAATACTTTATCACAACTTTATACCATTAATTATTCAACTTTGCCATTTTATAATTTCTAACAATGAGTACCTTACCAGTTTTGAGTAAAAAACGTAATTTAGAAGACGACGATTTTCTTGTTCAAATTAAAAGAAGAAAACAGAACGCTACCGAAAACAGAAATTCAAAAGCGATATTTCATTTTGAAGGCACCGAAAATATTATTTTCTTCGAAGCATTAGAAAAGTTCCAAAAACTTCCGTTATCTCTATTACCGTTAAGAAGCAAACGTCATGGCGTAGATGTAATGAAAAAAGATCTAAAAATGAAATGGCAAATGAATAACAAACTAGAAAGACAAAAATTTGTAAATAGTTTTAGATGTCTTGATCTTCACGAAGAGACAGACGAATCACGAAGACACAGAAGAGACGAAGAGACAGAGGAATCTTCTTATTATTGGATCGACATAAATGGAGATATTTATAATTTGGAAAAAGATTAATTGAAAGCAATTAGCGGATCCAGATAACTAGACAAATTAGACCAAATAAAAATTTATTAAATATGAAAAATAAACAAAAAGTAGTAATATCAAAAATAAAAATCGGATGTGGCCATCACATAACTTTCCGAATATTCTTAATCCATAATATTTATGCATTCACTCACAATAAATTAATTTTCATTTATAAAATTTCATAAAATGTTTTCTACAGAAATTTTTCTGAATTTTCCACCTTGAAGCTTCTTTCTAGTCTCGAAAATTTGGGCTTTTAATTCCCCTTCTTTTGGTATATGGTAGAGTCCTGTAGCATTTTCCTACCTCTTACAAACTTTAAAAAACTATTTGACTTTTTTGACAGTTGAACTTTATTTTGTGAATTATCTGAATTTTTATTTAAATTTTAATATTTGGGGTTTTCAACCGGATCATTTCTCTTCAGGAGGTCTTAAATTATCTTTTTTTTAGATATTTATATAATTATGAAGAAATTTATAAAAAAATTAAAATAAACAAAAATTTAATTTTTTTTTTATTTTAGAAAAAATTTTATAACACAAAAGTTGTAGGTAATTTGATATGGATAATTTTTGTCTTAATAAACTTTTACCTATTTCATTGCGTTTCGGAGTTATAATGGATTATGTTTTATCGCTTCAAGTAAACCCCCCGTTCCCCCCATACGATTTTATCCATTTTCAATAGGCTTCGTGCCACAACAGATAAAAACTTAAATTTAAAATTTGGAGTGATTTTGTTATTTCGTTTGGTTGCTAGCGTGTTCACAGACATACATACACACACACACACACCCATACACACATACAGACATTTTTCAAAAATTGTAGATATGGTTTAAGGGAACCTCAAAACATAAAAATTTTATGAAAAAATTGGGGGTCAATTTTTTTTTTCAATTTCAGATTACAATACTTTCCTTACTAAGGAGTTCGGAAAGTAAAAAGTAGTAGTAATTTCAAAAATAAATTTAGTTTTTCTGTTTACTAATAAATTAAAAACTTTTTGATAAAAAATTTATGTTCTTCGAGTTCTAAGGGTGCAATCGCCCCTAATACGGATTTTGTTTTGATTAGACGATGAAGAATCTTGACAATCTGGTTGATAATTTTGTTTATAAATTTTTTTTTAAACTAATATAGGTAGCATAAAAGTTTATACGCTTATATTTATATATTTATTTTTTTTTTCAATCTAAAAAAAGCTCCGATTGGTCAACTTTTCTTATAAGCTTGAAAAGCCGAAGCTCCGAGAATATGTTCGGACATGGCATTTAGGTTTTATACGTGAATACATCGACGCGGGACACCCGTCTTGTCCGCATCCACCGAATTGGTCCCAGGGACGTTCTACCCTATAGGCTAAAAAAGCTAAAGCCTAAACGCCAAATTCTATTAAGAGTCGCGAAAAATTTAAAGCATTCCAGGAATTTTAGACGCCGCCGCGATCTGCTATCCCGAAAAATTTAACAATCCTGTTAATTTAAAATGCCACATGTTCGAAAATTAATTAAGCAGGTCACTTTTAGTAAATAAACATAGGTAATCGATACACATAGCCGGGTTGGAGGGGGGCTCCGACTGATTTTTAACCTGAGGCGGCTTAAGCCTAAAAACGTTCCTGATGGGCCTATAGATTGATATAACAAGCCTTAAGCTTAACCCTTTCTTTCACTATAATAGTCAACCAGGGCCGTATCTGAGGGGGGGTTTTGTGGGTTCAAAGCCACCCGTCATCAGATTCACAATGTTGTCTAGACTTAGTTCTGTCCCCAACTGCGTTTGAGCAGCGATCCTCAATCCCGACTATTTGGAGCAGTGGAAGAAGATGAGTTCCGTGTCATCCAGCTTACCACAAAACTGATAGTTGGGGGTATCGGCTCTCTTGCATCGATGTAGGTAGCTGCGGAAGCATCCATGTCCGCTCAAGACTTGTGTGGTTTCATATGTGAATAGTAATAGGATGTCACCACCTCCTTTCTTTCATATGTGAGTTCCCCGTGTTTTCTGCCCACCCATGGCGCGATATCCGGGATCAGCCTGTGAGTCCAGCTACCTTTACTCGAATCCCTGCACTCTGTCTGCCACTTTTCCTGTACTGCTATACATCTGTTTTCGTATAGCAACTTGTTTCTCGTTCTGTACTTTTCATCGCGCATTTCCGCCTTCAGGTGGATTGGCAAGAGAGACGAGATTACCAGTACTGAGTAGGTGGAGGCCGTCCTGTACGCTCTACAGATCCTCAAGGCGCTCTGTCTCTGCACTGCCTGAAGTAGTTGTCTGTAAGTTTTCTTTCCAAGTGCAGTAACCCATACTGGCGCCGCCAGTATGCACTGGTTGCATCCTTATCTTCCCCGACACAACCACCGCTTCCGTTTTTTCAGGGACGATCTCTCCAAGCCTCTTGTAGTCATCCAGTGAAAGATGACCGCTATCATTAACGAGCACTTCGAGTTCGTCTTCCTTGCTGGCCTCGGCTACTACCGTGATATTACCCCTCCCCCTAGTGAGATACTTATCGTAAAATTTGAATCGACCCTCTCCCCCCTCTAATCTCATGTAAGATTGTTTGTTTTACTTAATTTAACCCAGTTCTCTTGCAATTTCACAGTTTCTTGCAAAAAAAAATTATGTGATATTTGCCGAGATTCTCTCTCCCCCATGTAAGATTGGGTGAGATTCGGTTTGATCCCCCCCCCCGCTCCTAAACATCTCATGTAATTAATGAACGTCCCCTAAGCTAGATACAAGGCTACAATAATAGTAGAAAACTGACTATATTGTCACTTAATAAGAATGATTTCTTATTTATAATAGTAGTCTTTCTTGTTATTGGGTGTAAACCTTTTGGAAATGTATGTCTCTGCATTCTGCATTCTGATTATACCTATAATATTGATTCCAAGTCAAAACACCGAAGAATATTATTATTATAATTCTGATTATACCTATAATATTGATTCCAAGTCAAAACACCGAAGACACAACATTGAAAACAAAAACGTCAAAGTCACAACACCGAAAACAAAAATACTGAAAAACAAAAACATGAAAATTATTTTATTAATGTTCTGAAGAAAGATGTTTTTGACTTTCGCTGTTTTTGTTTTGGTGTTTTAACGCGATAACGCGAAAGCCAGGTTTTTTCACAAAATGGACGCATTGCCTGAAATTTATTTGAAAGTTGAAGATTTGTGTTTGAGAATAAATTTATTTGAGTTTTTTAGAGTAACTGATTTTGATTATTGGGATTTTAAATATTTTAATTTTGGACGGATCTGATAATTTTGAAAAGTAAATTTTGGGACAATTAAGATAATATACAAGGTTAAATTGGAAATTTGGAAAGATAAAAATTTGATTGGATGTGTGAAAAGATTTTTAATTGAATTAAATGAAAATTTTATAAATTGAATAGTAAAAATTAAAGGTATCGGGCATAAATTCGATAGCGACGCGGATGGTCAGACTTATCAATTAGATTTACGTTTCATTTTATTATTGATATTGAAAACTTTATTTTAAATACTTTTAAGTTGGATTTGCAATTAAATTTAAATTATTTGGATTTGGATTTGTTTAGTATTATTGGTTATTTGAATATTTTATGATTAGAAGAGTCTCACTGTTCGTAGTGCGGTAATTTAGTTTGAGGTAGGCACGATTTTTTTGTAATTACCCTCTCCACCAATCATTGGTTAACATTTATATATTTTAAATATTTATTTTAAAATCCAACCCTTAGTAACTCAGCTTTCTTTGTGCCCAGCTTTAGAGCTGGATAATCGACGTTCAATTTTGGCTATTGATATTGATGCAATATTAGAAAATAATATTGAACCAATATTAGATGATGATCTACAGGCAATATTGATCATCGATATTGGCTCAATATCAATAACCTACATTTATTGGCTGAATATTACAATATTCCGAATGATTTGGTTTGTTACGGGATGATAACAAGCAAATGCATTTAATATTTCTGTTCATTTAAAAAAATATTTGTGACTACCTGAATTTATAAGGATAGATCATATCAATATATTCATTTGTAACAAACACGCTTTATGTTGCTAATCCAAAGCACTAAAATATCTTATGCCCGATTTCTTCACTTTGAGATATCTATCGGATAAGTATAATAAGTATAATGTATAACCAATCAAATTAATCAAGTGACCAATCAGACAACCGTAATTCAAATTCAAAATAATAAATCAAAAATTTGATTGGTTATATTTATACTTAAACTTATCCGATAGAAATCTCAAGGTGAAGAAATCGGGCATTAAGGCGGCTCTGCATATAATGTAATAATTTTTTTTTAATTTTTCTATTTTACAACATTGAAGACGCAGTTCATATTGAAATTTTGTCGATTCAAAGTTAGAAATTCTGCTCTGAAACTCAACCAGCGATCACATATGAGTCCACCGCCGATGCTGAAAACGAGGATTACAGAGATGTAGTTGGCCTGGAAAACCTCATGTTTTATTTAAACTTTTTCTTTAACTGCGAGCTTCGTTTCAGCTGAATCTAACCCAAGCTACTATTGAAATTATTGACCTTACAAATCATTTGGAATTTGATCATGGGTTTTTAATGTTGGTATTCTTTTGAAATAAAATTATGTATAATAATAAGTAGACACCTATGTCTTATGAAGTTTTTAAAGAACGTAAAAAATAATATAATAAATCATGAATTTTCAACGATTAATAGATGGTGAATGCGGTGGAAGCAGTCCCTTAGAGCAACTAGCCCGCCATGCAACTCAAGATATTGCACTTCAAGAAATAGTTAATA
Organism: Cantharis flavilabris; assembly: GCA_949152465.1. NCBI lineage: Eukaryota > Metazoa > Arthropoda > Insecta > Coleoptera > Cantharidae > Cantharis > Cantharis flavilabris. The sequence continues at coordinate 17,043,278 of OX424440.1, read as the reverse complement.
AACCATCTACAACTGTACATGAAATGCCTCCTCAAACATTCAGAATGGATGAATTAATGCGCGAAATGGACGTAATCGAATCTGAACGGGGTGTAATGCCAGCCACGGTTAATCAATTTCCCGCTGCTAATTGGACACCCGAATATCAGGATATATCGTTTTTGAGAAATCCACCGCATTATAATACGGATTATTATAATTTTGAATTTCCTGATCAGCCAGCATACTATCCAAACAGATTAAATCAGATCCAGTTCGAACAAGCAACAAACGAAGATGTTTTAGAATTACAAGAAGGAACTGAAGAATCTCACGAAGGGCGTTTGCATTTATCAGTTAAACCTGGTTACGAGTACGTGACTATTCCCTCTTTGGATTTATTAGATAATATAATGCAAGAATCTAAAATAAACCAGTTTGAAGATGTTGAAACACTCGAAGAAGCAGAATCAGTTGAAGGTAAAGGATGTTCTATCAAAGCTGAAGAAAGCATGCATAAAGTAGAAACGATATTGAATGATCCTGTAATGTTCAATAAGTTTATTAATGCATATCCCTTTGAATGTACACCATGGAGAGAAAAGCGACACAAACTTTCGGAAGCAGAATTACTTACGTCGGAATACCCATTTGCTGTAGACAATCCCATGATGGGAAATAATAGTGCTATCTCCGATGGGTTAACTGGATTAGGGAATGGTGAATATTCAACCGCAGTTTTATGTTTCGAGGCAGCCCTTCAGAATGACCCCGGAGTTTTTTTGACTTGGGCTTGGTATTTATTATGTAAAGCTTTATATCGAAGTAATGACTCTTATAAGTTATTGTGTGCTACAAAGCAACTGTTTACATTAAAATCATCTGATCCATTAGCAAGTGTGGCCGTAGCAAAGGCATACAAGTTGAACGATTGCCCTTATCAAACATGTCAGTCGCTGTTCAAGTGGTTAAAGAACGAAAAAATATTTTGCGATGTAATACCACCAAATTTTGAAATGGAAGATAAGAAAACGACTGAATTAGACGTTGAGGTACTCAATGCTGTTAAGTTCATGTTTATAAAAGCGTCAGAAAGAAATCCTAGCAATCCAGATCCTAGTATACAAAATTGTTTGGCAGTGTTGTTCAGTTTATCCGGAGAATATGATAAAGCTGTCGATTGCCAACGTCTTGTCGATCCTTATCACGGCATATTATATATCAAGCAAGAATTCGATCTGGGGAAGTATTTGTTTTTCGCTAACAAACCTTATGAAGGAATTAATGTTTTCCTAAAAATAGCCGAACACAATTACGGTTATGAAGAAATTGACGCTTATATGAAAATCGGTTTTATTCTCATGTACTTAAGAGATTATGATAACGCACTCGAATATTTTCACAAAGCTCACTTTCTGAGTTTCGATGACAATTTACAGATTATCGATTCATGGATATTAGCTTGTAAAAACTTATCAGGAAGATAGCAAAAAAATTAAACTTTGTAAGTCAATCGTTTTTTATTTTTTTAATAAATTGTAATTTATGAAACCTTTGTTTGCTCTGTCAACAAACACAATTTGCTTTAGCCGGAACTTAACTCTAGGCTTTGCTGTGGTATGCTAGTAAACATAATTTATTTACCAACAATAAATATTGCTTTCTAAAACAAACCATGTTACGCAATGGTAAATTTAATTTATGCTTTTTGCTGTAGTAACTAAAATTTATGTGTTAGTGGTAACAAATTTCAACAGGTCCTAAAAGCTAACTATTTTTTATAACAAAAATAAACATTGCATACTAGAAGTGTAGTATACTAAATTTAAAAGAGAACGTAAGTATTTCGGTCTCTATAATGTCTTCAGCAAAAAATATCTTGTTGGTTTAGCACAGAAGTAGTTGCTTCACTTAATATTTTTAATATATAAGGGAAAGTATTGTAATCCACTCAAAAATTTAAATTTGGTATTAAAATGTTTTTTGTTATGTCCTGATAAATTTTTCATGAAGTTTAGTTGGATGTCTGTATGTCAGTGTGTGGTTTGGATATGAAAAGAAATGGTATCAATCGCACAGGTTAAACTAGGCAACCAAATGAAATGAAATTTGGGATAAATGTGCATCATAGTTGAACTAACAGGACAGCTGAAAATAGTAAATTTTTGAAATGATAAAGAAAGTAAAAAAAAGTTAAAGTGTCAATTATTTTTGGACCACCATTTTTTATACCGAAATTAAATAGGAAAAGTAATGCGATGTTTACATAGACAACTTTTTTTGTTATAGCAGCAAAAATAATATTTTTGATTGTTATAGCTAAATAGTTTTGAACAGGGCCGTATCTGAGGGGTGGTTTTTGGTGGTTCAACACCCAAATAAAGCGCGAGATAAAATCCTAGAATATAAAATATAATAAAGGACTAAAGTTAAAAAGTTAAACTTGTTTAATTTTTCAATAAAATGCATTCGAAAATAATGGTTCTTTATTTAAACTCTTAAAAAAATTTTTAAACAAAAATAGAAAATTGCAGTTTGACAAAATTCATGTATTAAAATTTTAGTTTTTCTTTGTGATTTCCCACGTTTCTGACCCACAAGTCAATATGATTTTTATTATTGACTTGTATATTCTTCTTTTTGTATGTTTGTGGATTTGTTCCGACCACCAAATTGTATTTAGCTGTCTCACAGCTAGCCGACCTTTTACCATTCTATTTTCAATATCTTTTCTGCTGTTGGCTTCTTCTGATATTATAGATCCCAAATATTTATATTTCTTGCAGTTTTTGATCGTTTCGCCCTCTATATGCAAATTGTTTGCTTAACCTCCTTCAACTAAGTATTTAGTTTTATAAATATTAATTTTAAGACCTCAATTCTTATAGGTATCTGTCAATTTTCTCATCATGTAAGAGATATCTTCCTCATCTTCTGCAGTAACTACTTGAAAAGGAGAGTATGTAGACAGTCATCATTTATGCCTACACTCATTGATTTGCATTTTGCATGCCATTCTTTAAGAACCTTGTTGACATATATTTTGAATAATTATGACGATAAAGTACATCCCTGACGCAAACCTTTTGTTGTTAGAAAAAAATCTGAGATATTATTGCCAATTTTAATAACATTCTTTTGTCCCATATTATAAATGTTTAATGGCGTTAATATATTTCTGCTGTATATAGGATTCATTTAGGCACGGTGTCATACGCCTTTTCCAGATCTACAAATATCACATGTGTTTCTCTATTTCTTGCTGCTCTCTTTTGAGTAAGTTGTCGCAGAGTGAATATGTTATCAGTACATGATCTTCCAATGGTGAAACCGCTTTGCTCTTCCCCTATAACAATTTGTTTTTCTATTCTACTTTTAAGTATTTGTCCATACAATCTTCCAATAGATGATAATACACTTATGCCTTTATAATTTTGACATTTTTTGCTAGCTCCTTTCTTGTGAATAGAACTGATATATGCCATTTTCCATTCTTCTGGAACATTATTACTATGTATTAGACATTGCTTATGTATTAATATGCAGGTTTTGTTTTATTTTCTTTCTCTCCTAAAGCTTCCCCCGCTGCTTCGTGTATATTTTTCTTTAATTCTCTGTAACTATCCTCTACACTTGTTACATTTTTTAATTTTTCGGCTAGTCTACATTTATACAAATAAGTTACCGAGTCTTCATTAAAAAGTTCAAGGTTATACTTTTTGTTACTCAAATTTTGTCCAGTTGTGTTCGTTCTGCACTGAGGTGCTTGATGTCTATATTGTACCACTATTTACGCTCTAAGCAACATGTGATCACTACCACACTCAGCTCCTCGAGCAACTCTAACGTCTAAGATTTTAAATTAGATTTTTGTTTTTGTATTACATAATCGATTATAGATTTCAATTTTCGAGTTGTCTGTGTCCACGTATAACGATGATTTCTTTATGTTGAAAGAATCCAATTAATATTTTTAATTCAAACACCCTGCATAACTCAATAAGTCTGCTTCCATTGTCGTTGACCATTTCCTCTCCAAAATTTGCCACTACGTGATCAATTTTTTTGTAACCAATCCTAGCATTTAAATCTCCCATTATCATAATTTCTTTTCTTCCACTGATTAAACTTAAGACGGAGAACATATCTCTATCGAAGTCATCTTTTATGGCTTTGTTCGTATCATCTGTAGGAGCACAAACTGTTATTATTACTATGGAATGACCCCATATTTGAATTTCCAAAGTCATAATTAACATATTTATAAATGTCCAGTTGCGGATATATTTCCTAAGATCTTTTCTTATCACGATAGCTACTCCAGCTTTTGCTCTACAGTCTTTACTGACTCCGCTATACAGAAATACATATTTACCGTGTTCTTCCACCCCAGTTCTCTTTTTCTTTACTTCGGTGAGGGTTCCAATATCTATTTTATATTTTTCTAACTCTCTAAATACTTTGTTTTGTGTTTATACTCTGAGTATTCCATGTTCCCATTATCATGTTCCTATTATTTCTTTGCTTTTGTCGATCATTTTTATTTCCGTCAGGCTTATTCCGAAGTTTATTGTTAGGATTTTTAGCAATTTATAGTTTTTCCGAGTGTAGAGGAGCTGATCCTACGCCTCAACCCCCAACTTGAAGAACCAGGTAATTTTTCGTCAAGGTTTTCTTCCCCTAGCCTTTGATGATCCAACATCTTACTAAACAAGGCGTAGTTGTAATTTTCTCATCAGCTCTGCAGATTCCCATCATCCATCGGGATTGATTACCCGATCTCTGGCATGGCGTCCTCCGCAGGCTAACAGTGTTCGCACACTTAATAATAAAACATTGAATTTAGGTGACGGCGAGGTTCATACCTATTTAAGTGTAAAACGTGTAAAAGAGTAAAAAGTGTAAAGCTAAACGTCGAAGGGTCGATCAAACAGATGAAGACATTCAGTTGAACTATCAAGACGAATATTAAAATTAATTAAATTTCCTATACACAAATTACAACTTAAAATAGGATCTGTTGTTATGCTGATTCGCAATCTAAGTATTAAGAATGGCCTCTGTAATGGTACACTTCTACAAATTGTTAAACTACATAAACATTCAAAACTTGGTTTTGAACATGGTATATATGGTTTTATACCATGGTAAACATGGTATAAAATTATTATAACTGACGATCATCTTGGCAATCTTATATTTATCCCTAGGATTCAATTAGATACTGGTTAAACATATGCAAGCAGATTATTATTTGTACTAAATAAATCGCAATGTCAGAGCTTTGGCAACGTTGGTTTATATGTCCATAGGTCTTTATTTAGTCATGGACAATTATATGTAGCATTATCAAGATGTCGAGCAAAGAATGGAATAAAAATTCAAAGTAAAAGCGACTTAACGGCGATCTGTACCTAACCATAAGAAACTAATGATTTTTGAATTCAAAACCACAGATGGAAGATATGTAGTTTTCTCGGTACCATCGGTCGAATATTACGTTCCACGTATAAAAAGCAAATGTAATAATTTTAAAATTGAATTTTTACATTATTGGTTTGTAATGTCTTCAGTTTCGATTAATTTTTATTATTCTTTATAAATAAAAATTTATTTTGTGTTAATTGTGGAAACCAAATAAAATTAAATAATTAAAAAACCGTAAACAAAGATTATTTACAAATAATATGCTTATTTTCCATTATTTTTACTTCATTTAATCGATGTATTACCAAACAAAGTTGACAAAGCATAAAGTAATAAGATACGATTCAATGTGTTTGGTTTGTGAATTTATACTACTTGATCTACATCTATCTAATATATTGTCGTGTTCCAAAATTCCTTTTTTTCAATTTTGATAATTTAGTTTTTATTTTATTGTGTGGACCATTTAGTGTTTGATTTTGGATTGATTTTATTTTGTGATGTTAAATTTGTCTTATGGATTTTAATTTAAATTCATTTAAATGCTTTAAATTTCCTTTTGTAAATAACTTTGTAAATAATTATTGTAAATTTTGAATTAATGTTTTTTGCGCATTAACAATTTAAGTTGGCACCAAACTGCAAATTGTAAAAATAAAAAAAGAGAATTGCAGCAACGTTCGAAGGTGTCGGACGTGTAAAACCAAATGTCCGATTGAATGTATAAGTTTTTGAGTTGAAAGTTTGAAAATTTTGCAAGTTTTTGTAAATAAAGTATTAATTCTGACGTGAGTAAAAATTTGTTTAATTGTTTGGATGAATTTTTTTGAAAATTTTGAAAGTTTTATGGATTTTGGAGATTTGAATTATATTGAAGTGTTTTTGAAAGTAATTGATTTGGTAATTTGGATAAAAGAATTTTCAAAAATTAAAAATTAAAACTACGTCGGAAGAAATTAATAAAAGCAATAACTGAAGAAAAATTCGTACGGACAGCAAAGGGCACATCAGACAGATGGTATCGCACATTTAGGTTTAACAAATAAAAGTGGACGGAGTGATTCAAAAATTACTTAAATTGAAGAGTCTCATGTTCCCTACTACACGTCGATGTATTAATATCTTATTTAAATGTAACCGGAGGTGCCAACCAAAAAAAAAATTTGTGATCCAGGTACCAACTTGGTATCGATCGAGATGTGCATCAATCGTGTTATCACTGACAAGTTTTTTTGGATTCAAAACGATAATATTATTGTAATCGGAACCGTTACAAGATAAGATTTGTTTTAAAAATTTTAGTAACACAAAAATATTGTTTAATTGTTCGATTGTATAATATTCAAACTAGAAATTTTAGTTTATCATCTAGACCCTCCGGTCAAAAAAAAGCTTTTAGAACTTTATTGATGAAACATTAAAATAAACTTAAAAATAATAAAGTTAAGGTGCAGCGGTTGACATTCTTACATACTTACATATACCAGCTATAAATTTTACAAACACAAAGTAAAACAATTAGTAGGTATTTTATAACATATGTCAACAAGAAATTTCTGTTAATCGGCCGTAATCCGGCGAATTGACCCTATTACAATCATTTTATTATTATTATTATTATTCATACTATTGTTATTTATAACCTCGACAAAAGTTTAGCGAAAAGTGCTTTTCTTTTCTCGTTTTCATGAAATATTTATAAGTTTTTATTGTTAAATAACTACATGTTTGACGTAAGTAAATTGAGAGACTATCACCGCTAGTATACACTTGAATATAATTCCATTGCGCCTTACATTTTGACCGTGTAATCATCGCTTTCCGTGATGGCAAAAGAAAAATTGGAAATTATTAACCAGCCAATTTCATCAAGCAAGATTCCACCGTAAGTGATTTAATTATTTTATTATTTCTAATTATTCATTTATTAATTTAAAATGAATAACTAATAAGTATTTTATAATAAGTAATTTGGATAGTTCAAGTATCGTTTACATTTACTTAAGACTTAAGGTATTGTAAAAATTTAAGGTTCAATAAACATTTGAGCTTGATCGAAATGGAACTTTTAAGAAAATTTGTACGTTAATTAATTATTAAATTAATTTTATTACTTCAACTACGAGATTCGGTCCAGGAATTTATAGCACTTGATCTTCTTCAATCCTTATCAGTCATTAAGAAGAGTTTGAAGATGCTCACATGATAATTAGGCAAAATGTCGGCTTAATAAACAATAATATTTCATAATAATAATATTTTAACTTTGGTGCTATTAATTTTCTATTATTTCTATTTTTAAATTGTAAAAAAAATAATCAAACATTTAAATTACTTTGTATTTAAATGACAGAAAATTAAATTGATCCAATAAAAGTTAAATAACAAGTGTGTAAAGTATAACAACAAACTTGCTTTTCAAGCTATTAAAAAAATATTAAGTATCTATTTATGGTCAATCTCTTGAAGTAAAGACAAATAAATACTTTCTTTTCAAATAATTAAGTAATTAATTAATTAATTAATTAATGAATTATTTTATAGCTAAGAAAAGAATTTTATACTTTTGTATCATTTTTATATAAAGTTATATAAATTATAGAATTTATATAATATCTATAAGTGAGATTATATAGAACAATTCATATTTAATAACTAAATAACAATTATTAACATAAATATAATTTTGAATAAGAGAGTCTTACTCTTATAATTAAATAAACAATTATTTTAATAATTCCATAATTAATTAACTTGAACATAGTAAACAATTACTTAAATAAATCTCAACAAGAATAATTAACTAAGCAACAATGCTATCTCTAAATTATACCTTAATTTAACAATTTGAATTTTGGTTAAATGCAACTGATGATCGTTAATAATTCTAAAATAGAGAGAATAGAGCATAAATCAGTGGTTTTTATCATTTTGGGGACGCGGAACACTTAAGGTAATAATAGAAAAATCACGGAACAATGTTTATTATTAACATATTTACAAAACAAATTTTTGTTTAATTTAAATAATTTCTTTAATAACACAGTGTTACATGGTACAGCTTCTAGAATGGGCGGGGGAGATTCTAATAGACTTTTTTGGGCTGAAAACGAATCTTTATTTTAGTATTAGTATTTGTTTTCGGCGCCAAAAAAATCTATTATAATCACCCCCGCCCATTCTAGAAGCTGAGAAAAGTTCAATTTTGTAACACTGTGTAATATATTAATTTTAATTCCGATTGTGTTAACATTCGGATTATTTGTTTATTTTTTTAAAATTAATTACGATTATTTAAATATTCGTTCCGCGGAACGTTGATTGAGAACCACTGGCGAAAATACCAAAGTATTTTTTATTTTTGTCTATATTTTTTCATTTCATAAATAATATATTTTAAATATTAATTTTCTGCATAATAGATATATGTATTCTTTACTTCAGAGTTAAATTTCTAATATTTTAGCAATTTGTTATTTTTTGTTAAAATTCCAATTTGACATCCACCACTTTTATAAATTAGTATTCACCTCTGATTGGTCAAATGTAAATGAATCGACCACTGAAAAGTCCGCTAGTAGATTAGCGATTTACGTTAAGCAAACGCCACCACGCGGAAATATATTAAGTTAATCTGATAGGTATAGTTGGTATAGAAATTTTTGTTTATAAACCAAACGTTTGCATTCTTTTGGTGTTCTATTTTGTCAATTATCATTTCACCGCGGTTTTACGATAAAATAATTCAGAATCAAACTCAAAACAACATCGAATGTATAGAGCCCCTCTGAGTTTTGGGGGCAAGTGCATAATATAAAGTCTCTAAATCAAAATCACTAATAAATTATTTACTACTACCCTTACACATTTATGTTTTAGTAGATTTTAGTCCAATGCTAAGACTTAAACCTCCTTTAATAATGTGTTTTAGTCATACCATATACACAGTGACGGCACCAGAGGGGACCAGGGTGGGCACGTGTCTATCCTGTTGATTGGAGTTCTCACACAAATTGTATTTAGAATAAAATTTGTAAAAAAAACAATAAAATTGACAATATTCTTTAACCATCGGATATGTTAAATACATATAGATTAGCTGTTACCGAAATTCATGGTCGAAGAGATTCAAAACTTATTTAAGAAATCAAATGGGAAATGATAGGCTAAGCTAAGCACTTTAACCAAGTATTAAAAGAATATTACTAAAAATTTAGATTTAAATGAGATCATTACAGAATTTCCACAAAAGCATCCTCGCAAATTATTTTTAAAATAAACTTTTATGCAAGATTAATTCGGTTTGTATTCATCTAAAAAAATAATAATTATTATTTGACTAGAAATTTTTAATTCGATTTTACATCTGTGAGTTTTCTTATTTTCTATTGTTAACGACCGAACGTAACGACCGAACAATTAAAAAAATACATCACCGACAATCTGAACGGGGCTGAAGTAAAAGTGGACCAACTCGAAACAGCAAATGCAGGTAACCGGAAATGTTTCATTGTAGGAGCTGACATAGAAAACAAAGAAAAAATATACAACAATAGCTTCTGGCCACCAGGTATATGTTACTCTCGCTTTAACTTCCAAAAAGGTGGGCATTTTTTAAGAAAGACCCGTCAGGAAAACATCACAATATAAGTAAGATCGAAACAACTGCAAATCGATACGAAAGCACAACAAACCGGACCCTCGGACAAACCAAAAACTTGCATACAACTTATACAAAGGTGAACCTCAATCACAATAATGCCCAAATAAGCTCAAATACAACTGCCACAAACTGTATCTTGTTTCAGAATATACAAAGTCTAAGAAGCAAAACATTATTGCTGGAAGAATACATACAAACGCTAAATAAAACACCAATTGCGTTATGCATTAACGAACACTGGTTACAAACAAACGAAGTAGCAAACATTTCTACTTATACAATGGCATCAGTCTTCAGGAGAACAAAACTGCAACACGGTGGATCATGTATTTACGTGAGACAAGATGTAAGTTTTAATGAAATAACTGATATAAAATTGAAAAGCATAGAACATAGATTAACATAGATTATTTTGTCAAAAAATTCGTCAATTTCATCCTTGAAAATGGGTCAATTATAAGAAGACTCGAAACGTCGGTCAATTTAAATTGATTTAAAAGATCTCTATACTCAACAATTTGTATAATATAAATAGAACAAGATCTTGAATGCAGTGCAATCAACATGCCTGGCTTGAACATAATAATTATCTCAATTTACAGATCGCCACTAGGAAATATGCAAAATTTTTTCAACATCTTAACAGATATTCTGGACATTATCCATCCAAAAATGTTAACTCACGATATTATCATTGCCGGAGATTTTAACATAAACCTAAACATAATCAATAATAACTCGACGTACTTCCTTGATATAATGAACTCATACAACCTAAAACAAACGGTCTACGAGGCAACAAGAACACAAAGCCAAACCCAAACTCTTATTGACAACATATTTACAAACCAACAGAAACTGACAACCAAAGTAAAGTTGACTGCACTTTCTGATCATTATGGATTAATAGCCACCATACCTGCAGTAAAGGAATCCAGATGTAACGATGTAATTAAAAAAAGGACATTTACCAAAAAGAAGCTTTCAGCATATAGGAAATTGATATCAGAACAAAATTGGCTTACAGTATATAACGAGTTGGATACAAATCAAGCATATGATAATTTTGAAGAGATACTTACCACAAATCTAAAAAGCGTCTTCCCATATAAGAGCTACAAAATACATTCAAAATGCACAACAAACTGGATAACCCGAGGAATTAAAATATCATGTAAGAATAAAAGAAAATTATACCAACAAGTAAAATCGGAAGAAATCACCATTGAATCATATAACAAATACAAAAATGTTTTAAGAAAAGTCATTGCTGCTGCAAAAAAAACGTCATATGAAGAAGATATACAAACAGCAAACAACAAACCAAAGAAAATGTGGGATATAATAAAAACCTACTCTAAATCAAATAAAGACAGCAAAAGTAAATATTCTCCTAAAATATTAGATGTCTTAGCAGATAAAATGGCAACACTTAATGAAATCAACAACTTCTTTATAAACTGCTGCCCAGATATGAAGGGAGGAACCCCAGATTATTGCAACATTCGTACACAAATTAACTCAATATACCTTAACGACACAAATCCTACCGAAGTGTACAATACTATAATGGATCTAAAAAACACTAAAACAACAGGAGCAGATGAAATTCCAGTTTCAATTCTAAAAGAAGTAGGAGATCTAATAAGCGAACCTCTGGCATACTTAATAAACAGTAGCATAAGATCAGGCACATTTCCAACAAAATTAAAAATATCCGAAGTGAAACCAGTATATAAGAAAGGAGATGAAATGAATTCTGTAAATTACAGGCCAATTTCCATCTTACCTAATATATCCAAAGTGTTTGAGCGAATTCTTTATGAACGGCTGATAAATTTCATAGAAAAACACGAAGTACTATCCAACGTTCAAAATGGTTTCAGAACAAAAAAATCAACCTCGAGAGCTATATTTCAGGGTCTACAAAAATAACGAACGGCTTAAACCAGAAACTGCACACAACAGGAGTGTTTCTAGACTTAAGTAAAGCATTTGATGCAATAAGTCACGAAACATTAATCAACAAATTATATCGATATGGAATAAGAGCTTTGGACTTGATTCGTTCTTATATGCATAGAAGAATGCAATCCACTACCTATTATAACAAAGCAAGTCAAACCACCATTAAATCGCTTTTATCGGAAGTGAAGAAAGGAGTGCCGCAAGGTTCAATCCTGGGACCGCTACTCTTTCTGCTGTATATAAACGCTAAAAATGCCTAAATGCATCGACTACTCCTCCGTTCTTTATTCAGACGACACCTCAGTCATCCTACACGACAGCGACAAACTCAAACTCGAACAAAACATCCTAAAAATGTTTACTCAACTAATCCAATGGTACACTTCAAATGACCTTAAACTGAACATGGACAAAACTGAAATTGTCCAATTCTCCCTTACTGCAAGGAAAGACGACGAATTACGCGTCAAACTCTCAGATACACAAGAAGTAACCTGCAGCTACTCCACAAACTTCCTCAGAGTGAGAGTCGATGCTCGTTTGGATTGGAAAGCACATATCGAAACTCTAACAAACAAACTAAACAAAATGGCTTTTGCGCTAAAAACCATTGCCTATCTGGTATCCACAAGATCAGCACTTGCAGGATACTATGGTTATGTCGAGTCTATCCTAAAGTATGGAATCATCTTTTGGGGTGACTCGGTTGAAGTGCAAAGAATTTTTAAAGTACAAAAGAGGATCATTCGAAATATGTTTAACATGACATCAACGGAGACATGTAAACCAGTATTTAAAGAAAAACAAATTCTTACAGTGTTTGCGATTTATGTAATCGAAAGCGTACTGTTTTACAAAAACAACCCAGATCTTTTTAAGGATGCCCATCGAAGCCATACACATAACACAAGGAATTGCTTAGACCTTGTTCCACCCAACACCTATTCAAGCCGAATACAAAGAAATGCAGAAGTGAGAATAATCAAAATCTACAACGGCCTGCCTGTGTTGTTACGAAAACTTCCGGCACAATTACTGAAAAAAAAGCTGAAAGAAACACTGAAAGAAACACCCGCTGTATAGCATGGATGAATACTTTGCGATTGACTTCAATACATCGCACTGATCGGCAAAACTTTTCAACGTAGAGATGAAAATCAGCACTAGCTGATCTCCACGTATTGTACATATTAAACTTAATTTTTTTTGTAAATTGTTAAAGTACAATAAAGAAATATTATTATTATTATTATTATTATTATTAATTTTATTGTAATTAGTAGTTACCTATTATTCTTTGTAAGTATGTGTGTATTATTAATATTATTATAAAATATTTTTTTTAGAATATACAGTTACTCTCAAAAGAGATGGGGCACTCCTATGTTAATACTGTAAATTGTACATACAATTTAAAGCTTTGTTTTGTCAATTTTACAGTAAAACTTTGCAAAATGAAATTTGCAGAAATACTTTAAAAAGTTTCGCTGTAAAGTCGATTTTGATTTGACAAAAATAAGTTCAAAATACATTGTTAACATAAAAGTGTCCCCACCTCTTATGAGAGTAACTGTATGTATGTTTCATTTCTTAGGTGCTTATTTTAATAATGTATTTTTTTGAGTTTATTTATCAATTTTGTGTGCCCCTGCCCACTCCAAATATATTGGGCCCAATTTATGCCCACCCATTTCAAAAATGCTGACGCTGTCACTGACCCTACAACGCTGATTAGTGCAAATCGATACGCAAATAGATATTGCAATATTATGGTTACCTTGACATATGACCGCCTGGTTTTTTATGTTTGTTCTAAAAATGATTTTTTTCTTTCCAAATCAATAAACACACATTTAGACCACTCGCAGACTGCAGACCTTTTATCGGCCGATAGTTTGGTCGGTTTCTTAATCAGTATGAAAATGTATGCAAGTGCGCAAATTACAACGATTCGATATCGGCCGATGAAAGTTTTATGAGCTATATGATTGGTCGAGAAGAAACCGACCAAACTATCGGCCGATAGAAGGTCTGCAGTCTGCGGGGGCTCTTACTCTGATTATTTTTATTTCATTTATTACTTTTTAAATATGCATATATTATGTATGCATATATTTATAGTATACTTATAATTTATTATTTTAGCTCTCAGAAACCAACCCGAACAACAATGGGTGTATTTTACATATTCTGCGAATTGATTTGCGTTTTGTTAAAAGTTAAGTTGATAATTTTTCAAAGTATCTACCGCTTGATTTTTCCTCCAGCTGAAAAGTCTGTAAATGGTGAAATAGTACTGGTATATACATAATCTAGTAAGTTTGCTTTACAAAATGCAGATTGTACTTTTCTAGATAACGGGCGCTGGTAACGGTATAGGAAGAGAAATGGCAATTCAATACGCTTCTCATGGATCTACTGTCATATGTTGGGATATTGATAAACTTGGAATGGAAGAAACTGTAAAGAAAATTCAAGATTTAGAATATCCAAAAGCGTATAGTTATGTGTAAATAGAAATCATATTTTCTTTAGCAATGCCAGTAGCGGATCCAGACAATTACCGAAATAAAAATTTATTAAATATGACACTACACAGTAATGGTAATATCAGAAAATAAATTTATTTTTTAATAAATTAAAAACTTTCTGGTAATAAAAATTGATGTTTTTTGAGCTCCAATTAAAGGGACCCTATGGGTCCGCTACTGAGCAAAATATTGAATATAGTATAGGATATTTTGTAAAAATCGAGAAGGTATGTTTTTTAGGTGTGTTTGCTTTACTGCACTGGTGTACACCAGCCCACAAAGCTGCTTTTCTGTCATTAACAAAATCGTGATATAATAGCATTATATTACATTATTTTTGTACCACAGTTTGATTTGTAGGTAGCTTTATAAAAATTGTGGACTGGTGTACACTAGTGCACACTAGTACAATTTTCTTGAGATCAAAATTATAGCTAAAAAATTATTATATATGTTGCAATAGAATTAACATAAACTGTATAACTTTAACTATTATCAGGTGCGATATATCCAATCGCGAACAAGTACTGCAAATGGCAGAAAGGGTTCAGAAAGAGGTCGGCCACGTTTCAATTTTAGTCAACAACGCAGGAATACTAGCATGTTATCCAGTCATGTCCTACACTGAGAAGAAAATTCAAGACATGATCAATATCAATTTAATGGGACATTTTTGGGTATGAACAAAAAAATTTTTCAGTTGAAAAAAATTTCGGCTAGTCCTTAAACATATTTTATTTTAGACTTTGCAAGCGTTTTTACCGAATATGATAAAAACCAATCATGGCCACGTACTTGCCATAGCATCATTAGCGGGAGTAGAAGCAATTCCGAATACATGTCCTTATTCGGCATCAAAATATGGAGTTCGTGGACTTATGGAAGCACTGTTAAAAGAATTAAACTGTAATACTAAAAACAAAGTTAAACTTACCACCATCTATCCGTACATGGTTGGCACAAATTTATTAAAAACGCCAAGTATTAGATTCCCAAATGTGTTTCCAATAGTAAGTCCTCGATACATTGCCAAAGTTGCTATAAAAGCGCAAAGACGTGGCGTTATAGAAACAGGAGCACCACCTTTTTACTTCGTCATTGCTTGTGTTTTAAAGTAAGAAAATTAATTAAGTGAAATAAAATCATTAAACAAATTTTAATTTTAGAATGTTGCCTGTCGAAGCTAAGAATCTAATTTGTAATTTCTTACAATGTGATCTTGATTCGGAAATGTGAAACACAAAATAAAAATCCTACAGAACATCTTCATTATTACGTTATCAAATTGATAGTTGCAATGCGTACAAAAATAATAACTTACCAAGGAAATGAACTAATAATAATTATTTGAAAATATATATTATTAATTATTTTTAAATAAATACAAAGTTAAGATTAATGTATCTAATTAATTAAGATATACAAGTTCACATTTATATGCAAAAGCTAATATTAGCAAGCAAACATAAAATAAAATGTTTCAGTATCCGAACCAAGTAAATATGAATAGTAACTCAGAAGATAGATTGAGCAAATATGAATGAATGGGAATTGAACTAATTAAATACATTCACATTGAACAACAGATATAAAAAAATAACAAATACAGTAGAATCCGCTTAATGTGATCACTTCGAACCAAGGTCATTTTAATAATATTAACTGATAACTGATAACTGAAAACAATTAGCGAAATTTAGAAAAAGGCGAATTTTAGAAGACTTGGATTAGAACAAGATAGAAGAAAAAAAAGAAAGAAAAAGTGGCCGGTTTCCAAAAAAAAATAACCGATTGATAACATTATCCCAGATCACATTAAGCGGATTCTACTGTATTAAGATAAATAGGTGAAGGAATCGGTTGACTTGTTAAAAAAAAGTCTCTACTATACGACAGAAGATGTTTAAAGGTACCGGTTTATAAAGTTAAGAATCTCTGATTTTAAGTAAAATTCGGCTACAATTAACGAAGTCCAATTTCAAATAGAATTACGCTAACCTGCTAACTGTTCGAAAAGCAGCACTCAAATATAGCGTTTAAAAGAGTCGTACGCTGGACTTGACTAAATACGAGTAGTATGTATGCTAGTTTGATAGTGCCATGAAATACCGACAGTTGATGTAGATAGTTGAAATATTGTAGATTGTAAAACAAAACTACCATGTCGCTTTATTGTTTTTTGATTTCGGGGAAAATTACATTTTTGAATTAAATAAAAAAAGTAATTTTATTTAAATTTTAAAATAAAAAATAAATTACATATTTGCGATAATATTTAATTTTTTAAGCAGTAATAAAATTAATATGTACGGTCAATGATGACAATTCGGCCATAAACCGTGCAATTTGGGCGATGTTGACATTTAAAATTTCATATGTGGTTTTTACATCAAAGTCCGAGCAATGACGTTAATGCCCAATACAGGGTGGGCAATGATGAAATTGTTATTCCACAGATTCCATATTCTATCACTCTTTCACTTGTTAGTGATAGCCGTCACACACGTTTCGTACTTGGCCGAGTTCGGGCTTCTCTGGAGAGGTCGGGCCTTCCAGTTCCAGTGGAGATGGATGCGCAGAATCAGTTTTGGCTGGCACAACCACGGCAAATCACAGATCCACGGTAAAATGAATTAGCGTTTGTCTAAATTAAATTAAAATCTCTGTACACTTAAAGTGCCTGGACCTTCTACACTCTCCGATACGATTTATTCGTAAAAAGTGCAGTCGACACAAAAAGGTCCATCTGACTCGTCTATCACCAACTAAAAAAGCTACTGCTCAACACAGCTATCGCACGTGTCACCAGGTGCAGAAGTGGTTAGGGGTGGATATGGACCCGTCCAAATGGGAGGCTGGAGTAGGAGCAACCAGGGGCTTCTTTCCAAATTCTTTTCTTGCAAATTCCTCAAGAGGTGCAAGAGAGCAACTTGCTCGTGCCAAATAGCAGGGCTGAAGTGCTATGCTTTGTGAAGGTCTGTCGAGGCAAGACTTGTATGAACGTCGTCCCCGTTGAAATCGACGACACTGACACGAGGAAGACCTCAACAGCCCTCCACCTATCACCTTCTTATCCCAAAGATCAACAGCACACAAAGACCAACCTGAGTCCTCCAAAAGATTCCGGTTTCGATCGAAAAGAAGTTGCAGAATTGTGAAGTCTTCAACATTTACATTTTAAAATTACATTTAAAATTTTTTAGAAAATTTAAGATATTTAAGATTTTAGAAATAAAATATGTTTTAACTTTGAATATTGAGGGTGTTTTCGATTTAGTTAAGCTTTTCTCGTTATTAACAATTAGAACTATATTGGTTCCGCAAATCGTCAGGCTACCCCGATTTCCCCAATTTTTGTTTTTTTGATAACGAAGTATCTGCTGGACCTGCAGACAGACTCAATAATTGCTCTAAAACTTCGTAATTAATGAATTTTCTAGTATAATGAGTATTACAGCTAATATTTAGCTGATGACAGTCGACAAAAACTGAAATTTTGAACTTTTTCGGAAAAAACCCAATTTTTGAGATCTTGTATCTATTAGACCTAAGAAATTGGAGTTGAGCTCAAATTGTAAGAAGTATTCACAGCTTCAAAAAAAAAAATGAAGTGACTTTTTCCGCAGGAAACAACTTTTTAGGAGATTCGGTCCAAAAACTGAAAGTCAGCACAGAGGTCTTTCAAAGCTGCAAACTTGGTTTACCCTAACAACATACCGCAAAATCAGGAACGTGCGAATTTTTCCGATGTTGCCCTTGTTTTTGTCTACCGTCAGTGGTCTAAGATCGTATATTAGACAAATAATATTCGAAAATTCCAAACTGTTTTACGCATATAAAACGTATAATGGAAACGTAGATTATAGGTGCGAAATGTCACGGCGGTAGACTAATATCTAAACGTAAAAAGTAGTACGTAAATAAAACGTATAATATACGTGCTAATGTCGCGATGATAGACTAATATCTAGGTTCTAGACGTATATTTTTTACGTACAATACACGTATTTAACCCACGTATATTATCCGTAAAAGTGGTACCTAAGTAAAACGTATACTAATAAAAACGTAGATGCACTGAATAAAAAAGGTAGTCATATTGGTGAACCCTATTCATCAAGAAAAATTCATCGTAATGGTGAACAAATCATCAATTTGATGTACAAAATCATTGATTAAATTTGACGAATGAGTTAAGCCCAGTTTACCAACCTTCCTCAAGGCTGTCAACGCATTTGATCAACGTCAAATCTGTTTTAAGCAATTATGACACAGATTTTCATGAGTTAACGAACGTGAAACCACTTGATGTTGATCAAATGCCTTGACGAAGGTTGGTGAAACCAGGTATTAAAGTTTTAATTTGTAGAAATGTTTCAAATTCATAATCGGTGCAATTTTCTAAGTAAAGTTGTTAACTACTATAAATTATAACAACTGAATTCAGTTGTTATAATTAACAATTGTTTTAGAAAATTTCACCAATTATCTATCTACTTATAAATAAAAACATTTTAATTTTCAGGTAAATATGAACTTGAAATAGAAAATAGAAATTAGAAAGAAAGTAGATTTGTGGTATATATAGTTTGTATTTATAAAATGTAATGGTTTTGTTGCTTTTTTTTATTTTTAAATTTGTTTTTGTTTTTCCTTTATTATTAAATTATTCCCGTGGCAACCTGTCATAGGTATATAAAGCCGTATCAATAATAATATCTTTCCGGTGTTCAATTTAGCTACCTATTAGTAGAGAAAAGCAGTATCCATTATATTATGTTTATATACTTTACTAGGTCCTCCGTGACTCATATCATTTTATGATTTTTCAATTAGGAATTCATAAGATTTAAAGAAATTTCTACTATTCTAAAACTGATGCGATAATACCTAAATTAATCGATTGTCTAGTGTTTAGTTGATTTGAAACATTTTAAGATTTGATCACTAGCAAACTTAACATTCCTAAAAGAATTTAAATTGATTCAGATGTCGATGAATAAGTGGACTTTTCAGTTTTCTCTCTCACACTCCACCAATCACACTCAGCGATTATAGTTAAGAACAAGAGAGAGATTTTGCTGCATAAAATGCTATGCTTCCAATTTTCATCTTTGGTATTAATTCTTTTATTAAATTCCGTTAATTTCCGGAGAGTATGTCTAACGAGAGGGAAAATGCAAACCAAATTTTTGTACACCAGATTTCCTTTTATAAGATTTTCTTGAATTTCCCTAGATTTCCCGTGAGTTCCTAAGATTTCTTTGGATTGTCTCAACATTTTCTTTCGAAAAAGTTAAAAAATTTAAGAAAATTATAAGACAAAGGTTGTCTGTAGTATATTCTTAAGATTTCCTAAAATGTCCTTCCACTTCTATACCAAATTTTCCCAGCGGCTTTTTCTTCCATATCTAAATGGGCTAATTTAATTTTTAAATTTTCTATTTTTTTTTAATTAACTGACCAAAATTAACATTAAATAAAAACAAAAATTTAATATTCTACCACCTTTTATTTAAGTTTTCAAATTCAACTTAATTTTAATTGACAACAGAAAATTAAAAAAAAAGTTATACATTTAATTAGCCGAAAACTGTTACGGGTTATGCTTCTTTGAGTAAGGTATCGGTCTATATACTTCTGCAAAAATATCAAGAGCTGATATTTCACTACTTAAATACAAAATTTTGGCTTCAATTCTGTATTTACCTGATGGAATAAGTGGAGGAAATTGAGTTTCATCGATAACAAAATTGCATTTGATGTAAGTAATGTCCTACAAATATAATACTTTAAATATGGTGGATAAAGAAAAGTGAAGATATAACGAAAACCTTACGAAAGATGCAGTTCGTAAAATTACCACACATTGTTGCTTCTGCAAGCCCGATAATATTTGCTTGAAAAATTTTCTGGAAGTTGGCTTGAAATCGGATTGGAAATACTCGATACTCGTTGCTTAAAAACTTGTGTACCTGCACAAGTATCTGAAATAACATGACTTTCATGAGTATATCGATGATTCATTTATTGGTGAAATTTGCAAATACGAGTTAATTTACCTCTAGTTTGTCTTTTTTTTTACATCTTCTTTGAGATTCCAACTCGAATTGTGAGCCGTAGTACTCCGATTGTACTTAAATGCTTTGAGTTCAAAAAAATTATAATAATTTTTGTCAAAATGCATTAGTTGTATTCGCATATCTTTCAATTTATAATCATTTTGGTGGAACTAGAAAAATTTTATAAATTTATACAATTTATTTACCTTAGATAGAAAACTATCACAAAAAATGTATTGAACGAAATTCACCAGCACAAATAATACAAAATATTGTTTCATTGTAAATAAGTTCACTGTGACTTCTTACATAACTATATATCAAAAGTTTCCCTTAATATGATCTGTGTGAACCTATGCAACAGTTTTGGAATCAATACTGAGAATGTTTATTTATAATTTATTTATTGATAAAATCGTTCCGGTATTTAATTTAACGGCTACTGCAAAATATAAAAACCTATTATGTTCTTCGTGAGTGACATTTTTAAGTTTGATAGATCAAAAGGAAGAACAGATTGAAAACCATTTTCACTCCAATTAAAAATACATTCAAATTTTTTGTGTCGCAAATCATCGATATTATTAACGACTAAGCCAAATCAATGAATTTGTTCATCATATTTATGAACACTTTCATCAAATTTATTAACGCGTTTGTAGTGTATTTTTATTGTGATGTTAATATAAAAATCTAGACTGTAAAAAATAATATTGGTTGATATAAAAAAAAATAATAATTAGAAAATAAATACATAAGTAATTATCAAAACGTTTTCTTAATTCCAAAACCCAATACGTTCATCATATTTATGAACGCGTTTATCATAATTATGAATACAATCATAAATATGATGAACAAAATATGTAGTTGATTTGACGTACTCGTTCATCATATTTATAATTGTATTCATAATTATGATGAACGGGTTTATAAATACCTAAAATCAGTTTAAAATCTTTCGCTAACTCACGATCTAGATTTATTTTGACGATATTTTTTTTTGTTTTTAAACAATTTCGTAAGTTTATTCGTTGTCAAGGTCCAAATTATTATTGTTGATAAATTAAAATGCATCGTCATTAACATTTTGAAATCTTATCTGATTACAGTATTTTTAAATATTTTCAACCTATTCCGCCACTTGCAAGTTGTTTAATATGGAAGCGAGACATTACTATGAAAGAACTTGAGTTGTTTGAATTAGTACCCAATTGACACAAATATAATTACAGAACTTAAACATTTAGCACAAGCTACCGCTTATAATTTAATCTTTATTTTTTATATGCAGCTAAAAATAAAATACTATTTAATAATATTCATTGTAATATATTATGTAATCTTGCCCTCTGCTATAATAATATAATAATAATAATAATAATAATATAATCGTTTATTTAGCCAAAGTTGGCTATACAAGTTACATTTACATAAAGTTTTATATACAAATACATATGTTTGGTAAATCTACTATATTATTTATTTTGTAAATTATTTAGTATCAGATGAATAAAATAACATAAATAGTTAAAATACCATTTATATATTAACTTGTCAAATTGGTGTTAAAAGTAATTAATAAAAGAAGTCTAAGTGCTCGCTAATACAGCAATCCAGATTTTTGAGCAATTTGATTTCATCAGATTTTTTAAATTCTATATTGGTTTCTGTAATTTCACTTTTAAGTCAGATAAGATATAATTAGTCATTATTAATGTTTTGTTATGAAGGAAAGTGGTCTAAAGCCAACCCTCTCTTTATTTTTCGTAAATAAGTCTTTCAAATAGAGACCTAAAACAATGCAAAGAATAAGGGTCTGATTTAGAACCATTCACATAAGATCGGACTTATTAGATCACCCCTACTTTTTAACAATTAAACCATATTTTTGTACTTATATTTTTTGAAATCACTAATTTTTTCTTTTTTATGCATAGAAGATGTTGAATGATTTTTTTTCTTAACATTTTATTTTTTTATTTTTGTAAATCTTGCATTTTCCCGCTGGCTCTGGTTGATCAGGGTAGCCACAACTAGCAAGGAATACGACAAACAGGCCAAAAAATGTTGTTTATCGTAAATTTTTATTATTGTATTTTTGTATAAATTATAATATGGTGTCCTTGAAAATAAAGGCGTTTAGTTGAAAATGAAAAGTGAATTTAATATAGATTTAGAAATTAAATTTTAAGCGGAAGTAGAGGCTAGATGTTAATTAATACATGTGAAGAATTATAACAATTAAAAATGCATTTTTCCTATAATTATTTTTAAATATATAAATCTTAACTTATGAGAATAAATAAACATTAAAACTTCAATATAACAAGTTAAATTAAATAATATCTAATTGGAATTATATTTTAAGCTTCGGCGACGTTTATCGCCTTCGCCAGAAATTTATTTGTAAACATAAAATTACATGGAAACCGAAAAATGGTCTATTTACCCTGGTCGTTAACGTCATTGACGGGCCATTGACGTTAACGCCCGTTAACGGTGGGCAATCCAAAGCTCTAAAATGTCTTATGTCCGATTTCTTCACTTTGAGATATCTATCGTATAAGTATAATAAGTATAATGTTTAACTAATAAAATTAATCAAGTGACCAATCAGACAACCGCAATTCAAAATCAAAATAATAAATCATAAAAATTTGATTGGTTATACTTATACTTACACTTATCCGATAGAAATCTCAAGGTGAAGAAATCGGGCATTAAGGCCGCTCTGCATACAAAGTAATAATTTTTTTCAATTTTTCTATTTTATAACCTTGAAGACGTAGTTCATATTGAAATTTTGTCAATTCAAAGTCAGAAATTCTGATCTGAAACTCAACCAGCGATCATATAATATAAGTCCACTGCCGATGCTGAAAACGAGGATTACAGAGATGTAGTTGGCCTGGAAAACCTCATGTTTTATTTAAACTTTTTCTTTAACTGCGAGCTTCGTTTCAGCTGAATCTAACCCAAGCTACTATTGAAATTATTGACCTTACAAATCATTTGGAATTTGATCATGGGTTTTTAATGTTGGTATTCTTTTGAAATAAAATTATGTATAATAATAAGTAGACACCTATGTCTTATGAACTTTTTAAAGAACGTAAAAAATAATATAATAAATCATGAATTTTCAACGATTAATAGATGGTGAATGCGGTGGAAGCAGTCCCTTAGAGCAACTAGCCAGCCATGCAACTCAAGATATTGCACTTCAAGAAATAGTTAATAAACCATCTACAACTGTACATGAAATGCCTCCTCAAACATTCAGAATGGATGAATTAATGCACGAAATGAACGCAATCGAATCTGAACGGGCTGTAATGCCAGCCACGGTTTATCAATTTCCCGCTGCTAATTGGACACCCGAATATCAGGATATATCGTTTTTGAGAAATCCACCGCATTATAATAGGGATTATTATAATTTTGAATTTCCTGATCAGCCAGCATACTATCCAAACAGATTAAATCAGATCCAGTTCGAACAAGCAACAAACGAAGATGTTTTAGAATTACAAGAAGGAACTGAAGAATCTCACGAAGGGCGTTTGCATTTATCAGTTAAACCTGGTTACGAGTACGTGACTATTCCCTCTTTGGATTTATTAGATAATATAATGCAAGAATATAAAATAAACCAGTTTGAAGATGTTGAAACACTCGAAGAAGCAGAATCAGTTCAAGGTAAAGGATGTTCTATCAAAGCTGAAGAAATCATGCATAAAGTAGACACGACATTTAATTATCCTGTAATGTTCAATAAGTTTATTAATGCATATCCCTTTGAATGTACACCATGGAGAGAAAAGCGACACAAACTTTCGGAAGCAGAATTACTTACGTCGGAATACCCATTTGCTGTAGACAATCCCATGATGGGAAATAGTAGTGCTATCACCGATGGGTTAACTGGATTAGGGAATGGTGAATTTTCAACCGCAGTTTTATGTTTCGAGGCAGCCCTTCAGAATGACCCCGGAGTTTTTTTGACTTGGGCTTGGTATTTATTATGTAAAGCTTTATATCGAAGTAATGACTCTTATAAGTTATTGTGTGCTACAAAGCAACTGTTTACATTAAAATCATCTGATCCATTAGCAAGTGTGGCCGTAGCAAAGGCATACAAGTTGAACGATTGCCCTTATCAAACATGTCAGTCGCTGTTCAAGTGGTTAAAGAACGAAAAAATATTTTGCGATGTAATACCACCAAATTTTGAAATGGAAGATAAGAAAACGACTGAATTAGACGTTGAGGTACTCAATGCTGTTAAGTTCATGTTTATAAAAGCGTCAGAAAGAAATCCTAGCAATCCAGATCCTAGTATACAAAATTGTTTGGCAGTGTTGTTCAGTTTATCCGGAGAATATGATAAAGCTGTCGATTGCCAACGTCTTGTGGATCCTTATCACGGCATATTATATATCAAGCAAGAATTCGATCTGGGGATGTATTTGTTTTTCGCTAACAAACCTTATGAAGCAATTAATGTTTTCCTAAAAATAGCCGAACACAATTACGGTTATGAAGAAATTGACGCTTATATGAAAATCGGTTTTATTCTCATGTACTTAAGAGATATGATAACGCACTCGAATATTTTCACAAAGCTCACTTTCTGAGTTTCGATGACAATTTACAGATTGTCGATTCATGGATATTAGCTTGTAAAAACTTAGATAAAAACTTAGAAAGATAGCAAAAAAATTAAACTTTGTAAGTCAATCGTTTTTAATTTTTTGAATAAATTGTAATTTATGAAACCTTTGTTTGCTCTGTCAACAAACACAATTTGCTTTACCAGGAACTATAACTCTAGGCTCTCCTGTATAGTATGCTAGTAAACATAATTTATCTACCAGCAATAAATATTGCTTTCTAAAACAAACCATGTTACCCGATGATAAATTTAATTTATGCTTTTTGCTGTAGTAACTAAAATTTATGTGTTAGTGGTAACAAATTTCGACAGGTCCTAAAAGCTAACTATTTTTTTATAACAAAAATAAACATTGCATACTAGAAGTGTAGTATACTAAATTTCAAAAAGAAAGTAAGTATTTCGGTCTTTATAATGTCTTCGGCAAAAAATATCTTGTTGGTTTAGCACAGAAGTAGTGGCTTCGTTAAATATTTTTATTACGTAAGGGAAAGTATTGTAATCCACTCAAAAATTTAAATTTTGGTATGAAAATGTTTCTTATTATGTCCTGATAAGTTTTTGATGAAGTTTAGTTGGATGTCTGTATGTCAGTGTGTGGTTAGGATATGAAAAGAAATGGTATCAATCGCACAGGTTAAAGTAAGCAACCAAATGAAATGAAATTCGGGATAAATGTTCATCATAGTTAAACTAACAGGACAGCTGAAAATGGTAAGAATTCGTTGAAAATTGTGGAAATGATAAAGAAAGTAAAAATAAGTTCAAGTGTCAATTATTTTTGGACCGCCATTTTTTATATCCAAATTCAATGGGAAAAGTTATGCGATGTTACATAGACAATTTTTTTGTTAAAAAAAAAAACATTTTTTATGTTATAGCTAAATAGCTTTGAGTGTATATGTTACGGTCAATGATGTAAATTGGACATTGACGTCAATGGCCGGGCAATGACGTCAATGCCAATTTACCCTGGCACTTAACGTCATTGACCGGCCATTAACGTCAACGCCCGTAAACGGTGGGCAATGATGTAAATATTTTCATTTGACTATAATATTTACGTCTTTGGCCGGTCAATGACGTTAATGGCCAAAATGGATTGGGCAATGATGATATTATGGAATAACTAATATAAAGAACAGCAAAATGGCAATTAAAATTTGACAGCCAACTGGCAAGTGATATTTACGTACCTATGTTGTATTCATTGTATTATAATATAATATTATAAACATTTATTAACAAAAATAATAAAAATTGAAAAATAATTTAATAAATTTTTTAATTTATTGAGTGTTGTCTGGGATACAGTAAAACCTTGCGGCCCATTTGATGGTACATAATCTGCATATAACAAGGTGGGTATATTCTAGGTTGACGATGCTGTTCCTGGGGGGGTAGCTTTATTTTACTTTTTGGATAAGTATTGTGTAGAAAGTATTCATCTTTTGATAGTTTTCACAATCGAAAATCTACAATGTTAATTACAGAGGGATAAGCCTACTAAACGTAATGTATAAGATATATGCAAGAGTAATTAACAAAAGGCTTAAAACTTAAAGATAGAAAAAGAAACGAAGATATAAGACAAGAGCTGGAGATTAAAGAACTTAACCAACAAATAGAAGAAAATAGATTGAAATGAAGCGATCATCTACAGAAAATGACTGCAGAAAGAATCCCTCTAAAAGCATGGCGCTACAAACCGGAAGAAAGAAGAAATGTCGGGAGGCCGAGAAAACCAGGGGCGGAACTACCGGGGTAGTTCATCAGAAAATAAGAAAGCAAAAAAAATCTTAATTTTAAAATTTAATTAAAATCAGTAATTTTAATTTAAAAAAATTAATTTTTAAATAAAATATATTTAATTTTAAAATTAAAAAACAAATTTATTTTAAAATTAAAAAAAAAATTAAATTAAATTGTTTACCTCGACTGAAAATTTAATTTCCTTGACTTGGCAGTAAAAATGAGAAATTTCCTAACAAAATTAGGGAAATCATAAATTTTTCATGACTTTTCCAGATTTTCCAAAGAAATGGGAACCCTGTAATTTTTATATTGGGAATAACGTGTCGTATTTACGAAGGAGCTTAGGGGGTCCGGGCCCCCTCTACAACTAATCAATATATTAAAAATAACATACAATTATTTGTTATTTAAATATTTAAAAGTCTTGAACGATTTTCAAATACTGATTTATTTAATAAATTAATTCTGGTCCAAAAATTAATTATTAATTAACTTTTTTATGGCTCTTGCGAGGGAGGTTAATATCCGGTTGTATTTGCCTTTGCTAGGCAATCTTAGAAAAGGAGAAATTAAGAATATTCTAGAAAATCTTAGGGTATAGCCAATAGCCAAAGAAATCTCAGAAAATTGAAAAAGGAAATAAAAAAATTAATCTACATATGGTTTATTAATCTACATTAATCTCAAAGATTTCCTAAATTTCCTAAGATTTCCTTGAGAAGAAAATAGCATTCTTAAGTTTTACTAAGATTTCATAGAATTTCCTATGATAGGTACCCTAAAATTTGCTTGGATTTCTTTTCACTTGTGTATATCATGATTTTCCGCCGGAAAAATTGTGTGTACTAGTAAAGGGAAATCTGAAGAAATTCTGGAAAATTTCAAGAAATCCATAGAAATTTCAAAAATTTTCAATTTAAGATACCTTAAGATATTTCGAAAAATCCAAAAAAATTTTAAAGCCAATGAAATCTCAGAAAATGAAAAAAGCAAAAAAAAAGATAGCAAAAAAAAAAAATAAATTCGGAAAAATTTTAAGAAATCCCAGAAAATGTTAGGGAAATGTAGAAAATTAGGAAATAGAAAATTCTAGAAAATATTAAAAAAATATCCACAAAATTAAAAAAATATCAGAAGCTTGGAGAATCTTGTGAAGTGGGGAATTACAGAAAATTCTAGGATATTTTAGGAAATCTAGTCTATCTTAGAAAAATCAAGAAAAATCTTAGGAAATTGAAAAATAAAAAACTCATCTATATATTTTTGATAAGAAATAAGGTGTAATTTTCAAATTTTAATAAAATTCAATAAGGCGGGTTAGTTACTGATCTCTATATCAGCCCTTGTTTGGAAGGAATTCTTTGGAAATCACTGGAATTTCATGGAAATTGTTTTTTTTTGTCTTTTATAAAAGCAGGGCCCCCGTTAACAAATTCGCACACGGGGTCCCTCACCTCCTTGTTACGCCACTGGAGAAAACGATGGGCACCGGAACAGGTCACAAAACCTAATCCTTGAAGTGACGAAGATATAGCCAGGATATCGTAAGTGTTTTTGATCAAGTGAAAATATTTGTGGAGCTGATTATAAGGCGTCATGACGTGATAAGCTCAAATATTGACATGTGATAAGCCCAAGTTAGTCATACTTTAAAAATACACAGTAAAAACGGTAAACGGTTGTTCTTTTAATCGAAACGACCATTTTGTTTGAATAATTTCTTTTAAAACAAATACTGTATACATAAAACAATCATTTGCGTACTTTCCGATGTTTTACGTCCGTGATAAAACATATTATGTGTATCACTAAAAAGGAAAACACATCAAGCGTAACTACTTTAGAAACTAGTTGAGCGAGAAAACGATAAAATTTAAAAAAATTACAAATTTAAAATTAAACAATAATTTTTACAAAAATTTAAAAATCTGTAAAATAAACATCAAACATACAATGAAGGCTTTTGGAATATACTACATTTACCCTCTTGTCGTAATTCTGAAATCAAAATCAAATCACTTCCATCCAGCGGTACCTACTTCCACAGAATTAACTTCATCGGATATTCGCCGACATGTCCACGAATAATATAATGAATACATTGATTGCATTGACATTTACCAAACCTTGATCCAAGGTGCTCAAGCTGTTGTTCCATCTGTATGAATTGGTTTCAACTTTTGATAGACGAACTTGAAGATGTTTGTTGATTGACCAAGGGTTTTCTACTTGGAGATGTTTTCCTCTTTACCTTATTGCATTATTGCGCGAATGCGAATCTGGTTCGGAAAAAATACGAGGTCCAGTCGTAAGATAATTGACCATTATAAAATAAGTGTTTGTACAAACATAAAATAATACCAATTATGACAATAAATTATGTTATGCGTGTTTTAATTAATTAAATTATTACTAATTATCATAAATTTAAATAACTGGCAGTCAGATAATTTTTAATTTAATTTTTAATATCAAGGAGCATAATTAATTATGATTATTTAATTGCATAAATTTTCTTTAAATTATTAAGAAAAAAATGTTGTATGTTTACCATACCTACGCGAGTTTATTCGTACGTAATATTCTTAATATTGTACGCAATATTTAAACAGATATTATTAACTTTCTATATCAATCGATAAAAAAAAAATTTTTTGACTTTCTCCTCTTGATAAATTTTGATTATTGGGCCGTTCTGAAATAATCAGAACATTTATAAAACACAATGTTTTATTTTTTTCATAAAATGATTTTTTGTAGGAAATTCAATAAACAAATATTCCTTATGACATTAAACATTTTTCAATATCAATATCAGAAAATCACCTGAAATAATTTCCTGAAAATAACGGCCATCTTGAATTCCGATAGCGCTCAAGCGTTTTATACGGATTTTTTCTGTTTTACCGTTTTACTAATTGTTATACTAGATACTACCGACATTGTTGTAAAACCAACAATCTTCTTCATGCACTCATTGCGCTCGTCCGATAAATATAATCTGAAGAAAATAAAAATCAAAAGTAAAAAGTAAAAAGTAAAAAGTAAAAAGTTACTTTATATCGACGACAAATAATCACGTTGCAATAATGATAAACTTAAAAACTAGATTAGCAAGGTATGCATGATTATTACAATCATTACTACTGTTATTCATGCACCAGGTACTATTATATATATACATCCATTGTGAAAAGTTCACCAAAGACTATCTCGACTTTTTATTTCGTCAAGAAATATTTAAAAATATAAATTGTTATTGTTATCGTTCAATAAAAATAACTACTTGACGTAAGAAAATTGAGGGGCATTCAACGCTCTTATAGTATACGTGAATATAAATCCATTGAGTCTTGAATTTCATCCGTGAAAGCATCGCGTTTCGTGTTTGCAAAAAAGGACAATTGAAAATGAGCCACCAGTCAATTTCAACAAATATGATTGAACCGTAAGTAATTTAATAATTTTTATTATTGTTTAATTTCGATCGATTAATAAAATTGATATTATCAATTGGTGAACTGCGTCAATTTTTCATGCAAAATTCTTTGCTTGGATTTGCATTCTTTTGGGCCTACGAAAAATTTGCGCACATTTTTTTGTAATCTATTATTAATTAGAAGATTAGAAAGTTTTTATATAACTTATAGTATTTATAACAAGTAATTGGTGTAGTTGAGAATTGCAACTATTGCTTCTTCACTTTTTTTGTAACATTGCATTTTGCAAAATAGAAATTTGCGTATTATATAGAAAACATAATTAATTTACTAAAATAAATTTTTTATAAACAAATATTTATTTTGAAAATAGTAATGTTACTTTCAAATTCCAAGATAATTACTAAGTTTAACTAAATTCGACTTGTGAAATGTTAGGTGCGCACCAGTTTTTCAATTTTTTTATGTTACACCTACTTGTATTAATTGGAAATACGGAATAGA
Organism: Cantharis flavilabris; assembly: GCA_949152465.1. NCBI lineage: Eukaryota > Metazoa > Arthropoda > Insecta > Coleoptera > Cantharidae > Cantharis > Cantharis flavilabris. The sequence goes on along the minus strand of OX424440.1, from coordinate 17,012,271 downwards.
GCGAGTGGTTTTTAAGTTGAGTGAAACATAATCCACTCCAATGGCTTCTATCATTAATACGGATACCACCAACCAATGCAAAAATTGATTAAGTTTGATTTTACAACTAAATACGTCAGTGAAAAGATTAAGCCATACAAAAGAAAACAATCCAGAGTCAGTCAAAGCTAAATTTTTTTATTAACTACTTTTATACGAAAATTTTTGACTGTAGAAAATCAAAACGTTTCCAACGAAAATAAATTTTAAATATTCTAAATAACCGAATTAAATTAGATTAAATTAGAATTTAATCTAATGAATTGGCGGTCACCTAAACAAGAAAGTTATATAATCGATGCAATGGAATAAATTAAGTTATAAAATATACAAATTTTGAAGGACAACTACAAGATGATGAGCAGATTCTTTTGATTTATGGCTAAATAAATTTTTATTTGAATATTATACGAGAATTAACTAAAGCTAAAACTAACCGTTTGGTGGTTCATAAATTTAGACTGATGGATATTCTAAAAGATACCCCAAAACTCGGACCCGGACAACTGGGCGACTCCCACTGGGCGACGTACAACTGGGCGCCGTGTAACTGGGCGACGGACAACTGGGCGACGGGTGAACTGGGCGATTGGGAAACTGGGCGACGGACAACTGGGCGACGTATAAGTGGGCGACGGATAAACCGAGAAAATCGATTTGAATTATTTTTTTGTGGATATTAAAAAACTCCGCTTACATATTAATTTAATACTGATAACTTCCTATAAAATCCATAACAATATCAATTTTGAAAATTATAGAACTCATTGATACAACACTGAATAAATTAAAAAAATTTAATTTAATTGTTAAATTTATTCAGGGCCGAATCTAGGAGTTCTAATTGGTAATCAACAAACTTATACGAATACAAATTACCTGATAAAATACTGCTACTACTAACTACAATTTATTAGCTACCAGTTACTAACACAATCTAGAATTTTTGTAGAACGCATCTAGTAATGATATATTTTCTTTTTTGAATGTCCGAAATTTACAGTAGTGCTGCCCGATTTACCCGTCGCCCAGTTTACTCATCGCCCAGTTGTCCGTCGCCCGGTTTACCAATCGCTTAGTTCACCCGTTGCCCAGTTGTCCGTCGCCCGGTTGACCGTCGCTCAGTTTACCCATCGCCCAGTTATACGTCGCCCAGTGGGACTCGCCCAGTTGTCGCGTACCCCCCAAAACTCTCCTGTATAATACACTGAAAAAAAGGAACATCAAAAATGATGAACAAAATTCATCATATTGATGAAAGATTCATAGTATTGATGAATTTTGTTCATCAATAGAGCTCGGATTTTATGCTTTTGCATGTTCTCTAACATATTAGTTTTGGAATCTGGACAAATTACGTAAAAACGAACCCGAAAAACCGCTTGTCAAAATACATATTTTGCATATTTTCAACATTTGGTGCATATTTGGGCCACTTTTGGTGTTTTTTCAAGAATTTTAATAGAGAAAATAAAAAATTATTATTCAATTTGCGAATTTAAGCAATTGTTTTATTTAATTTTGAGCAATCTAATTTTTTTATATTTAAATTTAAGCAAATAAAGATGTAAATGTTTACCATATTATTAAAAATATAAATGATATAAATAGAAATAACTTTGTATATTTTTTTAAATTACTAATTTGCAATTAAAATTTATTATTAAAATTATTAACTTTTTGAATCTAGATAGTACTATACTTATTTTAAAAGCTTATAAAAATTCGATATGGTATATGGTTATAGTTATTAGCATGTGAAAATATTGTTATCTTAAAAAGTAGTAAGTTTTCTATTATTAATTTATGTAACAATCATGTAAAAGAATAATTTGGAAGATATAAAAATTCGAAGGAAAAATATTTTTTAGTTTGCATATCAATGCCTATTTTATTTGTATTTTATCAATTTTAGTGCATATTTCAGAGAAATTCGGTGCATATAACATGCGCATATTTTCAAGTATTTGGATGCATATAATTTTGCATAATTTTGTTCATCATCGGTGCAAAAATAATGAAATAATGAACTTTTCATCAATATGATGAACCTTTTTTTTTCAGTGTAACAGTAACTAACTTAGTATGTCCTTTGCAATAAAATTGATTTTCTTCATGGCATTTCACATTATTATTTTAATAATATAAACTTTTATATACCAAATATATACATTTCAAAAACATCAATATTTTTATTATTTTTAGTATTTTGTTATATATTTTTTATTGCAATTTGTATTTATTTTTTATTATACCTATTCTTTATAATATATTTATAGGTAATAATAATAAGATTACTTTTTCGGTGCTTGCAAAATCTGTCTCTTATAAATTGTGTAACCAAATTTAATAAGTACAAAAATTGAAAATACCTACTTTTCCGACAGAGGCGATTATATTTGTTCTTAGAGGTGGGGGGTTTGGTAAATTTAGAGAGAGAAGGGGAAAAAGTTAAAATAAACATTAAATATGTTTTGAAAACCTTGAAAATAGTAGACAAGATACTATTATCACTAATTTTTAGTTCGAAGGGTATTTCACATGGGTTCCGGCAGCAGGGTGCAAGGGGGTGCACAAAGAAAACACACGAAAATTCAAATTTTTTCTCTTCTCAAAACTGTGACTTCCAAATACAGCGCCGGCGCTTACAATCAAGGATCCCAGCATTATCCCAGGTTTATTTGGTTTGGTGCGTAGTGTGAAAGTTCTCCTAAAACTCCTATAATAGTCGCGAACGTTTCACCATCCTATGGCATCATCAAGTGATGAACTAAAAACCAAAAAGGAGTCTTTAGTTTATCAATAAATAATATACAGGTACACTTTACCTCAAGAAATTTATTACTATTCAACGGACTAGTTTCGGCTGTAAGCCTTCATCAGCGTTTTCTACAAGAAATGTTTAATTAGCATACTGAGCCGCAGTTAATAACAATTAGCCTACCGTCATAAATCCTACAATAAAACAAGGGTCTTTCTGTGTTCGTCTGATTTCTAAGTATTCCAGGAGGTCGAGCTTTTTTCCTTTTTTGCAGTTATGCAGCAGTTCGATATTATTTTGGGAGATCGAGTGTCCGGTATTCAATAGGTGTTGTGAAACACCCGAAAATTTGTTTTTGTTTTTGTGTTCTGCTAACCTGGTTTTTAGATTTTTCCCGGTCTGCCCAATATGTTTAGCGTTGCAATCGTTGCATTTTACAGCGTATACTCCGCTTTTTTCTAAGGTGTTGGTTTTGTCTTTGTTGTTGAGGATTGATTGCTTTACCGTGTTCACGCTCTTCACGGAAGTTTGAATTCCGAACTTATTTAGCAGTCGGTGAATTCTTTGGGTGATGGGGCCCAGGTAGGTGATCTTGCTGTATCCAGGTATTATTTCCGTGTTGTTAACTTTTTTCACTTTTTTCCCTTTGCCTTTGTTGTGCATTATTCTGTACCCATTATTTCTCGCGATTGTCTTGATGATGTTGAGTTCCTTTTCTTTTTCGGCTGTTTTCAAGGGTGTGTCCCACATTCTGTTAATATATGCTCTAAAAGCTGCTGCTTTGTGTTGGTCGCAGTGATTCGAGGATTTATGTATTACCAGGTCAGTTGTTGTGGGCTTTCGAAATATGCCGTACTCAAAGTTTGCGTTAGCAATTCATATTGATAGGTCCAAGAAGTTCAAAGCACCATCTTCATCTTGTATTTCAAGTGTGAATTTGATGTTCTTATTTCTGTGGTTTAGGAACCACAGAAACTTCCTGGCTTCTTCTACCGTCCCGTTCCATACGCAGATTACGTCATCCACATACCTTCCCCACAGCTTTATTTTATCAATAAATTCATTAACTTCCTGGAGTAGTTTACATTCGTATTTATTCATGTAAAATTCGGCTATAAGGCCGGCGATAAGAGAACCCATCGCTAGACTAGTACCCTCATAGTTTTCACCGTTCTACTGCTACTTTTAGGAGTTTTATGATATCTTCTTTGGTCTCATGTGAAGTTGAAACTTGTTGTAATTCATTTTCTATGATTTCAATAGCTTCATTTGTTGGTATGCTGGGGTGTAGGTTTGTGACATCTAATGAAATCAGGATTTCATTCCCGTTTAGCGTGGTTTTGTTTAGTCTTTCAACTATTTCTTTCCTGTTCTGGATTCGGTATTTGAGTTTAAACTCTGCAATATACGGCAATGTGTTATTTAGCAATCTGCTCAGATCGTATGTTGGTGAGTCAATGGATGTGACAATTGGTCTTATAGGATGTTCTTCTTTGTGTAACTTGACTAGAGCGTACATTCGGAGGGTTAGAGGATTCATAGTTATTAGCTTTTTGCTTGATTTGTTTTCCATGTTCTCTCAGTTTCGTTTAGGATTCTTTTTACTTTTGTAGTAAAGCTATTCGTCTTATTATTTTTGAGTTTGTTGTATCCGTTTTGTCTCATAAACTCTTCCTCTTTTCGAGGATTACCGTTGTATTTCTTTTGTCCGCTTTGGTGATAATCAAATCATTTTCTTTAACCTTTCTTTTTAGGTTTTTGACTATTCTAGGTTCCTCCTTGTTGTATTTCATTTTACCCCTTCTAATTTTATCAAGTTCTTTATGTATGATGGTACTAAATTTTATTCTTGCTATTTTTGCTTTATTTTTATTGAGTTTACCAATAGCCACATCAGTCTCAACAGCCAGCATTTCTAAATTCCTGACACTCGGTTGTGTGATCGAATATGACAAGCCCTTCTCCAAAGCTCTCATTTCTTCTGTGGTAAACGAGATGCTGCTGAGATTCTCAACTCTTTTGTAGAATTTTACTAGTTTCAGTTTTTCAGTATTATTCGCGTTTCTCCTTTCTTTAGTTTATTATTTAGTTTGTGACTTTTTTCTTGCTTAAGGACTATTATTTCGTGTTCGATGTCTTGTTCCAATTCATTAATACTTGCTATATCCACGGTCGCCTTCAGTTTGTTAAAATGTTCTTCACTCTTTTTTGTGACCTGGTTCAACTTTCTGTATAGGTTATACTAGGCTTTTGTTATGTATTTCTTTCTAATCTTCTTTATTTCGTGTGTCATGATGTTGGACGGTAGCTTAAATTGGGCAAACTTAGGTATTAGCTCTTCTCTTAAACATGTGCTAACAAATTGGATGTCTAAAGTAAGCATAGCTATTCTTATTTGCTGTCTCTTGTAAAATAAGTAATATAATAATATAATATTGTAATATAATAATTTAGTTTATCGCCTGATGATGTCATAGTATGAAAACGTTTGCGATATTTTATACTTACGGTGTATTTTATTTGTGTTAACTTAAAAACATTTTAGTTCTAAAAAACGTTTGTGCATTTTTTTGGGTATATATATTTTGAGTTTTTTTTTGTGTTGGGTCTTGCGACTATAATAAAATAGTATTGTGTGTAGATGCACCTCTCTGAAAATAATTCTGCCGGCGCCCATGGTATTTCACTCCATAGCTCATCCCTGAGGCTGCGTCGGTTGAGCGTCTCGCAACAGTATCAACCTAGATCCTAGACTATGAATGTGGTAACAACCGTGCTGCGGTCACTTCAAAAATATATACCACTATCTATCTTCTCGAAAGATGCAAAACATCGCAAAAATTTTATATTTCTAAACTAAATTTTTTCTTTCTGAAATTTCTCAACTAAAATTGATAATTTCAATTTTACCGAAAACGCCTTGCTGTAATTATTGCACAAATACCTATAACATATCCTATTTTTACGAAAGAGGAATAGAGTAAAATCTGAGTTTCAGAAAATTAAAATTTAGAAATTTGCCTTGCGCCTTTATAACCAGGGCCGGATAAATCATGGACCCAGTGCCAAAGTTCAGAAGGCGCCAAAATTGCGCTTTTTTAATTAATTTAAAATTGAACTGGACATTCTCTTCTCGTATTGCTGGAATATAAAAATATATTTATTTTGAAAGAAAGAAATTCATCTTATACGAGATTAATTACTCAGTAAATGCGTACAAACTATCGGTTCGTGGGACCGAGGGATCTGGGGGGTATGGAATACCTTGAGTACACAGAGAGGAGATTGTATGTAGCAAGAGCGCTGTGCATCCTGCGAAATAAAATGTTATGAGGTTCAGCCATAGAACATTAGGCGTTTTATATTTACGTCTTTCCAACAGTCCTCTAGTGCTTTCCAAAAATTTTGCATTACAGCTCTTGAATATTGGGTGGCTTTATATATTTATTTTCGAAAGGAATAACAAAAACCATGATCTCTATTTTAAAAATATTAAGTTAATCTAATACATATAGTTGGTATAGAAAGTTTTGTTTAAAACCAAACGTTTGCATTCTTTTGGTATTTTATTTTATTTTAAAATATTTCTATTTTTTTTATATTTTTCTATTTTCTATTATTTTATTTTGTGAATTATCATTTCACTGCGGTTTTACGATATAAAATAATTCAGAATTAAACTCAAAATAACATCAATTAGGTCATTCATTCCATACGAAATCAACCAAAAATAAATAGTTTTCAAATTAACCATCACCGATTTCTTTGAAACTTTGGTTAATAATACTCTTCAACATACTGAGTTCAAATATAATTTTTAAAAAAGTCTAACTCTTATAGTTGTTGACTGATTTAATATTAAAAATCGCAAAAGCGACACTTTTTTGGCTCACATTCAGCGATACAAAATGTTCTAACTTCAGTTCTATAAGTCCTACAGAGTTGTGTGATAGCTCATTTTAAAGGGTATTTAAAGGGCTTTAATTTGATACTAATCTTGGCAACTTTCTAATAAAAATTAATTTTTTTGAAAAAATTTTTGAGTTAGTGTTTTTTGAAAATTATAGAAAAAAGGTATATTTATGTTGGTGACTTTATAGATAGGTCATAAAAATTTCAGAGTGGGACCATGATGAGATCAGCAGTTATGATAAAAAAATGCAATTGTATCGCTGAGTGCAAGCCAAAAAAGTGTCGTTTTTGCTATTTTAAAAATTAAATACCTGAAAAACTATAAGAGTTCAAAAATTTTTTAATTATATTTGAATTCAGGATGATAAAAAGCATAATTAACCAAAATTTCAAAAAATCTGTGATAGTCAAGTTGACTGACTGATGGAATGACCCAATTGTACGTAATAGAGCCGCCATGTTATTGATATTTGGTAGCGTCATAAGCGCCACTAACAGTAAGGTAAATCGCGAATATTCTATACAATATATTTATTTAGTATTGAAGGCGCCATTTATCTAATCTGCACCCGGTGCTGAAATAGCTTGATCTGGCACTGCTTATAACAATCGAAAAACAGTGACACAGGCGGTTGACATCTTGGGAATTTTAGTATGTTGTTCAGTAATATTTTTCAATAGTGATATTAATTTTCAGACTTACAATATTTTTTCTAGATTTGAGCAAAATTGCACGAAAAGCCCAATTGCTCTGGGAAGTTTTGGGTTAATTTTGATTGGGGAATAAAACTTTTTTTCAAATTTTCAACCAATCAAAAGTAATCCACAAAAAAGTCCGTTTGTATATGCCATATGCCAAATAACCAATAAATTCAGATGATAGTGACGCAATGCAGAATATTAATTTTTCATGTGTAGGAAAATACGAGTAGGTATTATTTAATTATGTTTTTTTTATTGCATAAATTTTATTTCAATTAAGAGTTAGATCTACTCTATATTCTTACCGTCCGACAGTTTTTCAATTGACGGAGTGCTAAGCTAGCGTTAGTTTTTTTACCTTTCTGAGCCTTTTTATTTTCCCTTCCGAACCTAGGTCTGCACCCGTTCTGATCCGCTCTTTCTGATCTTTCGGAACAGACAGAAAATGTGTATAGCTCTCAAAACGAAAATAAATGTCAATTTGCACGAAATAACATTAGGGACTTTCACCTTTATATCTCGTTGATAGGGTAATAGATACTTAATCTAGATGTAGGTGATCAGAGGGCTAAGGATTGGTTTTTTAGTTAAGCCTAATGTTTTGTTTTAGCTCGCAGAAGCCAACCCGCACATTAAAAGATGTATTTAACATATTTTGCGAACTTATTGGCGTTTTGTTAAAAGTTCATTGGATAATTCTTCAAACTATCTATCGCTTAATTGTTCCTCCACCTGAGAAATCTGTAAAAGGTGAAATTGTACTGGTAAGAAAAATGTTATACTTACTGATTTACAACAATCAGATTGAATTTTTTAGATCACGGGCGGTGGGAATGGAATAGGAAGAGAATTGGCGATACAGTACGCTTCAAATGGATCTACCGTCGTGTGTTGGGATATTGATAAACTTGGAATGGAGGAAACAATGAAAACTATTCAGAATTTAGCGTATCCAAAAGCGTACAGTTATGTGTAAATAGAAACCACATTTCTTTTATCAGAGTGGATGATAGATAGCATGTTTGGTAAAAATTGGAAAAACTATGTATGATTATAAAGCGAAAGTCACGTTTTTAACCTTTTCTTAACCTAATAATTAAAAATAAAATTTCACATCTCCATCAACTCCAGCAATAAAGTTATACGCAGGTCGTATAACACAAATTGTTCTTGTAATTTTATTTTCTAATTAACTTCTGCGGTATACCTACGTGATTGTAACAATGGAAAGTACGATTCGACAGAATCGGTAATTTTAAAATAAGTCATTTATATCTTTCTAGAGAATTTGCATTTCTAACACTGTAAACTATGTATTAACCTATTTAAACAAAGTAATAGTTAAGGCAACAATTACCGTAATTGAGTTAAAGATAAATTTAATTCAGAATAACGTAAAACTTATTTTACGTAAACTATCTCATTTTTACCAAAAAAAATGTGTTTAAATTAAAATTAAAGAATTTTTATTCTTGGGATAATAATTATTTATTTGTCAGGTGCGATATATCTAGCCGGGAGCAAGTAATGCAAATGGCCGAAAAGGTTCAAAAAGAGGTCGGCCACGTTACAATTTTGGTCAACAATGCAGGAATAATGATAACTCATCCATTCATATCGTACACGGTGAAAGAACTGCATGACACTGTTAACATCAACTTGATGGCACATTTTTGGGTATGAACAACAATAGCTATTTATGTAACCAATTATGTATTGCAACGTTTTAAAAAACCCAGTTATTTAACGATACTTTATTTTTATTTTAGACTTTACAAGCATTTTTACCACACATGATAGAAATCAATCATGGCCACATAGTTGCTATAGCATCACTATGTGGAGTCGAAGCACCTAAAAATTTAGTTCCTTATTCGGTATCAAAATTTGGCGTATGTGGACTTATGTGTGGACTTTTAAAGGAATTAAACTGCAACACTGCAAACCAAATTAAAGTTACAACCATAAATCCGTATATGGTTGGCACATCTTTATTAAAAACCCCAAATGTTAAATTTCAAAATCTGTTTCCAATCTTAAGCCCTAAACACGTTGCCAAAGTTGCTATAAGAGCGCAAAGACGTGATCTTGTAGAATCGGGAGTACCACATCATCTTCTCATTACTGGTTATTTGTTAAGGTGAGAATGAAAAACTAATTCCAAGATATAAAATCATTAAAATAAATTTAATTTTAGGTTGTTGCCTGTCGAAGCTAAGAATTTGCTTTATAATTTCTTACATTGTGAAGTTGATTCGGATTTATGAAGTGCAAAAATCAAAAACTTCAATAGAATTTTTTGATTATTTTTGGTACTGCTTTCAAAGTTATAGTTCCAATATGAATAAAATTACAATAACATTAGCAAAAATAATTATAATAATAAATTATTTTTATTATATTGGTAATTTTATAAACAATGTATTATTTTTTTTTAATAAACGATGGAATCGAAACTTTTCGTTAATTAAACGATTTGTGCTTCAACATAAATGTGTTGTGTGTGGCACACCACAACGACAGATATAGAGAATTGACTGCGGTGATTACCCAGGAACAAGGAACTAGGTGGAACATCAGGAATATACCGCAATTCAGTTGCCACAGATCATTGGCCAATTCCATTATGTCAAAGCTTCAATGTCGAATAGTTATTTAAAATCGAAAATATTGTGGAAATGTGTCTGCAAGCGTGTCCCCCTGCAAGATCTGCTTATTTGAACAGCTGTAGGTGGTTGTGCAATTAGGCGATCATAAGCACTTATTTGATGCAGTTTGTCTGCTATCCTAATGTAGCATACAGTTTCATCAATTCTTTGCAGACATACATATTTTTAGTTTTTATATTTTCACCATTGAAAGCCCTAAAGATAGATCAGTGGGCTATGGGGAAGGCAACAAGAAATCACCTTCTATTAATTAAATTCCCTAGTACGTCATCTCGGCTTCAGCCAAGTGATCTCTATGCATTGTATAGTGTATGGCAGGGGTGGCCAACAGGTCGATTGCGAAGCAATTTTTAGTCGATCGTAGCTGCCGATATCACAAAACAATCCAAAGAAATTTCAAGAAAATTTTAGTAAATATCGAGACATTTTGGAAAATCTACAGAAATCCAAGAAAATGTCCTAAAAGAAATCTGGTGTATTGGGTCTGTGTGCTTTCCTCCTCGTAATAAGCTAAGAAAATATGTTTCTTTGTCTACTTTTACCTTAATAAATACCATTCGAGTATTATTTACAGGCAGGGTTCCCAGTTGTCTGAAAAATCTGGAAAAGTAAAAGAACTTAAGATTTTCCTAATTTTGTCCGGGAAAAAAATTTCATTTTTAGTGCCAAGTCAGGGAAATTAAATTATCAATCAGGAAAAACAATTTTTGATTTAAAAAAAATTTTGAAATTTTTTTTTTTTAATTAATTTTTTTAACTAAAATTTAATTTTTTTTAATTTTGAAATTTAAAAAAAATATTAAATGTAATTTAATTTTATTAATTCAAATTTTTTTACATTTTTATCTTCCGATTTATCGAAATATCAGGGAAATGTTTTACTTTCCCATTTACGTAGTAAAGGAAAGTATTGTAATAGAGTAAAAAAAATTTTTTGAACTATAATTTTTTCCAGTCTATGAGTCCGTACAAATCGTTTAAGACAAATTTTGCAATGATGTCCGGATGTGTGTTTGTGTGGCATTAACTGTGGCTACCTGTGTGTGCATTAAACTCAATTATGGCGTACGCTTTAGTTGTGGCAACATACATTCGGATGCCACAGCCAAATCCGTCATAACTCGGCTATTATAGGTGTTTAATGTGTTCCGATTTGAACTTGCCGCTTCTATGAGAATAAGTCGCAAAATACCAGTTAAAAGGAGGCGTTACCGTTAAAGATATGGCGGGAATTGAATCTGTGTGTGGTACGCCACAATTGGGTGTGTATCTTGGATGCTTTTAACCAGATTGTTACTACATTTGTCACTCGGTATGGTGGCGCCCTCTGGTCACACACACTATTTAGTTTTGGAATTTGTTATGAAAAATAATAGTGTCTTGAATGCCACAGCTATGGGAAGTATTTTAATAGCTGATATGAATCATGTTATAAATATATATTTAGCTTTGTTCAACCGCTTATACAGACCCGAAATAACCGAAAAATGGGCTTAGGGTTCCACAAGCAATGTATTTGCTGTGTACAGTGTGTGTTTAAGATGTCACATATAATACGTCGTTTTTCTCGGCAGAGAGCGCGCCATATTATATAATATATTATACAACCAACGATACAACGTTTCTGAGCTCGGTTATTTATAAAATGAATTAGATAACAAGTTTTATAGAAGTATAATATCATTCTTATGCATGTTTGATTTAAAACTTTAAATTGAATTAAAATTTTAGAATCATTTAATAAGTTACATGCATTCCATCAGTCTGAAATCTATCAAATTCTTTTTTGCAACAAATTTTACTAGGAGGAGGATACCTAAAATAGTTACCTAATATTTGAATTCAAAATTTTCAATTCAAAAATAACACCCGAATAAAACTTATTGTGAATTTATTTTAGTGGTAGTTTTTTTAGTAGAAAATATTCGAGCTTTCATAATCATAATTTATAGTATGTATTCTGCCAATTTTTAAAATTAACTGAATGTTTATGAAAATTAACATTGAATAAAGCTTTTGAATTTTTCATTTAGCTCCGAGCCACATACGTTCTGAATATTTCGTCGGCATTCAAGCAAAAGTGACCAACTGCATAAATGGCGAAAATAAGATGCTTGACTAATTGAGTTGAATAACGATATAATAATAAAAAAATAATTAAAATTTTAATATAATAAACTATATTAATTGTATTATGACTAAAATTATTGAAATTTGGCATTAATTGTCTGATTTTATAAGCGATATTCAACCTAAAAGTTGCTCTCCTGTAAAACTTGAGTTTTGCAGTTGGTCACTTTTGCTTGTATGCCGATGATTAATTAGAAAAAAGATCTTTTAAATTTTTCTTTTAGCTCCGAGCCACATACGTTTGGTGCCGCTGTTTAAATTTGATTTTAATATTCAATTAGATCACCAGATGATAAAAAAAATTAGCGATGTGTAAAGGCATTAAAAGTTTATCTAATCGTTGAAACATGAAAACCAATGCTGTTGAAAAATTTAATTTAAACTTAAATAAAATAAAAAACAGAATCAATGTTAAGCAATTCACTTCACGCTAAAGTTTATTCATAAACTTTTATTTTTCAAAACTGACATCCAATGATTTTTTTTCACCTTTCGATTAAATCTATAATTATCTTATAAATTTAAAAAATTGTATCCTTGACTAATTATGATAAGCTTTGTGGTAACTACTATAAAATTTGAGAGAGAAATGACTCTCTCACTCGCACTCGCAGACGATTTGAAATCGTACGTACAATCGTTGTACTATCCGGTGCATTTTTCCTTTTCTATTTTTAGACATGATATTAGAAAAATTGGAAAATTATTTTAGAAAAATAAAAATTGTAAGCTTAAAAATACTATACCTACCTACCATTTATACCTACAATTTCTATTGAAACATGAAAATAAATGCTTAAAAATTGAAACAATTGTTATAAATAAATGTGTATTTTCAAAATTGACGTCCAAGGATTTTTTTTCACCCTTCGATTAATTCTAAGTATAATTTTTATCTTATAAATTTAAAAAATTGTAACCTTGACTAATAAATTATTATAAGCTAACGTAACTCGAATTCAAAACTTTCCAGTGCATTGTATGCTTTTCTATTTTTTTATTAACCGACTACAAAATAAGGAGGAGATTTTCAATTCGTCTGAAAATTTGGATGTATGTTCAGCGATAATTCGTTACACGTTGTCCGATTTCAATGATTCTTTTTTTGTTAAAAAATGGGTAACACAGGGGTTGTCCCATATAAATTTGGTCACGATCAAAAACAAAAATTAGCAAATTTGATTAAACGCATAGGCTGCAGAATATTCATTTACATGATAATACTTTATAAATAGGTACCATTACCACGCATCTCATGCTAGATGTAATGTGAGCTGTTTTACAATAAACAAGTTTGATAATAAGTGAATACTTTAGGTCAGATAATAAAAATTTGTTTCTTTTTCATTTTATGGAACCCCATATAAATGACGAGCTTTCTTTTAAGCTTTTTTGCATGTTTTTAAGAAACAATTGAAGGTGACGACTGCGGAACTGGATAATATTTGTAACCCTAGTATTACTTAATTTTAATACATAATATTAAATAATTTTTGCGTAACCACGACGACTCACGGTGATGTAGATTTGAAAAAACTGGGATATTATCAATTTATTGAAACTTCGAATATTGCAATATGAATATTGAGAAGCAGAAAAGAAGGCTCTTATAGGAGTTTTATTTAAATGTGAGGCCCCAGGTGCAGCCTGATTTGGAGCCCCCCCCCCCCCCTATGACCCCAACAAGAATGGGATGGTTCACTAAAATTCTCATGTAATCAATTCACAGTTAAATTCTGCGTTAGTGCTCGTTTAAAGTGGAACTTTTCTTGCCTTCATTCTTGCGAACTGCAATAATAATAGATTCATAATCTAAACAATTGCACTTCATTTTCTATAAACATGAGTGACAAGCTACTCAAATACGTAATTGACTTAAATAATTCTTAAGCCGTTAACCATAACACCGAGGGCCGTAATACCGATTTTTTTTGTTTCCAGATTTTCACGGAAATATCCGTTTTGACTTTCCTTGAATCCATTTTGACTATTTTTTTAACTTTTAACTTATTGATGTTAGTCGTTGAACTATAGACAGGTCCGATGATGGGGGGCGAGAGTCGATGGAAATTTCATCTGGACCCGGAGTTTCTGATGGGGATCGGAAACAAATTTTTTATTATCTGACCTAAAGTATTCACTTTTTATCAAACTTGTTTATTGTAAAACAGCTCAAATTACATCTAGCATGCGATGCATGGTAATGGTACCTATTTATAAAGTAATATCATGTAAATGAATATTCTGCAGCCTATGCGTTTAATCAAATTTGATAATTTTTGTTTTTGATCGTGACCAAATTTATATCGGACAACCCCTGTGTTATCCATTTTTTAACAAAAAAAGAATCATTGAAATCGGACAGCGTGGTAACTGAAAAAAAATCCTTGGACGTCAATTTTGAAAATACACATTTATTTATAACAATTATTTCAATTTTTAAGCATTTGTTTACATGTTTCAATAGAAATTGTAGGTATAAATGGTAGGTAGGTATAGTATTTTTAAGCTTACAATTTTTATTTTTGTAAAACAATTTTCCAATTTTTCTAATATCATGTCTAAAATTAGAAAAGGAAAAATGCACCGGATAGTACAACGATTGTACGTACGATTTCAAATCGTCTGCGAGTGCGAGTGAGAGAGTCATTTCTCTCTCAAATTTTATAGTAGTTACCACAAAGCTTATCATAATTAGTCAAGGATACAATTTTTTAAATTTATAAGATAATTATAGATTTAATCGAAAGGTGAAAAAAAATCATTGGATGTCAGTTTTGAAAAATAAAAGTTTATGAATAAACTTTAGCGTGAAGTGAATTGCTTTTGATTCTGTTTTTTATTTTATTTAAGTTTAAATTAAATTTTTTAACAGCATTGGTTTTCATGTTTCAACGATTAGATAAACTTTTAATGCCTTTACACATCGCTAATTTTTTTTATCATCTGGTGATCTAATTGAATATTAAAATCAAATTTAAACAGCGGCACCAAACGTATGTGGCTCGGAGCTAAAAGAAAAATTTAAAAGATCTTTTTTCTAATTAATCATCGGCATACAAGCAAAAGTGACCAACTGCAAAACTCAAGTTTTACAGGAGAGCAACTTTTAGGTTGAATATCGCTTATAAAATCAGACAATTAATGCCAAATTTCAATAATTTTAGTCATAATACAATTAATATAGTTTATTATATTAAAATTTTAATTATTTTTTTATTATTATATCGTTATTCAACTCAATTAGTCAAGCATCTTATTTTCGCCATTTATGCAGTTGGTCACTTTTGCTTGTATGCCGACGAAATATTCAGAACGTATGTGGCTCGGAGCTAAATGAAAATTTCAAAAGTTTGCTTTATTCAATGTTAATTTTAATAAACATTCAGTCAATTTTAAAAATTGGCAGAATACACATAAATGATTATGAAAGCTCGAATATTTTTCACTAAAAAAGACTTCCACTAAAATAAATTCACAATAAGTTTTATTCGGGTGTTATTATTTTTTGAATTGAAAATTTTAAATTCAAATATTAGGTGTCCTCACCTCCTAGTAAAATTTGTTGCAAAAAAGAATTTGATTGGTTTCAGACTGATGGAAATAGTATTGCATGTAACTTATTAAATGATTCTAAAATTTTAATTCAATTTAAAGTTTTAAATCAAAAATGCAAAAGATTGCTATTATAATTTTATTTAATAAAACATCTCAGCTAATTCCGGCTAATTCATTTTATAAATAACCTTAATGATATAAAGTTACTGAAGCGATGTTACAAAATTCAGTACATGTGTATTGAGCTCAGAAACTTTGTATCGTTGGTTGTATATATTATATACAGTGAGTGTAGAAAGTATTCGTCACCTCCTATATTACCAATGTAAATTGAACATTTTGAAACCGTTTTTTGACATATAAAAATCGCTTTTACAGCAAAACTTTTTAGACATTTTTTGTTAAAACTTTCATTGTCTTCAATTTTATATCTATACATTTTTCTATTTTGTCGCCCCGTTTTTGACTGGCAACGACTTAAACAAGACTCTGAAAAATACAAAAAATATTATCATCTGTATCTCAGAAACGGTGTGACAAAATAGAAAAATATATATAAACAAAAATGTAGGGAATAAAATGTTCCATAAAAACTACTTATACATTTTTCCATTTTGTTGCACCGATTTTGAGATACAGGAGACGATATTTTTTGTAATTTTCAGAGTCTTGTTTAAGTCGCTGCCAGTCAAAAACGGGGCGACAAAATAGAAAAATGTATAGATACAAAATTAAAGATAATGAAATTTTTAATAAAAGATGTCTAAAAAGTTTTGCTGTAAAAGTGATTTTTATATGTCAAAAAACGGTTTCAAAATGAGCAATTTACATTGGTAATATAGGAGGTGACGAATACTTTCTACACTCACTGTACGCTTCTAATGGCGCGCTCCCTGCTGAGAGAAACGGGAAACTAAATGTGGCATCCTAAACACACACTGTACACAGCAAATACATTGCTTGTGGAACCCTATACACATTTTCAGATAAATGCATTTGATGTGGCAACGGATGCCACATGCTTGCTTATAGTCTGTATTTTTATCTTCGAAAATACGGAGAGTAAACGAGCGCCTCCTAGCGCAAATAAATTGTAATTTTATGTGCTATGCGCACAGTGACCAACAACAAAATCGCCACAATTGGGTGTATAGGTCGGGCTGCCACAAAGATGCATGGACATGTATGTGTGTGTGTGTGTGTGTGCGCGTAGGTCTTGCTATAATTATGTGGACTTCCTACGGAATGAAACCATTTGTGGGGACATACACCGGTCCCCACAATTTATTTTAATGTTTAAACCGTTTTCTAGGGTCTCCTTACTACAGAAAAATTGAAATTTCTATATGTCCCCACAACCTCGCTATGATTCTGGTGTGTGAACATCAGTGGCGCAGCCAAGGGGGGGCTTGGGGGGCTATAGCCCCCTCCAGACGCAATAATTTTACCGAAAATAAGATGACCACGCCCCTTTTTCCGAAAAATTTTTGCCTGCGGCGCGCGCTTTCTACGCAGCTTGTGTATAGCTCGCTCGCATCCTTTAGCCCCCCCATAACTAAATCTTGGCTGCGCCACTGGTGAACATAACAAATTTTTATGTGGACTTGCTTGAGGGTATGTTAGTGCTGCCCTCTACGGCGACTAGTTGTACTAATCTAACACAAGTACTGTGTAAGAGTAAGAGTGTTTAGAGGAACTGTGTTTGCTTTCGCATTGTTGTGCGGACCTCTATGTATTTTAAACGATTATTGATTCATATAATTTTGAATTTTAAGTTTTCAAAATTATTGTTGAGTTAAGTCTCGATGAATAATACAACATTTATTAATTAAAGAAAAGAGCCGTTTATTTAACGAACGTCTTTATTTATTACAAGTCAAAGCTTAACTGAACTTATCTAACATAGTAGCATTCGCAGATTACCTAGAATAGGATAAAGTCATTGGCACGAAGATAAGCTATGATGTAATATAAAATAATGAGAAACACATCATAAATGCAGTTAATATAACAATTGTATAAATTATACATACATCGAATAATTATTGCGCATAATTTCAAAGGTAACCGAATTTTTGTGAAGGTGTATTTTATTATTTTTGAAGTTAATAATAATAATTATTATTAACTGAACAACGATTTGTTAAATGTCAAAATAAAAATTTGTTAAATTTTTTTTGGCATTTTAATGCCAAATTGTGTTTAAAAATGTTTATCTTTTTATTTTATTGGATTTGACATTTAATGGACTTTAAATTCAAATATTTTTTCGTTATACAAGATTATTCGCAAACATAGGCGCAACCCAGCCCCCCCCCCCCCAAATAAATTGACTACGATAAAAAAATGGATATTTCTATTGATATCGATATAATCGACGTAAATTCTCGTTTTAGCCCACCCAAAATATTATACCTTACGTTACGTTACGTTACGTTACCTTACGTTACCTTACGTTACGTTACGTTACGTCAAGTTACGTTATGTTATGCTACGTTACGTTATGTTACGTTACGTAAAAATTTATAAAATTATTCTTATTATTTTTTTATTTTATTTATTTCTTAATTTATTTTGTTTTATTTATTTTATTTTATTTTTTTTTTTTTTTTTTAACCTAGCGACCGATCTGCATCTCTTCTACCATGTTGTGCAGATTTATTGGTTTTTAGTTTATTTAGTTCAATTTATGTTTATAGTAGATACAGTGAGTGTAGAAAGTATTCGTCACCTCCTATATTACCAATGTAAATTGTCCATTTTCAAACCGTTTTTTGACATATAAAAATCGCTTTTACAGCAAAACTTTTTAGACATTGTTTGTTAAAAATTTCATTGTCTTCAATTTTATATTTATACATTTTTCTATTTTGTCGCCCCATTTTTGACTGGCAGCGACTTAAACAAGAATCTAAAAAATACAAAAAATATTGTCTCCTGTATCTCAAAATCGGTGCAACAAAATAAAAAAATGTATAAGTAGTTTTTATTGCAAATTTTAGTCCCTACATTTTTGTTTATATACATTTTTCTATTTTGTCACACCGTTTCTGAGATACAGATGATAATATTTTTTGTATTTTTCAGAGTCTTGTTTAAGTCGCTGCCAGTCAAAAACGGGGCGACAAAATAGAAAAAGGTATAGATATAAAATTGAAGACAATGAAATTTTTAACAAAAAATGTCTAAAAAGTTTTGCTGTAAAATCGATTTTTATATGTCAAAAAACGGTTTGAAAATGGGTAATTTACATTGGTAATATGAATTTGACGAATACTTTCTACACTCACTGTACACAATTTTGGTAAAAAATTTGCGAACAATAAAATTTTTATCTTCGGGTTTACTCTTGCATAATACAAAACATAAAATTTGTAAATTAGCTCCAACGAAGGAGCTGCACATAAATACCTAAACTAAGCCGTTGAAAAAACTCACACAACTAAGTATTTTTTTTTTAATTTGCTACTAATTTAGACCATAAACTTGCCAATTACGATTAGTTTTATTTGAAAGAAAACTTTATTTAGAATTTCTTTTTTACAATAATTGGCGAAGAGAACATGTAGAAAACTTTTAAGAAATATTTTGCAAAGTGGGTTGCATAACGTAATCTGAAAAAAACTAAAATTTTAATTCCGATTTAGTACCTACTTACTTACCGATTTTGTAAATTAGCCCTACAATGCATGACATTTTATTTTGTAAAATGAACTTAAAAAACTAAGAAGAAATAATGATTACATTAGGGAAAAAATAAAAAAAAAATATATTTTTAAATTTTCTAGTTTTTTATTAAAAATATTGGGCGATGTAAATTTGCATCCATATCCTGTAGGGCATGAAATAATAGTAATATTTAACTTTTATGAAAATATTTAGAACAGTTTTGATTGCCGTTAAAAACAAAGAAGTAAAAAATACACATACCTTTAATACACAACAGGCGTTATCATTTTACAAAATAGCACAAAATAGCTGAAATTCCCAAATTCGTACATCGCACGTTCGTATGGTCATAAATTGGTTTTAATTTCATTATTTTTGTGTTTTCATGTTTTCGTTAGGAGGCTACTGGTTCATATTAGATACAGCATGCATTTGCGATATAAAATGTTTTCAAAACAAATTTATATACGCCTAAATGCAAGTGATGCAAATATGCATCACTATGCACTGTAGGGTTAGAGAATTAGATCTTATATTGCATTTTAAGAAACAACATTAGCCTTTTTTGGGGTGAGTCTGTAGAACTTACAAATTAACACAGCAAACTACAAAGTACCGAGACATTCAATAAATTTAATTATTTTGTTATTTATTATTTAATATTTTTTTAAGTTAAAATTGTCCCGAAATACGATTTTATTAAAAATGTAAAAAAATAAATAACCTTGTATGTTTGCAACAACTGGGGAGTTAAAAAGATTCTTCGTCCTATAGCAAATTCATAGAGATGTTGAAGAAAAATCTCATTTCATTACTAGTTAAAAGATTAAAAAATTTTATTGTATATTGTATATTTATGGTATAACTTTCAACTTTGCCTGATAAACCATTTGGGATAATTCTTTTTCTTTAAAAGTGCAGTTTTTTAACAGTTTTTTTTGTTTACATTAGCAAATCATTGGTGGCTGACATATCTGATTCTCTTTTATTAATGAAACTATAAAAAACGAATTACCAGCACTTTTTCGATCTTGTGGTACGAATACTTCCTAACAATTAACAAATTTATGTGATGAACAGAGATTAATTTACCTAGTTATTTGTTATTTATGATCATCCCAAATTACTTTTAAACTACCAAAAATATTGGTTGAAGCTTGATATAATCTCATGCCAATAATATTACTGGCTGATTTTTAGTCAATATTGCTGCAGTGTTTGGATCCGCATAATGAATAACGATGAAAAATAGGAGAAGATTAAGAATGATGCTGTTTAATGTGAATGGGTAAAATGTTTAATGTGTAATTTGTGCATAAAAACTGTTTGGTTGCCCAACTAGAACAATGAAAAAGCAGTCCCATGTTCGTAATAATTGCTTATGGAACAAAACTTACAAAAGTAATAATAATTACTGTAAAGCGTCGTCGTTCTCATCCAATTAACGCTAACGTAAATTAATACAAAATAATAGAAAAATATGAAATTTCTTGTTTAAAACTTCATTTTCATTGAAGTATATATAACTAAGTGAATTTTGATTAAATGTATAAACTAATTTACGTAAAATACATCGATAAAATCGAAGTTTTAAATAAGAAATGACATCTATTTTATTAATTGACGTCTAAATTACGTAGCGTTAATTGGCTGAAAACGACGCTTTAAGCTTACGTAACGCAAAACTTAATAATCTAATTGACAAATTGAATGCAGAAATTCAAATCTTGCCAACAGTGTTCAACAGCCACGCCTGGGTAAGGTAAACTGGATCAAAAAAATAACCGAAAGTAGTGGTAAACTGGGCTAAAGGCAAATTTCACTAACATTTTGGAAATGGTAAATTGGACCAAAAACAAAAGAAATTGTCTGAGAATTTTTGAGTTCTGGCTATCACGGGGATGCTTTTAATAAGTGAAGCGACTCGAAGAACCCACTTTACTAAATCTGTAATTTTTGAATTGGAGCCGCTTCAGGGATGTTTTTAATGAGTGGACGACTTGAAGGTTTCGTTTTCTTTAAATAAATTAATTCTAAATTTTATGTTTTGTATTACGCAAGAGTCAACCCGAATATAAAAATTTTATTATTCGCAAATTTTTTACCAAAATTGTGTATCTACTATAAACATAAATTGAACTAAAAAACTAAAAACCAATAAATCTGCACAAAATGGTAGAAAAGATGCAGATCGGTCGCTAGGTTAGAGTTTGTTTTTAATATTTTTTTAGAAATGATACTAACTAAATTTTACCCAGTTTATTATTATTTAATATTTATATTATTTAATAAAATAAAATAAATAATAAAATAAAAAAAATAATAAAATTTAAAAAAAATAAAAGAAATAAATAAAATAAAATTATAATAAAAATAAATAGTCCAGCAAAATTTTTAATTTTCACGTAACGTAACGCAACGTAACGTAACGTAACGCAACGTAACGTAACGTGACGTAACGTAACGTAACGTGAAGAAGCGCAACGTGACGTAACGTAACGTAACGTGAAAATTAATAATTTTATTGGACAGGTAGGCGCAGCAGGTGATTTTTATAAATCTGTAATTTTTTATTGATTTCAAATTATTTTAGAAATTAAAAGTAATTTTTTTATGTGAAAAGTTTATTTCGTTTATTTCTTAATTAAATTTTATAATTTTGAGAAGAGTTTGGTTATTTTAAATAGTTAAAGGAAGCGGTACTTGGAAAATTTTAAAGAGAATAAAGAAATAGTAAATTTTAATGAAGATTAGATTAAATATTTTGGAATAATTAAAATGGTAAAATTTATGATTTAAAGTTGAAATTGAAAGGAACGACGAAGTCAAGTTGATAATAAGAAATTGCCTGATTGGGAGTGTCGTGGAACAGTCATGCATGCACACGCATGCTCACTCATCTGTTACAGGAGTATCCCCCTATTTAATTTTTTCAATTTAAAATTAGTTTATTGGAAATTAAAAATTTAAAGTTGGTCGAGAAAATTTTGAAAAATTTGTATTTTTGTGGTGACTTGGATTTTAGAATTTTTAGTGCCTTGAAAAATATATTTCAATTGAATGATGATTGCACATCAGTTTTGCGAGTTTTGCAAAATGCGTGAGGCATTTGATCAAAACTAGAAATTGAAATCAGGAAAGAGAATAAAGAAAAAATGGACGGAAACCATCGGTAAAGAATGAAGAGTGATGAAAGTAAAAATGAAAAATTCTGATGTAGACATCACATGACTTCCTTATCATTTTTAGAATAATTGTACAAGAATCTCGTTAATCTATTTGTGCGCGTCATGAATGAATGCCTTTTTCGCAACCAAAAATAGAAGGTGCACAACTAGATGCTATAAGTGTCTGAAATCCAAAATTTCAACTTTCTACGACCTACCTCATTTTTAGTTAGGCGACTGATCACGTCAGTACATATGTACATACGTACGAACGTACAGACGTCACAACGAAAATAGTCAAAATGGATTCAGGGAAGGTCAAAACAGATATTTCCTAAGAAAATGCTAAGAAAGCACAAAAAAGAATATGTTGAGAACGACATTATCGAAGAGGAAGAAGATGATAATCCCACATACTCAAAATTTAATTTAGAAGAAACAACAATTGAAGAAAATTTACCCGAATTGAACCTGTAAAATTTGATGAAATTTTTGAAAATATGCGAATGAAAATTGATTCAGTTTCTTAATTTGGATCACGACGAATGATGGATCATCGCAAACCCCAGGGAAGCGGTTGTCGTGATTCACAATTCCTATTGGATTTTTGAATAATTATTTTACTATTTGATTTTGTGAGTTTTTATAATTTTGTAAATATTTTTATATTATTTCGAACTTGTAAAAATTTTTCAATTTTATTTGATTTGACTAACAGAGAAAACGAGGTCTTCAGTGTCCAACATTTGAGATCAGAGATTGATTTTTTCGTCTCTAAGATTTTGATTTGCAAATTTTGTATTTGAATTTTGCCAAACAAATTGATTTTGAATTTTTGTAAGTTAACTATACAGTATAATAAGTAGGGGAGACCAGGGTAAGTTGCAACACTTTTTAATCTTTATTTTTTTTAAAGACTATTATGAAAAAAAATCTCCAAATATTGGTGGACATATGTATAATAGTCCTTAAGGAACATAGCTATATATAATTCATAAAATTAAAAACAATAATGGACAAATTACATAAAGTTAATAAAAAAGGTGATCGTGTTGCAATGTACCCCGTCTTCGGGGCACGTTGCAACACATCCTGGGGTAAATTGCAACACTTATTCAAAAGCACTATCATCAATATTAGGTACAATTTACACATATATACAATGGGTCTCTTTTTGCACAGGTCCAGTGTGCCCACATTTTGCAAAGTCTACATTGCAGCTATTTCTCATTCGCTCAAAAGTGCATTATTCGTGACGCGCATGAATGGATTAACGAGATTCTTGTAAGATGTTTACAAAGTCATGTGGTTTTCATATCAGATATTTTATTTTTATTTTTGTTTTTTTTTAACCGCCAAATATGTGAACGGGTTACATTGTAACAGTTTGTTGCAACGTGCCCCGCCACACTTTTCAGTTTTATAAGTCGTATAACTTTTAAAACTTGAAAAAATTTTTGATGATTATTTTACACAAAACGAAAAACAAATGTTTACTCTATATCACAAAGTTTAAATAAAAGCACTATGACACTTGATACTTTAATAATGCAACTTCATTAACAATAATAGCAAAATTACTTATTCCGTCGAGAACACAGATGTGACGATTACTCACATACTGCAGCTATTTGGCGTGATTCTACCAGACACACCTAAGAACCATTAAGGTCGTAACGTCGTAACGCCTCGGTATAGGAACAGCACCGCCGCAGGATCGTACTGTAGGTACGGTTTACATATTCTAGCAGTTGCGTTTTGTTTCTATATATATAATATATCTACGAGTATTTGTAAAATCTGTACTAAGCGAAATGTGATGGTAAGTGAGCGTACAGCGTCGGCAAGGTATCAGCACATAACAAGCACGGCGTCCGCAAAATATTCTCTTGGAGAAATGTCTAGTGGTTGAAGCGTTGACGTGCCTTGCAGGTGATGTGCTTGTGCTGTTAGGTGGGCGCGCTTACATTTAAATACACATAAGAAATAAAATGTGCTTGCGATGATCAGTAGGTGTTCCTATGCTGTGCTGATAGGTGAGTTACGACCTTTAAGTTACACGTATTTTGTAGGAATGGTACAATGTGCCAATCTGTTAAAAAGTTATTTACACTGTTGCAACTTACCCCGGTCTCCCATATTATATAATATTTATACAGCAAATTCAGAATTTATTTCTTTTTCTTTTCTGTTTTTTATACAAAACAAAAAAATACAAATTTAGGTTTAATATTAAAAAAAAAACACAAACATGATTTTCGCTGTTCGTACTTTCGGGTACCTATTTGATTATTATTGGTATTTAAATTGTCCCAAATTTAGACATAAATTGGTTTATTTAGATGTGATGGAGAAAATGGAGAGATTTGGGGGTGAATGTAAACTGGGCCAATGGTAAACTGGGCCAAATTTAAAAAATGGTAAACTGGGCCAAAGACACTTTTAACTAAATTTATGAAAATTGTAAACTGGGCCAAAGGCTCTTTCAAGTAACATTTTGAAAGTGGTAAACTAGGCCAAAATCAAATTTAAGGTAAAAGAAGGGGTGCAGGCAGGGTGTGCCGGTCTGAATTCTTTTTTGTTATTATTTAAAAAAAATATATCAGAAGCTAACTGTAACCTACTGACCGATCTACATCCTCGCGCCCGATCTACCTTTTCGCGCTGATTTGTTTGTTTTCAGCTTTAGTTTAATTTCTTATATAAATAGTGGAAAATTTATGTTTATAGTTAACAATTTTCGACAAAAATTTACGGATAGTAAAATTAATATCTTCGGGTTGACTTCCGACTTTTACGGAATACATTCCAACAAAACATGAAATTTGTAAATTACCTATTTTTATTTTTTATTTTTATTTATACACATTATATAACAAAAAACGAAATGTATTTAAAGTAACCGAGGAGTACTGTAAAAAGAGACCGTCTTCAGAAGCTCCAACTGCGATATTTCTTGTGTACTGTATTTTTGCATCAGTTTCTCAACAAGTGACTGCCTTAGTTCAAAATTAGCGTTTCGAATCGGCGGTTTATGAAGACTGTTCAAAGCTACGTATACTTTGTTTTGTTCCTGTTTTGTTCTCCTTGGCCGGTTTTCACTTCCATTGCTGCCAACTTCTGATGCACTTCTGTAATATTGTTCGGTAGAGTACCTATACTTTTAGGCCGTAGGTTATAAACATTCCTTTTAGCACATAGCAAATCGGATTTTTCCAAAACCTTGGTATCCAAACACGTTTGCATAAGTCGTTGCGGTGTTTCTAACGGTTGTTCCGTAGCTTTCAGTTACATTCGACTCGTCAAATCTTGTCTGTTTAAAAGCCTCTCATCACATACAATATGTGTGTGGTTTGCTCGAACAGAGGTAATCTGCATATTCGCTTCGCAGGTTCCCAACACGTTAACAAACGCCGTACAGCTTCTGTTACAACACCTCCATTTTTGTTCGCCCGTCGTTGACATATGCCGTTAAAAAGAAAACTTATTTTGTTCATAAATCATTAACCGATTTCCTCCCTGACCCGTTGTAAATGTAATCTGACTCATTTTCCAGCTTCCTCAGTAATTTTGGATATATTATCTTTGTAAATAAGCAATTTTTCTTTTGTAACATATCATATGAAATGAAAACCCTTGATATAGTGAAATAAAATATTTTTTTAATTACCACTAAAAAAAAATTGATTTTTAAAAATTCTGCTTAGTACCTAAAAAATTCTGTCTTTGGCCCAGTTTACCATTTTCAAAATTTTAGTAAAATTTGCTTTTGGCCCAGTTTACATTACCCCGAAATACTGGACCTTGTAAAATTCAGAAATTGACTAATTTTTACTTTCCCATTTACGTAGTAAAGGAAAGTATTGTAATCAAGTAAAAAAAAATTTTTGAACTAATATTTTTTCCATAGTCTATGAGTCCGTACAAATCGTTTGAGACAAATTTTGCAATGATGTCCGGATGTGTATATATGTGTGTGTGTGGTCCTTTTTTTCGTCCACGATTTTTTCAAAACGAGTGAACCGATTTTATTCAAATTTCATATACTGGTTTGTATCAGGAATCTAGAGAGCTGATTAGATTTTGGTTGAAATCCATACGTTATTTTTTTATTTATTAAATTTTAATTTTTAATTTTTTGTTTTTTTTTTATGTTAATTTTAATTATTATTATTATTAATTTAGTAATAAATGAGAAAGTTATGTGTTGTCACATCATTTTTCTTTGTTAAGGAAAACCTGGAAAAGCCAGGAACCGTGATTTGTTAATAATTATAACATTTAAGATTTAACTTAACTTAAGATAAGTTAAGATTTTAATAGGTAGATCGAGAAAAAATTTTAAGAAACATAGCCACCCCTGGTGTATGGCACTCAAAGAAAAGGTTCGTTGACTGGAATACTTTGTTCGCTAACTCACATGATATGTCCGATTCGCTTGACAGTGCTTACCAACCAGATTATTATCAGCTTTCGCGTTGCCCTCAATACCTTGATATCCTTTTGTCCAATTGTTGACATAATTATGATGACTAAATGCGATAGAAGCAACTCTGCCGCGTCTGTAAATATTTGAATCGTTTTGCCCTGGATATCTTTTCCTTAGACTATTTCCAAGTAGTATAGTATACCCCATTGTCCGACGAGGGAGGACGGTTAGAATACAGTTCTTGCTCTACTAGGGCTCAAACCAGAGTTCTCGGCTTAGTAGTCGACGCACTTAAGCATTACCATAACCGTTCTTGGCAGGTAATGGCAAACCACCCAGGTAATCTGCCTTGAAAACCCTTCATAAAATAAAGTGGTTAGCCAAAACTCACCCTGAGTGTGTGTGTAGTATACCCATAAGTTCGGTTTGAAAGTTCAGAAAAAAAATGTCCACCCACCTGAGCCAGTATGTCTTTCTGTAACCATACGTATAGAGGCATACATATGTGTATCAGACTCGTCAGTTCTTCTAGCATTCGGCAAAATGTCAAACATTCTGTCAAACACCTATTGGATAGCATTATCCTTTCATTCTATTTTGGATTTTGGATAACAGATCCTATATTGACAGATTTCACTCCAAGTCTTAAATAATGAATCGACTCCAGATTGCAATCGGATCTTGATTGACTGATTCTTTAGTGCGATGCAAATAAACTTATTTACTCTTAGCATCAGGAAATGTAAACACATTTTTTCCAGCTGCAATTAATGCAGCGCTCCGGATGCCAAGTTGCGTTATATTGACAATTGACCGCTCAGAATAAAGTATAAATCCGATTTTATTCATTTTTGGATATGTATTACTAAGTAAGTATTTAAAATTATATTAAAACAAATATACTTTTGTAGCAGCTAAGTCACTTTACGTGCGATGGGATAATGTACACGAGCCACTAAATTGAATAAATCGATTGTGAGCCCATTCCGTTGGACCGATTGTGGAAAAACATGTTTCTTTGAATTTTTTTGGACGAAAATTTACGATATTTTTAGGGTATTTCCTGAATAAAAATTTAATTAAACAAATTTTCAACACGTCTGCTTCACGGTGTAGGCCTTAAGCCTGTTCCGATTTTTAATCAGCCCATCTCTTCCTTGGACGTCCAACGTCTCTTTTCCCCCTTGGATCATACTTCATGGCACTTTTTGGCAAACGTTGATCATCCATCCTTTGCACATGTTCCTTCCATTGTTGTTTGTAGTCATAGATCCTATCTTTCACCAAAAAGATCTGCAGTACATCTGATATCCTCATTTCTATTCTTATCCAGCATTATACAACCTTTTACTGATCGCAAAAACTTCATCTCTGCTGATGTTATTTTAGCTTAAGTCAATTTTGCAGTAGTTGATTGCAGTGCGCAGTGTATAGAATCATGTAAATCACTGTAAAATTGTAATTTTGAAATACTAAATGCATTTCAAGTTTGACAACCAGTTTTTTCACCAACAGAATTAGATTTTAGTGTCCTACTGTTCATCAGTGATTCCTAATCCATACTGCACCACTCCTCTTTTTCTGGGGGTTCTTTTAAAGGGTAACAAAAATAAACACAAAAGAAAATGCCACTTTATATTTATTAAGTCTATTACCAATTATTGACACCCTTACTTGTCGAGCTCCTTAGTTTGACGTTTGACTACTTCAATGTAGTCACAATTATATTCCACTAAGATCCGAAACCGCTTCAATACAGTGGACAGTATTTGATTAGCTTTTTTTACTTGTCCATTCCAGTAAGCCAGTATCAAAACGTATTATGAAATTATATTTATCTTGTAATTGCCAGTACGTGGTCTGATAAAATAAATAAATAAATAAAAAATCAAAGCATGTACCTTTTTGCAGCTTTCCAATGTACCACTTCAAAGAATCGATTCCTAACAACAACAAAACAACAACTTATAAAGTATGTTGAACATAATTTAAAAAATAATAAAAGAACTATCGAGTTTAGAAAATTATTTATTGAACATTTTTGATGGCATCTCAACTTTGTCAAGTGCAAATGGTTCCAAAAAATTTAAAAAATATGCAGTAATTACAAAACATGGCCATATTGCATATTTATTTAAATAAAAGAATATACACAAAAAAACAGCCTGCTGTATATGATATCATAAGATAATACAATAATAATTTATTTAACGTATTTATCAAATAATATTAATAAAATATATTTTCTTGTAAAATATTTCACTTAAATAAAATTCTATAATAGGAAAAGAAAGAGAAATTATATATTTATAAATAAAGATGAAAAAAACATCAAACAAAATGCTGTTTATTCTCCCTTACGCAACCTACACTCTTTTTGCAATGTAAATCGTCATACACAATATTTTTATATCATAAAAGCTATGTAATTATTAAATATACAGCAATGTACATACATAAAATTGCAAAATAATAAAGTAATCTTATATATTAAATATATTCTATGATTAACAGATGCGTAAGTGGATAAAAAAAAATTATATACCGGTTTTATTTAAGTGAAACATTTTACGTTTTTAAGATTTGCAATATAGGATAATTATGTGATTTGCAAAAAGCTTAAATGCAAGTCTTAATTCTGTTTGCATTTATTCAATTACAGAATTCATTATTCTTTTAATTTTTAAAAACTGCTCAATGTGAGCAAGCAGAAGGAGCAACTTTGCAGAGCAAATTTACATCACAATGCCCTTTCATTTCTCTCCCTCTTTCTCTTTTATTTCCTAAATCGAAAATATAACAAATCGGTAAATTTATTTACAATTTTTCTTTATACAAATTTATCCTATCCAAGTTTGCTCTGTTCATTGCTCCACGACTAAGGAAGAACAATACATTGTATTTATGTTATAACGTAGGAAACGAGGGGGGGGGGAGAGGGATAGGAAATCATGGAATAGGTAATCAAGGTTCTGAAGTGATTGAAAAGCTTGCGTGAGCATAAATTGTAAAACCACTCTCTAAGAAAATTCAATCCAATCCGGGTGGTCTCCTTTTCTCTTTTGTAAGCTACATTTTGCAAGCCAATTGACTACTGTACATAATCATGTAAGAAACCAGCCTAAACTCTCAAGATATTGAGCGAAATATCACATGGGAGCTCTAACTAATTAAACTATTGTACCTCCTACCACTAACAATATTTATTTTGGCATAGAAAAGTCAACAAAGTCAAAAATTTTTTCGGATGCTCGACGACAAAGTTAAAATATTTCCGTTACTCTCTCTCTCTCTCTTTCACGCACACAACACACTATTTATTTGGCATAAATTAAAATCACAACAATTATTTTTATGGCATATTTTGAATAATTTACAAAGGCACCACTAATTCGTTAAAAAATCAACTTTGTTCTAGTAATTTGCTATTACAATAATAATTAATAGTTCTATACCCAATGCATAGAATGTCAGTACAGAGTGGGCAAATTTCGACGTTTCTACGGACTAGCTACGTTTTTATTGAACTTAGAAAAAAGCTAATATTAGTAACTTTGGTAGGCTGCGAAAAAAGATTTAGGTTCACATCTTTTGCTTTCAAGTTCTGCGCCATGCTGTTTGTGAATTTTTTTATTAATTTTTATAGTTTAATATTTAACAGTAAAATTTTAAAAAAATTAATAAAAAAAAGAAAATATATGTCTTTCAACTACACCAGGTTTTATTCTTAAATGTTTAAAATAAAAGTGGATCGGAAAAGATAGAAAATGGCGCACAACTAGACGACAAAAACTGATGCTCACAAAAACTTGGCTTGGAAGATGTTTATTACCATTTTTCAAATTTAATAATAACAAAGCCGACAAAATTTGGTCATCCTGTACAAATATGCCAAAAATAATTGCAAAAAATGTTAGAGCATCCCCACAATTTAACTTATTATTTTCTTTTCTCTCATTGTTAAAATTTACACTCACAAATTTGGTCCTGTCCCAATTTTCCTCGACTATCCTTAATGCTTAATTAAAAATTATTCAGTCTCAAGGGAGGCAAAAAATAATAATAATACAATTTGCAACACGAGTATTACTAACAACATTATTCTTACATAAATGAAACAAAAAAGTAATAAAAAAACGAAAGCGTAACTAAAGTGACCTTTTCTGAAATTTCAACGAAACAAACTAAAATGTGGGAAAAGGTGGGAACGATAAATGAAATATTTTAATTCGAAAAATGTGTAGGCGGGGAGCGAGGGGCTGGAGTTAAAAATAAACGACGAGTTGATAAATATAAAACTAGCAATATTAACATATTATCATTAATTTATGATTAAACAGATCACATACATAACCTATGATAAACAGTCCACTTTTTAATTTTTAAAGATGTCATTGGAGCTCCTGATCACAGATAAACACGTGGTCTCATATGACTAGCACGCCTAAACTTACCAATGTCCAATTATACAGTCTTCGATCCTAATCCTATATTTAGACACATAATCGTGGGGAGACAAAGTTTGGAGAATATTAAAAACTATATTTGATGACGGACACACAAACCAAGTTTCTCTCCATTTTATGTTCTCCAAAATAAAGAAAATCACACAAAAATATGGATTTGGCAAATGGGGGCAGGCAGCAAAGACGTTTAAAAATAAAATTTGTAAATAAAACAAACAAAAAAGCAGCTGCCAACGACACACAATGACAAGAGACGAAAAAAATTAAAACTAAGAAAAAAGAGGAATGTACCCAAAAGTGTTTCGACTTTGTTGTACCACCTTCAAATATAGTAGTTACTTGAAAACGATGTCTTAATAAACAACATTAGACTTATTTATTACTTGCAAGTGTACTAACTAGTAGAGTGCATGGGCACTTGTGTGAGGGCCGCATTGATCGCTCCTAACGAAGGGGCCGAATTTACCATCACAGACACCTGTTGAGGCGGCATTTGAGGAGGAAAGCTTAGCGTAGGAAGTGCTTGGCTCGGACTCACAGGTCCCGTTATATTTTGCATAGCTACCTCTATTAAACTAGCTATTTTATCACGATCACCCTGAAAATATTAAATTACGTTATTCGATTATTATCAACTACTAATTCATTTTCTCCACAAACCTCGTTTATAAAACCGTAGTAAACCAACTCTTGAGCTAACAAAGGAGGCGTAGGCAATTCAGGTTGAGATATCAGACACGTTAATTGTCGATTCATTTTATCGTCCATTCGCAACAATATTGTCATCTGCAACAAAAAATACAATATAAAAAAGATATTACCTCCAATCAAAAAAAATTCTTTTTTGGAAAAAAAATTAGAAAATCGAAAAAAAATTTCAATTTTTTTTTTACATTTTCGAGATCACCATGTTCAGAAACGTCAAGATTTGCAATAAATAAAAAAACATTGTGTTGGTCTATCTGTAGTCAAATTTTGTCCCTTGTTTTATTCCTGATCCGTCCAACCAATCACAACCAAATTTAGTATGGTAGTAAGGTTTGAGTGCTACTCAAGAAAATAACAGAAGATTTTTAAAAACGATTTTGTCTTGTGATAAGTTATTTTAAAGGCTTTGAAAAGTTTTATCCAGAATAAGTGAAATTAACTTTCTATCTGTTATCTGTCAAAAATTACAAGCTGTCAAAGTTGAAACTTCAAGAGTGAATAACTCATGAAGTACTGAATGGATCTCAACCAAATTTTGTATGTATGAACATTGCCCTCCTAGGACTTGACAGCATATGGAACCATTTAATAAAAATCAGGAATTCAACATGAAAAAAAAGATTACTTTTTCGCGAAATCTTGAAAAGTCCTTGCCTCTCGATTTTCTTCGGCATTTCTGCGTCGATGGCAGTCAAACTTTTTGGACGTACGTATATCTGGTGGGCTCTAGTGGTAAAAATAAAGTTTTGGCAGAGAAATCTTTGCCAGGGCTATCACAATAAAAAAAACAAAAAAAAAACGAAACATTTCTCCGAAAATGCTTAACCGATTGAGATAAAATTTTGTGTGCTGATGGAGCTTTTAAAAGCACAAAGCTGGTTCTCCTCATCAAGTAAATGAGACAATAAATAGACAAACGGGTTTTTGAATTTTGAAGACAAAGTAGAATTTCGTAGCAACAAGAATTATTATTATAAAAACTAACATTATAGACCCCAAAATCAGAGAACGACGTTCAACAAAGTTTTATGTGAAAAGTTTCAGGGCGGTTGGTTTCAAATTGAAAGTAATTGAAAATTAGTTTCAAAGCCATTAGTTAAAAGTAAGAGACATTGTTTTGATTAGTTTTAATGTACTTTCAGCTCTACATGAGAAAAAAAGCGTTGTGTAAAATGTAATAGGTGAGTTATCTATTATCTGCAGTGCTGTGCTGTAATAATTTTTGTTTTTAATTTTCCAGCCAATGATAAGTAGGAGGATATGTCACGTGTGAGATTACAAAAGATCACAAAAAAACTGCGAGCTCACTAATAAAATATTTATCGGCATACCTCTGACTAGTTTAACTGTGATACTACTAATACCTATAGTAGTAAAAACTTAGCAATGGTCATTATACCATCTTTTTTACAGTGCTTTATTTAACTCGCTCTGTAAGTTTCATTGGGAACATATTTTCGCAATTTTGGACCCCTTCCTCTTATCAGATTCTTCTGAAATTTTGCATACAAGTTCAATTTAGGTGAACAATACCGAATATGAAAATTTAACGTGAATAGATTTAATTTAATTAAAAAATTTTAATTAAAATATAATTATTGTAATGTAAGCATTATAACGTAGGTAATAAATCGGTCTAGCTACACGTGTTAGTTCTCCTTCGAGTCGTGGCAAGAAAAAGCTCACAAGCATCTTTCGGTTGACGCGATAAATTCTAAGCATTTTCGGATACGAAAATACGTACGATACGCTTTTACTGTATTTTTCTTTATAATAGTGCTAATTCTAGTAGGAAAAAGTAATTTGTTTTATCAAATTTTATTATTATTACTAGAGTATCGGGTTACGTATTGCTATAAATCCATACTCTAATTTTTACAGTGCTTTATTTAAATCGCTCTGTAAGTTTCATTGAGAACATATTTAGCAATTTGGAATACCGGGCTGAGTCCATACTTCCTTCAAAAAATGGCTGGTTTTGCATCGGGTTGAGGAATTCGCACACAACACACAACCGCTGCCGACTTTAGATAGAATTAGAGCCGTATCAAGACTGTTGGTCAGCATCACTTGAAGATTGATGGGGGTTCGTGCTCCTCCTGGAGAATAGTCCTTTTTAAATCAACGTAACTCGGTAACGATGCGACAAGATAGGAAAATGTATAGATACAAAATTGAAAATAATAAAATTTTCAACAAAAAATATCTAAAAAGTTTCGCTGTAAAATCGATTTTTATATGACAAAACACGTCTTCAAAACGTAAAATGACATTGCTAACATAGAACTGGATCAAAAATATTGTGAGCGACTGTATACGTGGTATATGACGAGAAGAAATCTCCAAGCAACATCCGCACAAGAACTTTAATGTCAATCAAGTAAAAACATTTAACCCATTTGCAGCAGGTCATACACGCCAACTGCTGATTATATCTGCAAACTATATTATATACTTGTATTTTTACAAGATTCCACATTAAAACCCCAAAAACAAAACCACCATAAATAATAAAATAAATCAGGTCAAAAATCTATATTTTCAGTAGTAAACTAGGTTAATTTCTGATCCAGTCATTATTTAAGACAATTACAGAACAATAATAATTATTTTAGAATATTAAATTAGAAAAAAAAAGCATCCAGAATTCATTTGTACTACCCTGCTAGGAAGTATAACTACTTAAGAAGAATTCTCTGGTGATAAGTAAGAATAGCTTAAGTCAAAACACGTATTTTTGTGTAAAACGCAATTTAAATTGAAATTACCAAAACTAAACCAAGTCCAGCTAAGTTCATGGTATTCATCGAAAGAAAATTACAAATAGATTTAACTTCAGCAATAAAAAAAAATTGCTAATTTTTGACTAAACCTTTCTTACTTTTAATTATTAGTCAGTTTATTTGTAGGTTTCTCAGATAATTATTGCAAAAATTATAAAAATCTTAATATTATAAGGTCTAAACCGAAACTAGAATTTAAAAGAAAAATATCTTTTATTAAAAAAATAATATACAACATAAATAAATAACTAATATAGATATTTTTATTCAAAATATATTTTATTAAAAACAAGGTCTTCAGTAATCAATGATTCCGCGTAAAAATAAGTTCCCACATCATTCAATGGATGCAATTGTCCCTCCCGGAGTCAAGTAAAATCGAAATACTTGATCAATTTTTTTTTGATTAGAACAAATTTTCTGGAACAAAAGTAAAATCAAACAGAAATTGCCAACCCTCCCAATCAAAATCTTGTATTCGCACCAGGTCAGGATGGCGGGGTTATTTTCGATTTTTTTGTTTTCGGAGCACCGAGTACATAACGACGTACAGTAATCTTCGCATTCAGTTAATGACGAATTAGATTAAGATCTCGAATTAAATGTTCCTTACATCTGATGTAATTAATGGGTGTTTAGTGTCTGTCTGCAGTGTATGTGGCTTCATAACTTTTTAACAAAAAAAACAAAAGATCAGATTTTGATGTGATTTCTTTATAATACTTAAAATAATTAATTATTATTCAAGTAATCCTAGGGTATATCTGAAAATATCAAAATCCATTGCTGAAAGCTTATTTTATTAAAAATTCGTTTTATTGTTCATTTCACAGTGTGAAAACGTACAATTACAAACGCTTTTTGTTTTCTTGTTTTTTGTTTCTTGGACAAAATTTTATAATACAAGGGTAGCAGAATATAATAAACACACTAAAAAAAAGTTATCACTGCTGGGGATCGAACCTGGACTTTCTAATCCTAATTTACAAACGCTGCGCTGTATTAACTTGGCTAGAAAAACTTTGGATTTCTGTTGCATAAACTAGCTGAAGTATTGCATTCTAACTTGTAAACGTTATTTTCTCAGAGCACTTAAAGAAGAAAAACAGGTGTTGCTTGACAGCTTGTCGCGAGTTACACCTAGAATTACACTCGAGAGGCTCTTCTAGTCAGTTAAATCTTAAATTACAATAATCAATTATTAGCTAACATAAAAAGATAATTTACTAATTATAAAAACTAATTATTGGAAACTTCTCTACCTAATATGTAAACTGATACTAATTATTAAAAATCAACTAAAAGCTAACAAAAACAAAGGTTAATTTAGTTTTTGCTGTGATCTTGCAATTAAAGCACTTAATGTAATTGAAAAAAAATTAAATAGCAAATTCCACCGAAGACAAATCTAATTACAAAAGTCAATATTGATTCTTTTTATTACAGTGAACATCGACCTAAAAAACGAAATAATTCAGTGATATGGGTATATTTTTATAGATCTCTTAATGGTGCAAATGGGTTCATTAAACAAATAAGGAAGTGGTCGTTTAAAAATCGATTAGTTTCGATTGGAAATCAAATATAATACAAATATGTTGACCGAGTCGCGGATGTATTCATGCAGGTTCCTGAACTTTAATTGTTTAAAATTATTTGTAGTTAACCCATTGAGTAATAAATATTACAGAACATGAAAATTTATCTAAATAATTAAATAAAAATTTAATTAACTTTTAACTTGAATTGGAATAGCACCACAGAAAAAAAATCTCAATCAACTGCTAACAATAGTGAGCGAGAATTTCACCAACAACCAGCTCCTCCTAAGTAGTAAAATTGTACACGGTGTGATTGGTTCAATAGATTTAAAAGTTATTAACTACTTGGGCGTCCATTAAGGGGTGGAAAAGAAGACAGCTGCTCCCCTCGCTCCTGGCTTAAGTTTTAAAAATTTTTAAATTTTGAATATTTTAATTTATTACTTAATAATAATTTTTTTTAATTTTTCTCCCTCCCCCCTGAAAAACATACTATGGACCTCCCATATGTTGGGGAGTCCAAAATTCGTATTCGTTTGTTTTAAAGAAACTCACCGCTAATTCACAGCTATCCTGAATAGATTTAACGTCGCACATCATATTCACGATTTTTCTCGTTTCAATATCTACAGGTTCAGGAGTAACCGACTTGACCGATTCGGCAGTTTCTGGCGAAATCGCCCTCGATCGAGGCGGCGGGGGTTGTTTGGCACCAAAAGCCGTTAAAGGATAAATTCCATTCCTACACGAAATTACATTAGTTAAAAAGAGCCAATTTAAAAAACAACAAATTTTTTTATTCCACTCACTTTACGTCTTCCACAAACTTTTCCAACTTTTCGGAACCCTGTACATCCGACATCTTTAATAACGTTTCTGGTTGATTTAAATGTTTAATAACTGCTACCACAACTTCTGGTCCGTAAAGCCTTTGCATAAGCTCGTCTGTAATTGTTTCGGATATGTTGGCTAAAATAAACAGCGGAACACTTAAAAAAAGGATTTTTAAACTTTTTTCGATACTCACCCGTATTTTTAACTAAACAATGTGCTGCTAATAACTTAAGACTATGAACTTCGAATAATAATGGATGAAATAATAATTCTCTAGCAGTCGGTCTATCTTTGGGATTTGAGAGGAGACATTTTTTGATAAAATCCTTTTGTTGTTCGTCTTCCAGCGAATCGATTGTTTTTGAAATGTTTTCTTCCGTCACCAGATTACCCGAATCTCCGTTACCTTGGATTTCTAGTGCTGCCATTTCCAGAGCGCACATTCCGAACGAGTATATGTCCACTGCTGGAGTCATAGATGCAGAAGCTGGAAAAATTAAATTAATTTCAATCGGTTTAATCGCCTGACTACTGGACGCCAGGTAAATTATTAAAACAGTGCTTTTCAAATGAAGAACAAAAAAAATTACTTACCACCATATTCTGGAGCAAAGAAATGCATATTTTTAATATTCTCTGGACACGTTTTCACATGATGGTTTATGGAATCAGGAGCAACTAGAGAAAATTACAACAAAATTAATACTAAATTTAGAGCTCTCCTATAATTACAAGCTGAAAATCGGTGATTAATGATAAAGTGACTGTTAAAAATTTCTGATGAATTAAAAGCCATTTTCGCATTACTTCGATTTTTTTGTTTGTGAGAAATTCTCAAATTAGATTTGATCGATCAAAAGTTGACTCATCAAAAATTATTAAAATGCGAAACGGCAAAATTACGTTTTACAGAATATCCATCTCAACTCATTGTAAATGAGAGTAAAACTTAAACAAAGTTGTAACCACACCTAGAAAAAAGTCTGCCAATTTTAGAAATATACATAGGTGTTCGAATTTCGCGCAAAATGCCCGTTCATCGAATGGCGACTTACATCCCGGGGGAGGTGTTTTACAAACATTAATGAATGAAAATGGATTAACGAAATTCCGTCCGTTTAGCATCTTGACGCAAAACTCACAAGATCCACATTTCAGAAGGACGAGAATATACGTAAGTGCGATTGTGCAGGTACATCCTATCAGGTCACCCACTGATTTAAGCAATAATCAAAGTTACGTAACATCTCGTTGAATGGTGAATTTGTGAACTGTGCAAAACAATCAATCACCAAGAACCTCAAATCATCAGCAGCAAAAGTACAAAATTGGCCAATAATATAAAAATTAAGAAAGAAACGGAACGGTTGAAAAATTTACATTTTTAAATTTATTTCATCATTTTGAGTGATTTGTCAGACGAGATGATTACCTGATCCAATTTTGACGAGCCCATTGTGCTGTATAAATATGGTATCACAGGTGAGATTGCCGTGGATGATTGGCGGAGAACAGGAATGCAAGTAACTGTAAAGAAAACACACTGCAGATGAAAGTACTGATGTAATCCGTAGTCCGTTGTTCTCGCTGGAATGAAACGTGCTGCCACAAAATCGACAAACTTTAATGTTTTGCATTTGTTCAAATGTTCCTTTTTTTTACTACTTGCCTGCTCTTTTTGGACATTAGAACTAATAAAACATTAAAGTTCTAAATCCGCAATCGTTTTATTTTTTATCATAAAAAGCGTAAGAGAAAAAGTGATTAGAGTGTGATCGGATTATTTCCACGTTTTTTTAAAATTTTAGTGCCCACTTACCTTTACGATGACACTGTGAACACATGAGTTAACAATATACACAATATACAATATACAAAAATGTATAATCATTAAAAAATGCAAAAGCAACCTTACACTACAAAATTACCTAAAGAACATAAATTAGTCTTATAAACTAAATTAGTCATTTTAATAAAAATATGGGCATAGAAATAATCCATCAAAGGTCATTACAATTATCTAAATTGTATTTACCTTAAAGCAGAAAGAATCTGTTTACACCATCGACGCCACGCTTGCAGAGGAAGTCTCTTCACGTTACGCTTTGTGCGCTTCAGGAACTGCTTAAGGGAACCAGACGACATATACTCCGTAATAAAAATTACCTTAAAGAAAAAGACAAAATATTAACATCATTAAACCATGAGAAAAACAAATAAAATATGGAAGTTTTACAGGTGGTAAGGAGGAGAAAATCAATACTCTCACTCTTAAAGTTGCAAGTTGCATAAACATCAAACAGACGCTGCATAGAGCAGTAATTTATTTATCAAAGATTTTCAAAATATGTATAAATCCACTACAAAAAGGCATAAAGGTAAACTGAAATTCGATCAAATCGTGGAAGCTAGCAGTACAAAATAGTCAAACACTAATAGTTGTAGGTTCCCCTTGTAAAATTTTGCTACAGTAGAATCCGCTTAATGTGATCACTTTGGCCCAAGAACATTTTGATAACATTAACCGACGATAACAATAAGCAAATTTTAGAAATAAACGAATTTTAGAAGAATTAGATAATTTTAGCAAGAATAAACTAAACTTAAATTAAAATGCATAAAGCAAAGTGCACATTTAACAAAATAAAAATAGAAACACGCCATGAAACGGGAAACTTCATTAGTTTTTGTATAGAAATTAAAACGAATGATGTGTTTTGTCAAGATATATAAAATTTCAATTACAAATCAGAAAAAGATACTTAGAAAAAGTGATTATTGTTAGGAAATTCCTTGAAAGTGATAATAATAAGCGGCTTTTTGATCAC
The DNA here is from genome assembly GCA_949152465.1 of Cantharis flavilabris. Lineage (NCBI taxonomy): Eukaryota > Metazoa > Arthropoda > Insecta > Coleoptera > Cantharidae > Cantharis > Cantharis flavilabris. Next base: position 16,972,075 of record OX424440.1, on the reverse strand, counting down.
ATTATCCGGTTGTTTTTGTATGTAAACTAATTGAAGCGGCCGGTTCCCAGTCAAAATGATCACAATAACCGACTGATAACATTATCCGTGATCACATTAAGCGGATTCTACTGTATTTAAAAATATGTGGTATGGTGTGAAGCCTACACCGACTCGAAAAAGGAAATCACTGTGTTTAAACCAATAATTTATGGGATAATAGAAAAGACAACGAGAAACCATAACGTAGTAATAAAATAAATTCCTTGGTAAGTCATCTTGACTACAGCCAAATTGATCGCATAATCATTGCAAGTTTGACACTCAAAAAAAGAACTCGAAACAAAGAAAGAAGATCGGCCTTAAGAATAAAATGCGCAGTGAACTAACTGGAAGTTCTTTATTGAGTTTTCAAAAATTGCCTTTCACTTGTACACTAGAATTTCCCCAACGATTTCCCCTTCAGACCAGTTATTTTTCACATTGGAATGAAAAAAATCTGAATGACAGAATCCCCCCCCCCCCCCATTGTAAGTTTCTTCAGTTTTTAGCACTGTTATCCAATTCGAAAAATTATGTGAAATAATACGAAACTATTGAAAAAATAATTAATTAATAATAATAATTATCCCAAATACTTGTCGAAATTTCCAAAATAAAGAATAAATTTTGAACAAAGCTGCCAAACAAGTTAAAGCTAACCTGTACTATGAATTCTACCAGGGTTCCCACTGAATTTTCTAAAGCAAATTCCCTGACTAAAAATAATAAAAATTTTCCCTGACGATGACCATTTCGATAAATCGGAGATAAAAAAGTAAAATTAAAAAGATATAAATTTTAAAGTAAAAATATTTTAATTTAAAATAAAAAAAACTTCATTTTAAAATTTAATTTTATAAAGATTTTAAAAAAATTAAAATTTTAATTTAAAATGAAATTTTAAAATGAAAAATTCTTTTCCCTGACAAAATTTGAGATCTTAAATTCCCTGACTTTTCCAGGCTCTCCAGGTTTTCTAGACGAGTGGGAACCCTTTTGGGTTTGAATTTCGCGTTAATAACGTAAGTACTGTGCAGCCATGACAGAAAGGCACTCTAGCGTGAATGGGAAAGTCCCTGATATCTCTATTTCGGCGAAGAAAGTGTAAATTCTTGATCCGGTAGTAGAAACCAAGAAGACTAGGAATAATCCGGCCGTTCTAGCTTAAATCCGTTTTGAATTTAAACTTTAGTTAACTACTATGATAAGAAATCTTCTTATGGACACAGTAATTACTCGTGTACTGGGAGTACCTATACCACGCAAATCCACCTGTTTGTAGGGATGTTCTACGTTTGATTTTATGAAGTGGGAATAGTAAGCTTTCCCCGAAGGCCAGTGGCGTAACTATACCTGAGGAGGTCCGGAGCGGAATCGGGGAGGCCCCCCTTTCCTAAAAAAAGTCACCATTTTATTAATATAATTTACAAAATATATATAAGTATTTTATTAGCCGTTTGGAAGCTCCTACCTAAGAGATGCCCATGGGGGACCACCGTCCCCCTAGTTACGCCACTGCCAAAGAGTAAAACGATCTGAATACCTGTGTTCACTAAAATTTCCCATTGGATTTCCCTCTTTTGAAACAAATAAGTACCATCTATTGTCTATATAGTGCGGCAGTACGCATCGAGAAGACTGGAATAGGGGGTCTATGGAATTAATTGTAATATACCAGATATAATTACCAAGGAGCTACCAGCTTGACAAAAACTCGCAAAACTAATTTCAATATCAGAGTAATTCCAAAAACTTCTAATAGCAATTCAAAAATAATTTCTTCAATTCCAAATTAATTCTAGTAATTCCATTTTAATTCCATATTAATTCCAGCTATTCTAAGGAATCACGATGTGATTATCTCAACATTTTGCTCAGCAAGCTCTTCTTGCTTCTAATTTCTTTTTCATTCCTGCGTAATTCTACTTAGGACTATCTCCCAGACTAACTCGAACTCGAACCAATTTTTCTCACACTTTAACTACTTTTGACTGCTTCCCAATAATTGCATGTCAATTTCAATAATTCCAAAAGTTTCTACAATTATTTCGAAAGCTTGAAATTTACAAAATTACGGATCACCGCTGAATTACATCATAATATTATACAAAATAATCCAAAAGCAAAAAAAAAAGTTGGAAATTGGACAGAGAAGTCCAAACTAACGCTCTTAAATTTTACATTGCAAACACTACTGGCAGGATGTAAGGATGAGGAAATAATCAGGGATGAGATATAGGAAAAACCTTCCAATTATATAAAAAAAAGTCGAAACTCACCCTAGGTTTATCGTTGTGTGTATCAGTCCAATAACGATGAAATTTGACAATATTAGGATGCTCTAGTTGCGTGAGATTTTCAAAAACTAACTGAATTTTTTCTTCTTGGGCCTTAAAATTTTTACGTTCCGAAAACTGCACTTCGTTCCAAACCACTTCGACACCTTCTTCGGTATCCATAGCCAAATAAGCTGAGTCGATACCTGGTACATCCCTTTGTTCCACCTAAACAAAATAAAATCGTTAATATTTTTTTTTAGAAACCTGAAATTTAAATTTTTATAACTAAATGCGAGTTTAACTCGCAGAGCCCGTATAGTTAAATAGTTTAATATGAACATTAAACAAAATTACGTCTACCCCCTCTAGTGACAACCCTCTTGTCACTAGCACACCCAGTGATTATGTGTCTGTTACAATCGCTTAATGAAATCGAACAAATTTGTATCTTCCATGCCGACAGTTTCAACTCCATTTGACAAAAAATTAATTAAATTAACTGCTCGTCAACGCAATAATTTTTAATCAAAAGCATTCGATTTTATTATGTAAACTAATTGGTACTTAGCGACTGATTATTAATATTAACGAGGATCGTCTACGGCACGTATTTCTACAGATTGGGGTTAATAGTCCTCAAAAAGGACAAGTTTTCATAATCAACGCCAACAGAGGGAAATGTTATGTTTACCCACCTGACAAAAAAAGTGAACATGGATACGAAAACTTTTAATACAATGGAAAACAATTCAGATTTATAAAAAGCATTCTAGAATAACGGAATAAACTTGTCGAAGGAAATAAATTCAGCAAAAATTCCATAGCTGTGAACAAAAGAGAAAAAAAGTCTGCATGTTGAAACAAATGGAAGATGCAACTATTTGGAAGCTATTTTACATTATAGGCCGAGTTAAATTGTTCTTCGCTCTTCCATTACATATTTGCTTTGCCATTCTCTCAACCTATTGGTTTCACTTTCAACGTTCGAGTTTGTTTGAAAAAGGATAAAAATTTTCTATTCCATAACATACTTCTATTTACCCACTCGTCCGCTTTTCCAAAGAGCTGAGCCTGAAATGCTCCTTGGTACAAAGAAACTATGACCTTATTATTACAAATAAGTCATAATTTATTATGCAAAAGCAACAAAGAAAGTCATAAATTCCATTAATATGATACGCATTAGGAAATAAGTATGCTAATTACATTTCTCGACTTATTCCTCATCTCCTTGACACCATAATTTGTACCAAAAATTGAGGTTTTCTTTGAATATATTCCCGTGAGATGGGAAATCTGGAAATATAAAACAATTGAAATGCAAAGGATTTTCTCTTATATCCCTTATCCAATATAATTTGGACCTTGTATGTTCTGATTAGTTGAAATTTTGTTGACTTGATGTGATTAATGCGAACCAATAATGCATAAATAATATTTAAAATAAACAAGTCGAGAAAAATATTTACAAGGTTTTATATTAAAACCAATCAATAATCTAAGTAAATATGAGGTTAAAGGAACTGTTTTGGAATAATTAGCTACGAAATTATTAAGTGTCGTTTACCCTTTATTAAAAATTATTTAAATACTATTACAGCTTTCGTAGTTGGCCATAATCTATATCCCATCGTTTTGCGTTTTAATATCGCTAATACAATGCGCCATCGTTTTTGTGCGGAGGATGTGGTTTTCATCACGAAAAACATATTTTGATCTTTCTTTCAAGAAAACAAACGCAGGAAGGACATTCGTTAATTATATATTATTAAGAGTGATCCTCATAGTACGAACATACATAGATCGTGTTTGATTTTAATCGATAAGTGGTATTTTTACACTAAACATGATTAAAGTCTTAGTAAAAAAAGTTTAAATTGGAAAAAAATTGACAACAAACTTTAAAATCAACATTGTTTATTGTTGACGTCAAACTTACAATGCGTTACATTAATGAATATTTATCAAGTTTATATTTATAATGCAGCACTAAAAAATAAACAAATACCTAGAGAAGAATACCTTACAGAAAACTTAAAAAAAAAAATCGAACCCACCAGGTCAGATTTATGTTGGTGGTCATCGCATTGTCGAGAAATATAAATTTTAATTTCAAAACTTAGAGCAAACTTGAGCATTAAATATTTTACAATAAATCTGTTACATTTTTCTATCCAGTCGAGTGGCCCCTCACAAAATGCAATTATGAATCAATTAGTGGCAAAAAGATTATCGCATTATCTATCATCGCCGTTCATTATCGAATGCAATAGGAATTAGCTTATCTACATAAAAAAATCTTGTTAAAAGTAAAATGGGATTTTCCCTCAAAATTTCGATCAATATTATTTTCATTAACAAAGTGTTATAAATTTTCCAAAAAATCAAACAATTTGGTTTTGTTCTTGCAGTAGTTTAAAACAAAGCTATTTTAATATTTATATTTTCATTTTGTATTTTATATTATACAATCCTTCATTTAATTCATTTTCTGTGCCTGGGATCTTAATTAGAAGTAAACTGGAGTCAAATTGACATCTTCATAACAAGATGACAGGACAGTGACGGAATACCATTAATAAACTTAAGACAGTGGCAGAACAGCATTAATAACTTCCAGATATCAACACAATAAATCTTTTAGTTCAACCGTGGCAATCAAGTCCGTTAAATAATTAGTGTTTCGGGTGCTTAGTTTAAGGAGTTGTCAGGCAACTAGGACAATTAATAGTGATACAGATTTTAAAAATTTGCGTTAATTTTAGTGAAGACTGATTTATGAGCCGATAGGCACATTTCCTAAATATCCTGTCATTCTTGACGGATACGTGTTCTGTTTTTAACAATTATCTAGAAAACTGGAAGCACAAAAACGTTTTAATATATGTACGTTTGTCCTAGAAGCTATACAATGGTGCGTAATGAAGAAATTTGCATTGCGCAATCTGTTTTATGTAAATATATCGCACAAGCGGTTAGATTTTCATTTATAATACAGAAAGGTAAAATTAAAGAGCAAAAAATATTCTTTGCATTTGGCACATTTTCGTAAAAAACGTGGTCGTTTATTGGTTTGTTATATTAAACCGAAGCCGTGTAAATATTTCCCGAACTCAACTTACAGTGGAAATTTTTTTCCCTTTGGATTTTGACACGGATCTATTTAGATAATGGCAAAAAACAAAATAGAAAGCAAGCCAGACAAGCTCCCAGAGCTTAACCAGATTATCTATAATTCGGTTTAAAAGTGAGAAAACTGAATGTTTTGGGGTAATACCCGCGGAGTTTTTTTTATTTGCAAGTTGTCAAGTAAAAGGAAATAACAATCGACCTTTAATCGGTGACTGATTAATATTCGTTACATATTTCAATGATATTTGAGCTGTTGTAATTTCAATTAGCAATTTGATAATGTTCCTATAATATATCTGATACTTTCTTATCTAAAATAAATTTAAGATTAAATATCGAGTACGTAGTTTGTTTATATTACGTCAAAATAAGATGATAATTAAAATTAAGATAACGACGCCAGATTTTAAAGAAAGAGAAAAAATTGTTGTTTCATCATTGATTTTAGAAAATTAGATTTTGCCGGTAATCATGAATAAGTAGGAAGCATGTCATTCATTAAAATTTATCGATAAGGTCATCGGGGGAAAACAAAAAATACTACAAAAACCTTTTAATATTTGTAGAACAACCCGAAAAGAGCAGAAAATTGCATCACGAACATGAAAATTGGTTACTAGGGTGGGTTTGGTCTGTAGCCAGTAAAATAATTTAGTGACAAATTTCTAAAACTTTTCTGGCAACGAGTCAAATTCACCTATGATTCAATCTCACCCCCCAAACTGCTGTTGTTTTTCACATTTTCCATATAGCCAAATGCATCTCTTGGATCAGCTAAGGAGGTTACGAGGCTGTTAAGCACCGTTTATTAATAAATCGTGATCGTTTAATTTAAAAGGTAATAAAAAAAAATTGCATTTAATTATTAAATATCTGCAATTAATAATAAAACAAACTTCTCCACATAGAAAAAATTACCATTATTAGAGAAAGTTGTCTACATCGGTAAAATTACTAATAACACTTATTAGGCACGCGAGATAAGCGAAACAAAAATGCAACCAGCAGACGATTCAAGTAGAACTAGGTTAATATTAAAAAAAAAAGTTTTCGAATGCAATTATGGAAACCCTGGCATAGCAACAATTTAATCTTTCGATATTAAAAATAAGTAAATCTTACGCTCTAACGTCAAAGCGAAAATTTCGTACTCCTACACTTGCCCTTTACTTGCGAAGAAGGTTCACCTGACCTTTCAGAAACAATCGAAGTAGGTTCATTCTATCGCCAATATAGGCAATTCCGTTAATCGATAAGATTACGACGAAGCAGAAAACTGAGCGAGTTCGACAAAAATTAGCAAAATCTTCCATCGGCCTAAATTGCTCGAAATTGGATTTTTTGTTATCGCACCGACCTGTAATGAAAGTTAACTAACTAAATTTGAAAATGGCAAAAAATATTCATTTCAGTTTAATCAAGTATATTCCGGTTGCATTGGATTGCAATTCCGTAGCTTGCTACTTCATTTAATGAGGATGCTTTTTTGTTCGACGGGTAAAAAAAGCTGGTATCATTATTATTTCGAATACTTTTTGGATAAATAATTCGAGAATTTTGCCTAAATCCAAAAGAGAATCGATTTTAATCAATCTAATTTCAGATGCAAGATAGAGCCCAACTGAATGGTACCACCACCGGTTGCTATAAAAATAATTTAACGATGGCATAAAAAACGACAAATTTTATTTGTCAACCACATTTTAATATTATTGGAAGAATTTTAATTATCAAGAACTCCGTATCGAGCAACGTTAATGTCCAGAAAATCATTTTACAGAAATTCGTTGTCGTCAACGTCGTATTATTGGGGCCCTAATAAAAACTAAAGGCGAGTTTATATACAAAGCCACTGGCGCGGCGGCGGCTAGTGGAAAATTTTGGTGAAGCTTGAAGCGAATAGGTTTATATTTCAGGTTTTCCTGAAAACATCGTAATATAAAATATTCGTCCACTTGTAATCCACCTGAACAGCTTATATTTTGTACTCACATACATTGGCTCCAGGAATTACTCGTACACTCCTATGTTAACAATGTAAACGGTCCTCTTTGAAGCCATTTTTTGACACATAAAAATCGATTTTATAGAAAAACTTTTTCAAGATTTTTTGTTGAAAATTGCATTCTCTTCATTTTTGTTTTATACATTTTTCTATTTTGTAGCACCGTTTCTGAGTAACAGCGACTTGAAAAACACTCGGTAAAAAATTTAACGAAACTCCCATAAGAGCAAGGCTAATTTATTTATTAAATTTTTTACCGAGTGTTTTTAAAGTCGCTGTTACTCAGAAACGGTGCGACAAAATAGAAAAATGTATAGAAACAAAAATAAAGGGAATGAAATTTGCAACAAAATATGTCTGAAAGATTTTGCTATGAAATCGATTTTTATTTTTATGACAAAAAAATAAATAAAAATAAACTTCAAAATGAACTATTTACATTGCTAACATAGTAGTGTACGAATAATTCTTGGAGCCACTGTTCGGTTTGCAATGCATTGAGAAAATGGAAAAGCTTGAAATTTCGCCCTGCGAGAAAAAAGTATCAAAAGTAGATAACGAATAGATAATTCGAGTATTGCGGCCAAATAAATATGTTAGAGAAACAGGACAAGTAGGGTCGAGTTGTAATCAGAAGAATCGCTGAAATGGTGCTGAGATCACATCCTCAGAAGCTTAAGTTTTACGTCAATCATCGCTCATCATAATCGAAGATAGCACAATTTTCTTAATACCGTAGACAACTTCCTATTTTCGTTCTAACTTATTTTCAGCGGCGGTGGATCTACATTGAATTACAACTAATATAGCCTAAATATTCAGGCCCCTGATGTAACAGGAGTGCAGGAGTCCTATTATAAACAACTAGTCAAAGTACCCGGTTTCGCTGGGGTGTGATTTAAAAATTTCAAGACCTCGAGAATTTCCAGTAATCTAATTTGCAAAACTCATAGTTTCTGTGTTAAGTTCACGACATGCCAAACATGACATGCCTATCAAATATCGAAAATACCGCCTCTCTGAATCCAACAAATACGTCTACACATTTTTGATATTTGGTAGACATGCGTTCTACAGTTAAACAAATAAACAAACATAAACTTTCAGCATTACATGATTACGGGAACTGTATTAGAATTAATAAATTAGATGTTAATTTTTAATATTTTTCTAGATTTAAAAATTACTAATTTTTCCTCGCAGGTTTTTACGCCTTTCGATTTATTGTAATTGGGTGAAACCGGAAATCTCGAGGGCTGTAAAAGAGGAAACAGTACACTGGGGGAGTATTCCATACCCCCCCAGACCTCCCGGTTTACCCCAATGTTTAGTATCGATAAATATAATTTGTTTTTGACAGTTAGGCGAACGCCTGAACAACAACAAGCTACAAACTCCCGAAACTGTCTAAGGTGGTTATTCTGTAACTCATAAAGGAGTTTTACAAAAAAGATTCCTTTCTGAAAAGATAAACTTATTCTGTAACTATAAAGAATCCTTTAATGACGGACTATCCTTTAAAGATCGATTTTTATAAACTGAATTTTACAAACATAAAGCCGCTGTTAAACAATTGGTTAGATTTACAGAATAAGCAAATTGTTTACATAAATGTATCCTTTACCAATCCATTAACATAAAGGCATCCCTTTGTAAAATCCAGTCCATAGAGATCGATGTTTAAAGGACAGCCTGTCATTAAAGGATTATTTATACGAGTAGTTACAGAATAAGTTTATCTTTTCAGAAAGGAATCCTTTTTATAAAGCTCCTTTATGAGTAACAGAATAACCACCTAAAGGCTAATCCACGTTTAAATGAAAAGGGTTACGTGGAAAGTGTATACATTTAAATATAATAAATTCGTAGATATTTTTAAAGCCATCAAGGCATTGTATTAGTTAATATGTATAATATAGAGAGTAAATTCGACCGATAGGTCGACCCAAATCTATAGCTAATTATGACCAACGGCGGTGGCTAGTAGTTTACTTACTATTTATTTGTTTTTAGTCGAAATATGTTTTCCTTAAAATCATCACCACGAGAATTCGGGATATTAGACTAATTCAGAGACGCTCAACTGCTCGGCAAGCTTGGTACTTGTAGATATTATAACTAATAATATAAGCTGAATGCATAACATATATAAAGCAGTCCTTAGTTTACCTATAAGCTTGAAACAATGCTTTATTATATTATTTATATCTGATGTTAAAGTTTTAAATTGCTTGGCTGTTGAGTAACACTGTAAAAAATTTTTATGTAAATTTACATAGAAAATCATTGGCAACTTTATGACCTATGATAATCTATGTAAATATACATAAGTATGTAATTTTACATACCCAAGTAATATGTACTCATATGGGAACTGTAAAAATACTAGTTATATCATTGTGATTTCACAAAATTTTTGTAAATTTACAGAACAAAAATTAATTTCACATTATCTAAATCAGTAAATTTACATTGTGCTATTATTTTCACACAAATTTTTTAATTTTACAGTAAAGTTACCGTAATTATTTATTTACATAGATTTTTAACGTAAATTTTACAATAAAAATCATTGTAATTTTCCATAAATTTATAACAGTGAAGGCTATAAGCGTCCCGAAATGCGCTCATTGCTTGAAACAAATTTTATTAACAAATTTTGTTTTATCAAGTTTCTGAATATATTAACGGGTAATAATAAGTAAAATTTGAAGAAAAAAATTTTACACTAACGTCATGAACGTTACGTTCTGAACGTTACTGTACAAAAATTCAATTTTTACTTATTGTTACTCATTCATATGTTCAGAAACTTGATGAACCTCAAGCTATTAGGTCCTCCTTCAGATAACCGTTCTTCTTGCGTTGATTTACAGCAGGGGTCTCCAAACCACGGCCCGCAGACCAAATCCGGCCTGCGAATTCCACCAATCCGGCCCTCGATAAGAGGTCTGACGTGACCGCCCTTTAATTTACTTTGATTTAAATCAAATCATACAAAATAATAATCAGATATTTTACTGACCGACTAAAAATAGTAGTTGTCAAAACACAACAAGAAATGATCTTAATCTGATGAGCTAGCTAGATCTTGGCCCTTGGGGCTTTGTGGAGCAATCAGTCTGGCCCTTAGGCTAAAAAGGTTTGGAGACCCCTGATTTAAAGCACAGAAATCGACATTTTCATTACATTAATGTCATGAACGTTACATTTTTATCGGAACACGGAAATTGGCAACGTATTTGAATATGACCAAAATGTATTTTGTTTTGAAAGAGTGAATAGCTGAAATACCTTCCAGTACACCAGTAATTTTATTTAAAAAAAAACTGATAGATTTTTGAAGAACGGCACCCCATCGCCCTCACCCGTACTAACCGCCACTGATATAGAATGGAGTTTAAGGAGAAAATATTTTTTATGTGAAAATTCTCAAAAGGCTCTTTGATTAAGTAAGCAGGTTGCTATTATTTCTTCCATAATCATCACCTGGTGCTCGAGTATTGTTGATCGCGTACCTGTAACTGCCGTGGATTATTTGATAAGATTAACACTCATATTTCATTAATATTGCTATAGTAACTAAACACTCTATTAAATAACTACCTAATCGTATCGTTTGAATACATTATATTTTATCAGGTGAATTAATTAAGGTCAAAGCGATTTAACATATTTGTAATTGTATCAAGAAATTGAACTCAAAATTTTAATTTTCTGTGGGAAAATACGAATGCAAAATTCTATTATTTCAAGTCTCGTTTCTCCTATATTATGGTAATCACGTCAACACCATTTTAGTAAGATGATATCGAGATTAGTTTTTTCAACCCCCCCCCCCCCTCTCGATACCCAACTTAATAGTTTAGACTTGGCGGACACTCAAGGGTTAAGCATTCAACGGCATTTTATGAAAACCATTAATTCCTCCATGTCAAATGTGGCATGAAAGCTTGCAATCTTTTTGTTTCTTGCATGTGCAATTTATCTTAAGCGAGAAAAATGAACATCAGAGTAGGAATTTCACTTGGAGTGAACCCAAAAGAATGCTAACAAAATGTATTCTAAAATCAAATACCACAACAAGAAAAGAAAACTCACAAAGGCGGTGACATAATTATAGTAAAATTCTTACGGGAGTTAATTAGCATTTGGACTTTCCAATGTTTCACTTCGACTTGAGATGTTTCGTTCAGCCGAAGTTATTGCAACGAAGCAATTTTGGCTAGACGATGATTTAAAATATTCCGCGACAATTAAATTGGATACATAATTCATTATAGACGTAGCACTTTATGCGCAGAATGATAATTCTGCCGTATATGATAATGGTTGGCATTCATTGGCAAAAATGTTTCAAGATAAATGAACACAGTAGTGTGCACACACAACTAACATTTATTTGTAATCAGAATAATAAAAATCCTCTCTCGCTCGCCAAGTCAGAACCACTGGTTTAAAAATAAATGCAGGGATAATTTTGCATAATATGCGATTCCATAATCTTCGGAACGAGCAATTACAATTTCCTAAAATTATATTTTCTAGTTTACGCAGTAATACTAAATTACACAGACATTTTTGTACCAAATCAAATGTCTCCTCCCCCACTCGTCCCAGTCAAAATAATATAATATCGAATCAAGGCAATGACTCGTGAAGTCTCTCCAGTTCGGTCAGTACCGTTAACTTTTTTGTATCCAATTTGGTAACAAGAAAATTGTAATGTTAGGTCACGGCGGTGGTTTGGTGTGATACTGGATGAACTTCATTCAGACCAAATATAAAAAAAAATTGGACAGTCTCCTGGTGGTTAAGCATCTGTTGAACCCAATTAACTATGGTTTCAGTTTGATGGGAGAAAGCTGTTTCAAGCATCAACACCTCCACTACCAATTGAAATTTCAAAATTTTTTTCGGAAATTTTAACAAACGGTTAACAATGACCACCTATGACTTACATTTTGAAAAGTAAAATGAACTGCATGAATTAAATTTGGATAATTATGAATTATGTATGAAAACAAGAAATGACAACAAAAATAAAATTTACTAGTATAGAGAAAAGTAAAATTAAGAAAGTGAATTCGTGTTCAACGATCCATAATACTAGACGGAGAGTAATTACTGTGGTGGAAGAAGGAATCGACAGTTTGGATGCGATACCGATAAGATTGCGAAAGAAGTATTTTTCGACACAATGTCAAGGTCGAATAATATGGTTTACGTGTTGCTCGCCAATAAATCAAACAATTTAATTTGGCAATGGTTAAACATAAGATAGTAACTAACTATTTTTTCCTAGGAATGGAAAAATCAATAAAGAAATATGTATTCTCTTAACCGATTTGGCTTATGGCCAATTTCAGCAGAACACTGGACTGGTACTACCAATCGTTTGAATAATGGCAACCTTGAAATGGTAGCCTTTACATTGAACAAAAATAATACACGAAGCGTATAACCTTCCGATAATAATTATGATGATGGATCCAACAAAATGTAAAATTAAATGCTATTTTTAACGTCTTAATTCTTTTGCAAAAAAATTTAGTTTGCATATTTTTTCCATCTAAAAATATCTCATGGTACGACACGAACCGTTCTCTCAATTATGTACTCAAATTTTATAGATAAAGACAGCAATTATTCTTTCAATTGCTTTCCATATTTTTAGACAACCGGTCCCGCGTAACATTAATTTAATTTAAAATTTCATTATTGATTTCTTTCTTCTTCTCTTTCGTGCTGGCAAATCTACAACAAGATAAAGATCCAAAATCTCAATTATGTTTTTTTTGGGTAAATTCGGCCATTTCCAAAGTACGAAACGGAAAAATACTTTACACGTCGACTTGGAACGTAGATGACGAAGCGGTACGTGTCAACGCTTTTTAAAAATTTCTCGTAACCGGTAAGTTTTCCATTAATAAATTTAAATTGTGACCTTGTCGTTAATATAACTATGAATTTGACTTGCACTACTGTTCAGTGTGTTCGCTTATTTTTAAGAAAAGATGTGAACAACTTGGAGTATTAAATGTCAATTGGACAGACCAAAATAATGTTAAAAATGTAAAATATGTACAACTTGCGCCAAAATATTATAAAACAAATGTCGAGACAATAAGCACAGATGATGTCAAATTAAAATAAAAAAATTGCTTTGGGCCTTGAAATGTGAACATGTCATCTAAAAATGAGATAAGATTTATGTTATAACAAAATGCGGAAATCATTTTATTTGCTTCTTGAAATATTGAATAATACGAATAATTTTTAATAGTCAGCCAGTGGCGCAGCATGCGATAATGCCAAGTTAAAAGGGGTAATACTTTATCGACAACTTGGACAAGTTTTTTCCTGATGAATTATCTGAAAGTGACTTGGGCAAAATCCGATTTAACTTATCCAATGACAGTCCCGTGATTTCGATGACCTTTTGCAATACTTAATTAAATTTTATCATGATATTTATTCAGACACTAAAAAATAAATTAATGTTGACATAGCTGAAGACAACAATAAATACTAAACTTATTGATAGTGCTAAAATTAAAAGCAGAAATTACTCATTTAATAATATTTTTCTCGACACTCCAAATCTTGTGACTCCGGGTTATTTAATATTGTTGAATTAATATTGTCAACAATGAATGTAATCTTTCAACTTTTGACCCATTAATTGCAATAATTCCCGAGTTAAATATAGTTCAACATTCTTACATTATTTAGCATAAATCATCAAGATTAAGTCTCATAAACATAATAATGCTATAATGTAAAAGAAATATTTTCCCAATTCCCCAATTTCCAAAAAAAAACAATCAGAAGTGCACTACAAGAAATAATAATAAACAACTGGTTTAGGTCAATAATAATAATACAAAACAAAATGTAACTTAGGGACAAACTGACATCCTCTTGGTATTCGCGATTTAGCGTACCGTTGGTGGCGCTCGTGACGCTACCAAATGTCAACAACGTGGGCGGCTCTATTACCTACCTACAACACTTGATGTTGTTTTGAGTATGATTCTGAATTATTTTAAAGTAAAGCCGCGGAAAAATGATAATTCACTTAATGTAATACCAAAAGAATGCAAACATTCGGTGTATAAACAAAACTTTCTATACCAACTATACGTATTAGATTAACTTAATATTTTTCCGCGTAGTGGCGTTCGCTTAATGTAAATCGCGAATATTTAATTTTAAAAACTACTAAAAATCAAAAATTATATCCATTGGAAGGATTCCTTTTCACTATCACGTATGCTCCTTTTTATTGAACAAAGCAGTGTAATGATATCGTGTCTAGATCACTTCCTTGTTACCTTGACTCTCTCGCTACAATAATTTCATAATTAATAATATAATATTGTCATTATTATACAATCTATCTTATATACATAGCTAATAAGAGTAATATAGTTGTTGATAGTAGTACTAAAAAATAGTAATCTAACAGTAGTAATCTACTAGTGATAGATAGTAATCTACACCTAAAATATAATTTAGTTTAAAATGTAAACAAAGTACAATTTGTAAGAGTATAATTTTTGTGAGATAAATAAAAATGCTAATACCTTTTTACCGCCCCGCCATCCCTCCTACTATATTTTCTCAGTTTGATATCTAGCATAAATTTAGCGAACCTGGGCCCGATTGGTACGTAAACGTCAGGTTTCGGTGTAATATTAAATGTTAACTATATTTGGATTATAATATGCAGTAGCGGCTGGTACGAGAAGGGAGATGGGGCGTCGCCATCCCAAAAACCACGCAAATTTTAAGCAATACAATCGCGAGTGTTTACCTTTTGTGGTAGGCAGCTTATGAACGCACGAAAATTGTGCCGACGGTTGATGTGGATAGTTTAAGTAAAATGTATATGTATATGTAAATAATAATTTCAAAATTGTGAAAAAAATACAAAAAAAATGCAAAAATGTTCACTAGACTTAAATTTTCAATTTTCTCGAAGTTTTGATTTACCCGACTTCTAGAAAAATAAACTACGATTTTATTTTTAAATTCCTGGAAAACCCGAATAAATTACATTTATAATTAGTAGGTACATTCCGGACAAATAAAAAAAGATTTTTAAATTTTGTAACTATAAATACCAGATTATAAATAGCATATTGATAAGAAAATTAATATAATAATTTTCAAATTATAATAACATAACTTACTACCATATTAATTTTAATACAACTGATAACATAATGAACTGTAAGGTCGTAACAATTTATTTTTAGATTAATCTTTCAAACATATGTAAATGACTTCCATCCTAATTATCATAATCCTAACCGAAAAAAAGCCTTCAAATAAAAGTGATCAATGAAGCAAAATTAGAAATGTTTTCGTCATGTTGATCGAGATTTTTTGACGTACAAAATTTCGTTTAACTCCCAACGATAAATTCAATTTATTTATTAAAAATAAAATTTTCTAAAATGTTTTGGTTGCAGTTTATTAACAACGTTTTGGCGAGACGCCCAATTATTTCGTCGAAATTGAACGTACAAAATGTAAATTGCAAAGTCAATCAAATTTAACAATTTAGCGGCAAAAATTCAACAATTAACGACAATAAATCAATTGAAAAATACAAATTGGGTCGGTAAGATTTATTGAATTTTGCGTGCCGAAACGACGGAACGGAAGATATACAGAGCAAAAGAATATAATTTAAGCTCCCCCCCCCCTTTTTGCCGATTGCACGACGATATAAATAATTCAAGTATGTATTTATTTACATATAAAAAAGTGACATAACGTGCATCAGGCTAAGTTTGAATACATAAACAAACGTAGGTGTGGAAGGCGCCAAAAGTCGACAAACAAAATGTATGTGTGTGTGACTATGACGAAAAGTCCACGCAACGCGCGTAGTGAGAAGTGAACTATCCAAAGGTAATTAATTATCGATGGCGAAGATCCAAAATCTAACATTAGAGCTACAAAATGCACCGGCAGTCTGGCTATTATCGCCTGTCGCAAGTTCACGTAATATTTTTTGCAGACACACAAGAAAGCTTTCCAGGACAGTAAAAGTGTCCCTCATTGCATTAGAAAGGATTTCCAATAAAGGTAGCAATTAAATTTGTAGAAAGGATCGTTAAAATTTTGAATGCACTCTAGGATGCAACTCCATTGACATGGCAAAACGAAAGTCGACTTTCATCATAAAATACATTAAAAATAAACAATAGCTTAAAGAAATTATTTTTAGATTGATATACAAATATTTATTACTGCGTTACAAATTAAATTTTTTTCGTTAGGCAGGCGATCATGTGGAACCGCACTTAAATATTATAGACAAGTAAGTCATCGTGAAGCGAATGCAGTATTTGTGCAAATCAATTTAAAGGTTATTCGGTCAACAAATGCAAGCTTTTATTGTCTACTCTTCACTTCAATAGTTATTGCAGTTTCACATGGGATTGAGGGAATAATGGACACGCCACAGAGATTTTCCATCCAGCTTGGTAAGTAATAAATAATTAGGTGGATTCATCCTGAACTCCCCCCCCCCCGTGTTCAATGTCCTTTTTATTTCATTTAATTATTTTATTTCAGAACATTAAATCTTTCATTTAAGTTTTATTACTCTCTTTGCAAAAGAGATTAATTATGACAGCGTTTAGAGCCACGCCTTTGTTGTCAGCAATTTTCGTCTTTCAGAGGCTTTGAAGCTCGCCAAAACTTCATATGCTTGAAAATTAAAAGATACAAAATAATTTTAGTGAGAAGGGAGGGGGGGGGGGATTTGACTACAGTATACACGGTTGATGCCGGAAATATTGATTTTGTTTTTGGAAACATATAAAATAGTATATACCGGACCCGGACAACTGGGCGACTCCCACTGGGCGACGTACAACTGGGCGCCGTGTAACTGGGCGACGGACAACTGGGCGATGGGTAAACTGGGCGCCGAGTAAACTGGGCGACAGTCAACCGGGCGACGGACAACTGGGCGACGAGTAAACTGGGCGACGGAAAACTGGGCGACGGTTAAAGTGGGCGACGTATAAGTGGGCGACGGATAAACCGAGAAAATCAATTACATGCAAAAATGATAATATCTTTAGCATTTGTTCCACAAGACGATGTTATACACGCTATAACACATTTAGAAAATTATTTGCCGGAAGAGCTAGAACCCATTTTGGAATGGTTCACCAACGCATATATAGGACGTCTTCGAAACAATGGAACCCGTGCTATCGCAACATTTCCATCTGATATTTGGTCCGTATATCAAAGAACTTTAAATGGAACCGATAGGACCAATAATTTTGCAGAAGCGTGCCATCGAAAAATACAATTAGGTTTTGGTAGTGGAATTTTTCACCCTAGTTTGTGGAACTTTATTAACAAATTAAAATCAATTCAAAAGAGTTACGATGTTGAATATGAGAGACACCTTGCTGGTCACCAAGTAACAACAAAAAGGAGACGTTCCTTGCAAGCTGATATAAGAATCTTAAATAAGGTTACCAATTACGATCGTAATAATGTAATTGAATACCTTCTTGGCATATCTCATAATTATAATATGAATTAATTTTTTTGATAAATTTAGTTTTTTATAATAAATGAATAATAATAATAAATTATTTTTTAAATTTAATTTAAATAAAATCTATAAATAGATTTTATAGAAAATTACCAGTATTGCATAAATATATTATAAGAATTTTCTTTTTTGAATGTCCGGAATTTACAGTAGTGCTGCCCGATTTACCCGTCGCCCTGTTTTCCCGTCGCCCAGTTGTCCGTCGCCCAGTTGACCGTCGCCCGGTTTACCAATCGCCTATTTCACCCGTCGCCCAGTTGTCCGTTGCCCGGTTGACCGTCGCCCAGTTTACCAATCGCCCAGTTGTCCGTCGCCCGGTTGACCGTCGCCCGGTTGACCGTCTCCCAGTTTACCCATCGCCTAGTTACACGTCGCCCAGTTGTCGCGTACCGGTATATACTACTCGTAATTAATAATCTCATTTGCTTCCTTGTAATGCAATACATTATAAATCAAAAAAGTGTTTTTGGCTTCAGTAGAATGATTTATCTTTTTAGATAGATACTTCCTTTGCAAACCCAACCAAAACTTTTAACATCAGACAGTAGCCACCTTTTGTATGACATACAAATGGTTTGACAAATACAAGAATAGCATTAATCTAGATTAAGACTCGAGTTTTGACATTACGAGATGTGTCTTCCTCGGTTGATTCTTGGAAATCACGATTGTATAGATAATATACTATAACCTAAAAGCTGTGCCGCGCCATCTGCCACAAAGATTTCTATCGAACTCTCCCCTTAAAAACACGTAATAAATAATACTTACTTACTTAAAAAAAAATAAATATAAAAATGGTAATTTCCTGTAAGTAAATCATACACCAATTAGCTTGAAAGTGCTAATGCACTATTGTGATGCAGTTATGTAAAATAGAGAAAAGATGATTGACTTACCTCAGAAAACTAATCCCAAAATTTTGCATAGAAACAAAGGAGTTATTTTATATCTTGCTTAGGTTATCATAACCAAGATTTCCAATAGAACGAAATCTTAATTGGTTGAAGTATTGATTATTGTAAAATGGAACTGTTACTATCCACACGCGTACAAATAATTATTTTGTTTCAGTAAGCGGCGGTTGATAATTTGGAGGGGGGGGGGTCTTAACTATTCCATAAAACTTCATCAAATTAAATTAATTTTAATAAAAAAAGACAAGAAAAGATAAATAAAAAGTTCCTGCTAAAGAAGAAATATACGTTTTGTTATATAGAAGCCAGTGTTTATTGAAAAAACTAGCGAGAATAAGATACATTAAATCAATGGCGCAGCCAAGAGGTGGCTATAGCCCCCCCCCCCCCCAGACGCAATAATTTTACCGAAAATAAGATGACCACGCCCCTTTTTCCGAAAATTTTTCGCCTGCGTCGCTCGCATCCTTTAACCTCCCCCCATAACTAATTGGCTGCGCCACTGCATTAAATTATCCCGAAGAGTAGTAAATCATCATTTTTGCAACCTTAAAGGAGTTCAAGATTCTCTAAGATTACGAAACAAATAATGTCACAAAACCTACCTCGTATAGTAAGTACCAAGAGTAGAGGTGCTATACGACATCTAGACCACTTGTACCAAAATTTTGAACCCCAAATTTGATTAATGTAACTAAAATAAAGGAAGGTGTACGTCCCCAAGTGGGGAGTGCGGTCATCTGCAATTTAATTTTGTGGTTTGATTCCTGAAACTTAAGATTCGCAGTTTCATGAGGGGAAGAACCTTTACGTATCTAACGAAATCTTATATTTTAATTTACAATTTGGATTTCAACTATTTTAAAAAATTTCTAGAAGAAAATGAGTTCAAAGAAACGATTGAAACCATTTTAGAATCAAAATTCAACATTGCGGGAATTAGATGGTGTTTTTTTAAGAAACAACTCGTTTTATATAAATTTTCTAAAATTACATTGTTAAAGCAATCAAATCCTAAAAGCTCCATTTATAATCATATAAAAAATTCAGCTGCCAACTCATTCCATAATAACGAACCAGGGAAATTTTTAAAATAGGATTAAAGTTGCGTTCACGCATGTGATCGAAACTCACAAAATGACTTTCTGGTAAAGGAACTGATTTTAATCAGTCCTATTAACGGACTATACTATAGGCCAAATTATGTTCAACAAAAGTCGAGATAATTCTCTACGACGAATTTCCTCTTCTAATTGGTTTTCCAATAACAACAAAGTTCAAGTTAAAGCCTCCCAGTCTCAAGTGAGTTGCTTCTCATCAATATTAACGAAATTAGATTTTAAAAATCAAAACTTTCCAGCCCATTAAATCCAGGCTGTAAGCTGATGTAAACTTTGAACTGACTTCTTTTTAATGGTATAACATACATAGTAATCGATACTATACATCAAAGAACTTGAAAGCTTATAATTATTATCCTTTTGAACTCTTCATAAACCAAGTCATAAAGTTGTAATATCTACGTTTAGAAAGTTATAAAAATAAACGTTTAAGCGAAAGGCAACTTATATTGTGAAGGGTACACTTTATTACCATCATTACAAAAAAATTAAAAATTTATCTCGTTTTTCCTTAATTACATATTCAGCGACATCGAATTATTTCAAGATTTAAACGGTCGATTTTCGAACAACAAACTAATTTTTGCTCCTTCGAGCCGGATCACTTCGACTTAATTAACTCTAACTTACATAATTGTGTGAATATAATTGATCAATTAAAGAAAACTTTATCTATTAAATCCAAGAAGCTACATCCTCCATAATACAACGTGTGTTGTTAATTCGAACAGATTGCAGTCGATATAATAATAAATAAAAAACAACCAAAAATAACATAGTAGAATCAATTTAAAAATAAGGTCGGGTCAGCGTTGTAAGTACTAATAATGATTACTTAGGTATGTGAAAAATAGTGATAAATTGATAAGTTACGTGCAGCTACACTCTCATCACCAAAATAACCATAATTTGATATCGGTGAATTATTTTTGTACTACAGAATGCATTTTTCTTCGTTTTAAGTTTTTTTTTATTGGAAATTTGCCCACAAAAACATTAAAATTCGCCTCGAAGGACGACCTTCCTGCAACGAGACAAGGTAATTGGCATTGGGTAAAAAAATCTGGTCTGATGTGTAGGTAATTAAGGAATATGTATTTGCATGCCTCATTTTTTTGACGGTAATTCTATTATTCGGATTGGGGTCTCCGAGAAAGTTGCGCTTCTTTCCACAAAATCTGCCTGCTTTCATTGGTCGATATGCATTGATTGCCATTTATATTTCATCATTCGCAAGATTATTTCAAATTTATCGATAAGATTACTAGCCGACGAAGGCTCTCAGGAAACTCGAAGGATATCGTGACCGAAGGGCATGTAAATATTGATAGCACCAGGTACACTTGGATGGAGAAATGCACGCTATCTAAAAATTTGTAAACACTCGAACTTACTCAATCGTTACTTTCTTGATGGTGCACGAAATGAATTACATCACGGATAGGTTTTGAGACCAAAAATAAATCAAATCGTGAACATTTAATTCGCAAATTGTTTGCATAGTTACGTAATTACACGATCTCCGTACCGACTCTCAAAATACATACATTACCGTTAACAGCTTCTTCATTTTCGTGGAAGTTATGCGAAAACATTATTTCAACAAGAAAATTAATAACTTGCGACAAACCTGTGATATCTAAATTATGCAAGCATTTAACGAAGCAAAAAAACGTTGCACGCATCCTTTGATGTACAATTTGAAAATTTTATAATTACATATTTCGTATGTGTGACAAATTGGTGCGTTCTAGTTGTTAGAAATCCATAATGGTGAAATTGTCGTAGAAAAGTCGGAAGCGACAGGTGGAAAATCGATAATGTGCTGAACCCTCATTAAGTATTACAACCCATATTAGCAAGACCTACATTTTAAATAAACATGAGTAAAAGGTCTTGGCGATATCATGGAATTATTAATCCTTGCTAATGAATATCGAACGCTATTGCGTTGAAAATTCAAGAAAACCACCGCCAAAAGCGGTGTTATGTCTAAAGAGTCTAAAGGCATTTCAGATGAAGCGGTCGCTTGCACCAATTTCGTCTGAAAGGGCTGGTATTTAACCAGAAATTAGATAAAATCGTAAAATTCACTTTTTCGCATTCAAATTCGCTCTAAACGAAAACCGGTGTCTCACCTATTGACTATCTGTATCGTCGATTGCGTCTGGAAAATTTCAAAAACTCATTGTGATTCTACAGCAAAGAATACAAACACAAAATTTAATCAGTTGCGAAATACCTTCGAGGTAAATTTATCGATAAAAAAAATTTAATTGAAAATTTCAACCAAAATAGAAACGTTTAAATATTTATTCAAATTGAAAACGTCATTCGAAAATAAAAAATTTTCCAAAAACACTTGAAACGTTTATATTGCATAAATATTTTACTATTTGATGTTCCGAGATACGCGAAACATAAATTGACGCAACTACTACGTTAATCTACAGAGATCAACATGTGAGTGTGAACGTGAAAAATACAGATATATATGCGAGGATATGAATGAATGCCAGATGATCGAGGGAAAAAAAGGATAACATAAAAAATTAAAAGGCGTCGCTTACACCTTAACGCCATGACTGCTAACCACAGATGGATAAAATCCAAAAATAAGAAAAAAAATTATCAAGGTTTTTCAAAACCAATTAACTTAAATAAAACAAATCGAAATAACAGCCGCTGATCAAAGTAAAATCCCATTAAAAAGCGTTTACATAAATTTGCAATGCAGCCTTGGCTAAAATCAATGTGCTTTAATATAACAACGTAACGAATTACATCAAACTCGAGTAATTTAATTAATTTGGATAAATCGCCTAATCTTGGAAATATAAGTTTCATATTTCGTTCCAAATCACGAAGAACAATAAATCGGTTTAGATTAATCAGAAATTAAAAGGAATAAGTGGAAATAGTTGCGGTAAAATACAGTAAGCGCAATAAAAACAAATCCAAATATTCAAAATTAAATGTATTGCTACTATGACCAATAAAAACTCTTATTGTTGTAATATTCGACAAAATATCGACGAGAAAGGGTGGAGCTCACTTTTTAATGCAATTATATCAAAATAATTTCGTGTGGGTAGCTGGAATCTGGTATTCTGATCTTCTTACACACATTTATGAAATAATTGTATATAATAATCACATTTGCATCAAATATTATCGATTCTGTTAGATGTAACGTGTTATGAAGAAAATGAACGTGTAAAACACGTTGTTTAATAACCAGAATCTACACGTATATATTTCAACGAATAGAACACGTTAATATAACGTTAAAAACACGTTAATTCAACTGAAACGTGATTAATACTGGAGAGGTGATTGTCTACATTTGCTTTTAAAATCAATGATTAAAGTGGGTTCTTATGCTGATGATAGTCAAAGTCGAGTTAACATCGAATATCGATAATGTCAATATTTTCAGTAATATTATCATGATGACCGATATTGAAAATAAATTATCAACAAGATCGACAAATAAATATGAATACTAAATTATTTATTCTGTGTAAATAGTATATGGAAAAATCAGTCTTTTAAAGAGAAAATGCGATTCAGACGTAAGTTGAAGTACGCCTGTAAATATGGATCATCTGAAATAAATCCATAAAGACGGCGTGGAATTTGTAAGATTTGAAACGATCCTGACATATCCATTCAACGGTAAACTGCAACTTGTGTGATTAGTCATCCATGGGTTACATAATTTGCCTGAGGTTGAATAAACTCCTAGTAATCATTAAAATATTAACATCACCAACACCATCTTTGTTTTAGAACATGCATTTGGATCCGGTTGCGCCTCTTGGTAAACCAAATTAAATACCACCCATGTGGGTGGAAGGAAGCTAGTATACATGCCTGTTTGTTGGTGTACGAATCGCCTAACATCATCTCTACTTTGCAGAAAGAAAAACGTTTGACACGAATTTCTCATCGAAATGAACCCAACCATGAATGAATCCCAAAGTACGCATAATTTACTAACCTGCAAAAAAATAACCAGAATTAATATTATTGTATATTAACATTAATGAAGACTAAAAATAGCATTAATTTGGTTGAGGTAAAATTTTATTAGAATATTTCCACATTTCCGTTTCGTTATAATTTTTATGAAATCAATATTTTTCAAATGAATTTATAAAACGAGTTTCTTGTAATTTTTAAACGTGGAAGTCAAAATAGCAATAATACGGGCAAGTTCACATTTATAGAGACGAACTTTCTAGCATTATAAAAGAAGCTGTTCCGTGATTTAAGTCACGTTGCCCTTATATCTCAATCAAAAGGGCTTAGGTCTAAAATAAAAAAAAAAATACTATTTCTAATACATAATTACAAAAATTTCGCATTTTTACGCGAGAACTCCATATTACATCATGTCGAAGTAATATTTGAGTATCCTTGATTCTGTTTGATCTCAACATTATTAATTCATGGTCATCATAAAAACTGACAATTTAATGTTGGTTTTTAAACTCGCAAGTTTTTCGCGAAAAGTTGAACAAGCGCGATTATTTCTATAATTAGAAAGGTTCGCTGATGTTAAGGGCAAAGAAACTGCCGAGCAAATTTGTGAATTGCCAAAAGAGGTCACTATGTGTTTTCAACAAAAAACGACCACCCTCTATGTATACAAAATTCGATGCAATTTAATTAGAAAACCTCGAAATTGATTATTTTTGCGGAAGTAGAAATTAACCGAAACAGGAAGGAAACGTTTTCGTAAACCATACAAGAACCAAGAACCAACCCAGCGAGTTCCAGAAATAGGTACCATTTAGCATAGACACTTAAATCGATAAAAAAAATACTAAATATACAAAGCGTTATTAACCATGACTAAGGCATTTTGCGTTACATAACTTAAAAATCGGAATAAAAAATTATATAAAAAGTGTAGACATCGTGACTCATCGAATCGACACGATTCGATGGAGTCCCATGGAAATATGCGGATGTAGTGTAAGCACACAGGTACAATATACCAGCCAACACCTTGTAAACGAATGAACTGTCGAACATGCAATTTTATACACAAATTGAACAAACACAATTGGAAAAATTTGTTATCCGCTTCTTTCAACCTTATCACTACGAATGCATAATACGAGGCGGGTTCAGAAAAACGCGAGTTATCGAACGGTTTATTTATGAATCGCTACTGCAAGACTGCGAAATTCACTTTCCTTTCGACTGTTGCCACCCGACCACGTACAACAAATTTAAAGTGATTTACTTTGGAGAGAAAAAATATGCCGCTAAAACCATAAATTTTAGCCAACTACGCGAAGCCTAGTTGCTATGCAAATACCATTGCAGACGTTCGTAGTTATCTTTATTATCTACTCGGGATTATTTTTAGGTACCCAAAATAGAAATAAACATAAGAACACCTAAAAGTTCAATTTTAAAATAACTTAGAATTTCATTAAACCACGAAAGTTATATTATTTATGCTATTTTAAGAGGTTACAAACCAAATTTAATTTTTTTCTACCAACTTCCAACGATTTTTGGATGCCTTTCAAGATTGTATCGATAATTTATTACTCTTCGATGTTTTCGTAATATTTTTTTCTTAGTACTAATTTTGAGAAATCGCATAGATTAACGTGGATATCTACGTTATGGCATTTGAAAATTTATTGAGCTCACCAGGTGTAAATATAACCCCCCCTTAAATATTACACACCACAACCTGCAACTCAAATTCGTCAAACAGCTGTTTACCGAGATCCAAAATTTAGACTTCACGAAATTACAATTTTTTAAATTTTTTTATTCAAGTACAGTCATTCATGATTTGCAAATTTAAGAAAAATCATTTTCCCTACTTCCACTTGATTTTTCCGCACATTGCACAAAAGCAAGTAATTTTAGGAGTCCGTTACCTTACCAAATAATTTCGACGAATAAGAGCATGAATAAAAATTGCATTCAAAAGTTTTAATGGTAAACCTTGGATGGATTCCATTATTCCGATTGTTTACTGCTTTATTATAGTCTTTTAAAATTACTTTGTATTTATTGTATCCAATTAATTTAAAAGCCAGAACACTGTTAAATCGATAAATAACTTTTATATTGTTTACTATTTTCTCGTTCATTACAATTTTGCAATAACTTCACTTAATCATTGCGTATGATAAAATTTCATAAGGGGTGAGGGGCGATAATACCTTAAATATATTCAGCAATTATTATTATTACAACATCCCTTAGTAAATACCTATTTCGAGAATAAGCAAAAAATGAACAACTTTTTAGTTTAATTAGAAAGCCATCAAATAGATGTGAAAATTTAAGCTACGGTTGGTTTAAATCCTGGTCGTATATCCGACCAACAAGCGAAGATTATTGCAAGCACAATTTAGAATGTCAATTAGTGTGCGTATTATGTTGGGTAGGTAAACGAGAATATAAATTTACGTGTTTTTTCGATCGAATAATTGATTAAACACCAGGTTAATTCGATGATGCATAAAGTCATTCTTGTTGGTTATTTAGGGTTCAAAATTATTCAAGTGCCGAGATAATTAATGTTCTTTCATTAGTTTACATTTATTTATTAATCACAATATAGTATACTTATAACTAGAGTACCGATTTCTAGAAAATTTGCTATACATAAATATTGATAGCAGAACTGTAATTCTTATAAATTTCCATGAATTTGAAAAAAAATAAGACATTTGGGGCTAATTTTTTATGCTTAAATTTATTTTTAAGCTTTTTTAGTGCTTATTTTAACACATTTCGATAAATTAAAATTTTTTTGCAGTAGATACCAGAATACCTATATCTATATATTAGTTCGGGAGCTAGTGACGATTTTACCTAACTTATTTAAGAACTTAAGAAGTCACAAAATTTTGTTAGATAAATATAGGGTGCGTTTTGATTATATCGAATTAAAATCGGCCGACAGAAATTGCCAGCCGGGGGCTTTCAAATTTTGAATCAAAAATAGTCTAAATCGTTTCTAACCTGTTAGCACCTTCCTTATTTTTGTTTGTACTCATTTTGTTTTTAATAATATTTTTTTTAATTTCTAATAAGGGGGCGTCCATTAATTACGTGAGGTGATTTTAGCGATTTTTAGACCCCCTCTCCCCCCTTAGTGAGATGTCGTGAGATTTGGTTCGAGCCCCTCCCCCCTTCTAATTTCACGTGAGATTTTTTTAAATTCGTATTTTTACTGTGAATACGTTTTTGTGCTTGATTGTGTTGGATTTATTTAAAAATTCATAATTTGCTTAATTATTTTTATTTAGAACTAGTTAAGACAAAATAATTACGTGATATTTGACGAGACCCCTTCTCCCCCACGTGAGATTCGGCTCGACCTCCTCCCCCCCTAAACGCTTCACGTAATTAATGGACGCCCCCTAATGGTAAGTATTTGAACTTTTTGAATTTTGAAGTTTTTTCATATGGAAAATTTAGAAAAACATTTAATAATCACATTTTTTTACAATGATGTACTACAGTAATTTTTTTATTGTGGTACTTTTCAAATCAATATTATTTTAGAAAAGGTTTTTGTAGCTTATCATGCATATTTTTATGCATATAATGGAAATTTTTTGTGCTATTTTAAGCACTAAATTTACGATTTTTTATACTTAAAAGTCCGTACTCTACTTTTAACGAAAGAAAATTCTGAGGTTTCCTATAAAAAAAATTCAAATTTGGAAAATATTATAATTCAGTCTTTTAATCTTCTTTAATTTGCCATCAAAAGGTACAGTAAAATATTGTTGCCTGTGTATAAAATATATATACGCCTGCCAGTATCTGCCCCCCCCCCCGGAATGTCTTTGGGTTACGTCGTAGGTAGATAGATACATAAGAGCAGGATTTGACAAATTGCCAGACAAGAAGGCATTCGCCAAAGATTTATTTTTATTTAAAAAACGTTGAGAGAACGAGCATTTATGGTGAAAATTATATACTGATGTTGAAATCGAGAACAAATTAGGTTTAAAATTGCTCAAGCCAATTCCTCATTACAACTGAATCTCGTTAATCCTGTCATGAAACTATAATAATATAGTAGTTCGAAATTTGACAACAACAATTTCATAGTTTACAAACAAAATTGATTTACGCTCTTCCAAAATAGAATATTGCAGAATATGAATATTACAGTTTCTACAATGATAAGAGTTTCCTTTTTAAAGACAATAACCGAGTTAAAGCGGTATGGAATACCCCCCAGATCCCCACGGTTTCAAAAACCGTTATGTGCAAAATTTTTGCAATAGATTTTATTAAATACTTTCATTTTCAGAACACATACGAACATCTATTTATTGAGACAATACGTACAGAGAAAAGGAGGATGATGTACACCCCCCCCTCCCCGCCCCCGAGTATCCGGATAGTATACATAACTGCATAGGGATATGAAAGAATTAATTCCAGGAGTACAAAAGAACTTTTGGTAGTTTAAAGAAAATTCTTTTTTATGACCTTATGAACTCCAACGAGATTTTTCAATGTGGGTAGAATTACCCTGTGACCCCACATTTCCAGTCATCGGCCCGCTATTATAGCAAATTACGAACCGCGACGGAATGGCATCAGCTGAATTATTTGAGATTTTTATAAAATAAAGCATTGTATTTTACTTTCAAGAAAATCTTTAAAGTGAAAATGATAGAATTTTGTGCTTCCCCCACTTCACTTCCCCCCACCCCCACCCCAATTTTCGTCCCTAATTTTAAATAACTGCTAATACGGCCCTGGTTGGAAGTAAAATGATATTGAAAGTGATTTACTTATATCAGTAAATATTTGGTATGTTTATTGGGTTCATTAGTTTATTATTGAATCAATCGTAGCTGTATTCTAATTCTAAGCTAAATAAGCAATATCATATGTCAAATTAAAATCTGACAAAATAAGTGGTCAGTGGTAGAAGTCATTCGAATAAAATAAATCAAATTAAAATGTGAATAAAAATAAAAATTTATGTTCGTTTATTAATCAATCAAACGGGAAATGAGTTATAAGCTAAAAAGTAGTTTATGTCAAATTAAAATCTGACAAGCTGATAAAACAGTATCGGTTAAATTATATCATGGCTCAATATTTGTTTCCTTTTCAATTTAAAAAATTCCGAAAAGTTACTAAAAATATTAGAGTTTTTGTATATTATATTAAACCCAAATCGGCTTAAATTGATAATAATTTAGTAGAATTAAAATTTTTTTTTAGTCATTTCACGAATCATTAGAATCTCGATGCTGAAGTTTTAGAATTGAATTATTTGCTTCTCAAAATATGTTATAAATAAACTTTAATGAGCAACACTGATTTTATTAAAATAACCGTTTTAGTTTCATAAATTTTAATTTTCCGTAAAAGGTAAGTTACATACAAATAATATTATGTTTGGATGAAGTATTATTTTCTTTCCAAAGAACTGAACTATTTACAGCTATCTTTAAAATAATTACGGAAGCAAATAATTAAATTTCAAGAATAAGTTTAGCATTTAAATCCCTATGAGCCTGAACGAATTTTATGGAAATCTTTGGAAGTACACCAATTTAAAAAAAATATTCTTTATTAAATTATCCATAACACTGAATAAACTGCTACAAAATTGTAACTTCGCACCTTCATTCATACTCGAATGTTACCTTGTGAACTCATTCATCTGAAAGTTTGATTGAAAGAAGATCCCTGATGTCTCAAGTACCAGAGAATAAGATATTACTCTTGGTTTTCAAATTACACGTCTACTCAGGCCACGTGTCGCAGTAGTCGGGTGTTCTGCTATCGTGGAAAGGTTTCTTATTGCAGAAACCAGTACTCATCTCAGCATGAAATTCGGAGCATTAACATAGCATTTTTGTGTCGATAAAAGCACTTTTCCACATTCTAACATAATTTTACGCTTTCATAAATGAAAACGTATTCGAAATTTATAGCCTCACCAGCATTAACGTTATTTATCACCACAAGACAACTTTAACGTGAAGAGGCGCACCAATTTTATCGCGACGGTATTTGGAGAAGTAAATTAACGATAAAACTGATAAGTTTTATAAGGCACCAAGATAGAAGGATTAACCGCACTCAAAATTGCTATAAGGATAAAATAAAGGAAGCAATACAATTTGCAAAATTTGATGAATTAGGCGGGTCGGTTTGGCCATTATTGACTAAACTATGTCGACGCATCAAAATGTCATTCACATGGAATGGATAAAAGCAGGTGTTCCCGTTACATTCAAATTAATCAATACTAATGGTCCCCAAACTAGACCGTCTCGTCGGCAACGAAATCGCTTTTAATTTCGTCGATACTCAATAATACGGTATGGTATTTGGTCTATCGAGATTTAAATTTAAAAAAAAAACTACAAAACCCGACGATAGAATTCAAACCACTTAAAAATGCATTTAGTTTTATTAGTTTACTATTCAAAATTTAGTAGTAAACACGGTCAATGAAAATTAAAGGTAGTAAGAAATTAATTAAAACGCCGAAGTGGTTTCGGTCAATTAGACTATTAAAAATGTATCGTATAGGTCACACACTTATCTAGCAGCTTCGGATCAAGGAAGTGGTCAAACGAAAAGATCTTGGAATAAATGAGACCGTGGTGCATAATAAAAATGAGAAGAAAGGGTGTGTTTAGTGCAACTCCTACTTAATATATTCAAGTTCTCGGGCACACCTTATTGCAGATTTTACTGGGCGGAAGCAGTGGTGGACTTGGCGAGACAAACCGCCAAGGATGCGGACATTGTGGGTCATTGTTCGCAACTTTGCCTCGTGTGGGTCTTCGTCGATTTGACCCCATGCACGTGAGAATAACATAATGAAAAGCGAGCACGTATCGAGACCACAAAACGGAAAGCAATTGAACATTTCCTCAAGTGCCACGATTAAAATCAGATATTACTGGAAAAAATACTGCTACATGTGAAAAACAATGAAATCGACGCCTTATCAAGTGCATTGCACAACGAGGAACTGCGTGTTATAAAAAAATTAATAATATTTATAATAATTTGCAATAAAAAGTTGCGAAAGCAACCGAACAGGAGCGGATTTACAAAATTTACATGCATGCTAAGCCCCCCCTCCATCCCAATAATTTGCAGCGAAAATTAAAATGTTTATCTGTCAATATCGTAAGTGCAATAAACTGCATCGGATGATTAATTTATTGAATCATTTAAGAATCACAATAAGTGATAGCGCAAATGGCCACGCCTTGATAGTTTGGTGTAGGACTAGCTTAATTCTGCCGAAAGGGCAATGTTGTTATCTTTATCGTTTTAGCAATTTTTCAGTTCGTTAATCAAGATCATGAAAAGCACTAATATTTTCGTCATGATAGTAGCAGCCTGGCGTTGTCATCTATGACGAAAACGTCAGGGTACTTCTTAAAAATACGTCGTCCTGTTCGTAGATTAATGAACTGGAAAAGCATAGAAATGCTGGCAATTTACGTAGATTAATTTCATTCATTACTTTATTTTGCAAAGCAGTCATAACTATGGGCGATAAGGATAATAAAATAAAAACAGTGAATTAGCAGCTTTTTTGTGTAATTAACAGGAAGATTAATTTTTAGCATGTGCAACTCAATAAGTTTGATTAACATTGACAATCAAGCCTGCAAAAAATGGTTTCTCACAAAAATGTAATTGTTTTTAAAATTAATTAACAATTTAATAAAAATGTCGATTTGGTGTCGTGCATGACCATTTAAAAATAATTAACTTGCACAAGAGAATTTTAAAATAAATTCACTTTAGATTTAGATAAGGCGCACATGTTCGACTGCATCAAGGATGTGACGCAAATATATTATTCTGAACGGCCAAAGAACAATATCGAGTTTTTGTTATTTTGGAAAAGATGAGAAGATACATATGCGTGTTAAATACGTGCTACACACTTTATCTCCCAAACCCACCAAGGAGTTCATTAGCTGCAAAAGGACGAAATATTATGTATTCTGCTCGCTGGTTAGTGTAAGCTAATATTTCATAAACGGTAATGTATGTTATGTTCTCCTACATAAACGGATGCAATGGGCAGACATTTTTTTGTGGTTTGCAATTGTCCTTCTGTAGTGGAAACATTATCTCAGAGAGTTCACTATCCTCGATAAGAATTTTATTATTTTCTAAACCAGAACTTGGACGATTAAACTTTTATATGCATGTAAAATTTTATGTCGAGCATTGGCTCAAATGGTCAACCCTTGTTTAACTTATTTGAACTCATCAAATATAATTGAGGAGAATCACTTGTGATGATTCATCGGCATTCGTTTATTGCAAACTCGTTTCAACAGCTTTTGAAACAATCAAAAACAAATCTGCGAATAATTCGTCACCAAAAGAACAATGCTCCCCTGGTGATAAACTGTGATTAATTTGCGAGAATATACGCAAAATACATATTTTTTAGATTACTCTGTCCAAAGAGGATTTGTATCAAATGACAATTGTAGATTTGGAAAAAAGGTTGTCCAGGGTCAGCCGTCGTATTATAAATTTCGCCAAATGAAAGATTTGTTCCGAAGGAAATACCTTCATGCTGTCCCAAACTTAAAGAAAGAAAATTGCAATGTTAAACTCGTTCCGAAGTCTCAGACTTTATCGTTCAACCATAAACTTGTTAAAATATAAATCTCACACAAAAAATCGATTAGAGTAAGCACGAAATTGTAATTTATTAACAAGGACGATTGTTCATCTTTAGAAAAGTCAAATGAGCTCGAAAAAAAAGGAAAAATGTAAAAGTAACACATAAATTTGTTGGTGCATGAAGAGAATTTTAACTTGCAACACGATTAATAAATCAATTGATTGTGCAAAATGTAGGCTAAAATGATAGACGTAATCCATCAAAATATGATAGTCAATAAAATGGTGAACAAGAAACAAAATTAAAATAAAAAGAACTACGTGCATTGCATGTCTAAGGAAAACTTTTACTTAGGAAAAATTACCATATCGCAATAATTTCGAATTAATCAACATGGAAGTTATTTATTTAGCTATAAAGCTGTGCGAAACGCAATTTTATTGATGGTGCTAAAATGGGAAAAATAAGCAGACCCAATCCATTTTCAATTATACTGCAAATTATGTATTTTTCGTTCGATTGATATTTTATATCTACCTATTACGTATTCTTTATCTCATACTTCAAATACTTGGTCGATCAAAGTTTTCGTCAATAGCTAAATAGCTCAGCCTTCCAAAGATCAATCAATATTAAATTTCTCTTCTATCTTTGGTTTGGAATGTATAACGCAAATACGTTATCACTTTAATATATTCAAAAATATTCAAATCCGATACGTAATTGAAACGTAGGTAATTAAACTTATCTTACTTTGGTATGTTAACACGAGATATGAACACGAAGTTGAATATATTTTTATGTTTACGAATAACTGTATACATATTAAGATTTGTGTCTACCGATTAATGATTTTACACTGTGTGCTGATACTGATAATGAACCGAAACCTGTAGACACAAAGCTTTGTTTTATTGGTAAGCAGATATCGTTTTCCTCAATTTTGTTTCTGCACGGTTAACTCAGATATTCAGTCGAGAGACAGCTTAAAATACGAGACTCCAGTATTACAACCATATTAACAAAGCACAGATACGTATTTGAGGGTAGCTATATCAATTATAATATTTAACTTCATTCTAACCGTCCTCCTTCGGCAATGACAAACTACCGAAGTAATCTGCATTAAAAACCCTTCATAAACTGAAGTGGTCAGCCAAAACCCACCTTGGGTTGCAATGCTACTGTGTACATGACAAAGCAATGTTAAACCAAAAAAAACAACGAAACCAACTTTCGCGATTGATCGACTTTCCCTTAAGAGTAAATTTTGATCGTAAGGTTACTCTTGTCGACATTTAGGAAGGAAAGCATAGATTTATTATTCGTCTATCCAATTATAGTCGTTTCAACCTTTAAAAATTCGTCCTTTCAATAACATAGAAGTGAAACAATTATTGCAATGCCACTTGATGCAAAATAAAAACAACCATGTTTTATATTCGTACATTGTTTACAACCTACTTACTTCGCAAGATATTATATTAGTTACCTATAACCAATATCATTTCCTGCGCAATAAATAAACATGGTCCGTAATAATTCCGAGTATTATTAACGTTTGTGTATTTCGCAAGATCATAATATAATATACAATGCGGAATTGTATGGCTTTTGTAATAATACTGAACACAGGAATAACAACCAACCACTAATAATAAGAAATCAGTTTTTTGGTATGAAAAAGAATGAAATTAAAATTGCCCGACGCTATATAATCCCCTCTCGGAGAAATTTACCTAAAAGTTGACTTAAGGAGATTTCTATCATTCGAAAGTA
Organism: Cantharis flavilabris; assembly: GCA_949152465.1. Classification (NCBI taxonomy): domain Eukaryota; kingdom Metazoa; phylum Arthropoda; class Insecta; order Coleoptera; family Cantharidae; genus Cantharis; species Cantharis flavilabris. Next base: position 16,937,578 of record OX424440.1, on the reverse strand, counting down.
AAATCTTCATCTTGAGAATCCATACAACAATTGACATGGACACGAGACAGGCAACGATGAGTAAGCTTCCCGTCCGACAAATTGCCTTGAGTATTCTACGTGATCGATTATTATTAATTGCGCATTGTTCCGATCATTCTTATCGATTACTCTAACAGACCAAATTTGGTGCATACATGCATCCACATCAAATAATATAATTTACACAAAATTAAATGCATTCTACGTCAATCAAACCGCCTCCCTTGAACTGCATATCAAAATTAGAAGGTAGAAGAAATCATAAATTTAGAAGAAAGCTGCATAAAATATTTTATATACAGATGTCTAGGAAAATTTTATAAATATAATTCAAAAAATAGCATAAGAGTAATAACGCGAAAATTTTTTCGTTAAAACATGTTTAGTATTAAAATTCGCAAAATACGTCAACGACCTTGCAAATACTTACAAGGACCGATTCAAAAAGATCATACGAATTGCAGTTTTCAGGAAAAACTCAAAACCTCTTTAAAACTACCCCCGATCTGAAAAGTTCGAGTCAAGTTTTAAAATCTTATAAAACACTGCCTCCCCCATTCTCATATTAAACAAAAAATGTATACATTTCAGTCCCGATGAAATGAATGAAAATAACTGAGAATTTTCCTGTAATAGCAGGAAAAACACCAAAACTACACGTGACCTAGCAGATAATGACCGATTCAAGACAATTGAACCGTAACAAAATTCAAAAGTAAGATAAACTTTTCAATTTCGCCGATGCTTTCGAACAAACGAATAAAAATGAAAAAGCAGTGGATAAGAAAACAAAACCGAAATATTAAAAATAAAAAAATAACGAGAGCGATAAATTGGCGATGAGTTTTAAATCGATAAAAGAGATCGCCAGTAAAATTTATTTTTTCAACGACAAAATAAAATTTACGGCTTTAAAATTTTTATTGGCGTAAAAATAACTCGGAAAATTTTCCGAAAAATAAGTCATTGCAAGCTATTAATCGTAACTGTGACTAGATTTTGGAAATATATTCTGAAATGGCGGGCGGACGTGCTTACTAATGTGACTAATGGTAAATGTCTCTTTGTACAGTATGAATTACATTATCCAGAACTCTTTGTAGAGGCAAATGACATCTACTTCAGTGCAAAATGCACTTGGCATCAGCTCGCAATTTCTACTGAGGTTTCCGGTACCGATTATAAAGTAAAATTCAAAATTGCACTATTATATATGTTAGGTCATTCAACGTTAAACGGGGCAGAATTAAAAAAAAAATTGACCTCAATGTCTCCGATTTAGTTCTTCCAAACTAACAACATACAAATTTTTTTAACGTCCCTCGTTATGAGGGATTTAAATTTAGTAAAATAAACCGCAAATAGAAAATATGCTTCACTTGAATAAATCGTATCTTCTGTTCCATTTATCCTACAAGCTTCATTAAAAAATCATTTTGAAGTTATTTAATGGATGCTTTCGTTGCATACTTATTAAATTTAATGATAACAAAAAGTTCTCCATTTTATAAACAATTTAATTATTTAGGGGTAACTTTCGGGATATACTGTGTTTTGAAAAATTTTGAAGAAATATATGCTTATTCGTCACGTAATTATCTATAATATTGGAAAATTTTAGAATGAAGATTTGATGGACGAAAATCGATATGTAGGCTATGGGGAAGGCGTCAAGAAACCAACTCGTTATTTAAATTCCCTAGTATGTCATCTTGGCTTTGGCAAATGTAGTCAATAAAAATTACAAATATAACAGTAAGGTGATATTAATCACATAAAGAATGATATACCAGTTATAATAGTAATCCTCGAATTGAGCTTGCATATAAACGAGATTCCACTGTATATTATTCCAAATAAAATTTCTATGCCGTCCAAACTCCAAAGTATGATAAACTTGCTGGCGTCTAACCCGCTTAGACGATTCAAGTGCGAGATGGTTTATTTAAAGATTTTCGTAAAATGGTTTTTTATGAAGTGCACGTTGTGACGTTCGATATGCCCTCGAGTCAAAATTTCCGACTTGCGTCCGATTTAGTTAAGACGATTGTTCGTTTTAGATTTCTACTTTCTTCAAAATATTTGTTGTTTTTGTTGTCCTATAATTAATTAATTATTATTGGAATCCAAAACTGCTTTCTTCGTTTTATTTTATTAATTGCTACTGGCGCCCAGCAAACTCAGCATTGCTTTTTAACTTGAGCAAAAGAACTTACATCTCCCGATGGTTGTTCAAATAGAGCTTTGGATTGCCTTGAACTTCTTTTCACAATTTCTTATCACATCATGCAACATGAAACATGACTATTTCAAAACGTCATTACTAGAACAAAATTATTTGAACTGATTGATTTGAAATTTGAAAGAGGATAATTTTTCGAATAACATGCTATCACTTTCAATACGTTTTGATAACGGATATCGCTATGAAAATTGTATTAATTGCGCGTTTTTTATATAATAAAGCGTAATAATATCATATTAATCAAAATATGTATCTGTTCACGCTTTTTAATAATAATATCACGCTTTTCGAAAAATTATCATCATTCCATTAAAAAATCTAATTTCCACGTTTTGCGCTTAATGACGGTTTCACAATGCTTAAAATCGCATCCTGAACTGCGCGTAATCTACCATATTATTATTATCTTGTGCATGCATCGGGAGCACAGTGAATCGTCATTAATTAAAGCACAAGATTTTAGAACATAGTCAAGTTTTTATTTATCGTGTCACCATGAGCCAATGTCCAAAGATTTCGTTTATTAGTATATAAACAAATTTGAAATTAAACAAAAATTGCGTTTTGAATTTATAGAATCCTTTCTTTACGTTCCATTCTCGATTGTCAAAAAAAAATTCAAATCAAAAATACTTGTTATACGGTACATATGGATTAGCTATCTTTTTACATAAACACAAAAACCGATTTGCAGTACAGGAAAAGCTGTTTTATCTGACATCATGCTGGGTTTCAAATGATTACAAAAGTGAAAAATTATGCCCTCACCAAAAAAAAATATTCCAATAAAAACAAAAACGGCGCATATGAGCTATATTTATTAAATGTTCAAAATTAAAAAATTATTTTAAAACTAAACATTTAAAAAGAATTTTCAAAATGCCGAAACAAGCATGACCAAATGTTACGCAAGATTTTAAAACAAAATAACTCGGCTGTAGCCAAATTAATTTCCAGCGGCGACTCGTCAAAAGAGAGGTTTAGCCTCTTCTGAAATTTTAAACCATTCAAATTTTCAAAATGTTCACCAAGCACAGATTAACTCGCAGTGCTATGCATCGACTGAAACTTCCGTATAAATCATGAGTCAGCCTCTTTTGTGAATGGTGCGCTTTCGTATATCAGTAAAAAGGATCATCACAATTTTTGTTTTCAAGTTGGCGTGGGATTACACTTTTGTTAAGCCTCCTTAATTGAAAGTCACGAGCCGCCACTGGTAGTCATACATAATATAACATTATCTGTGCATACGTTACAATAATATTATTCTTACTTGGTAATAGTACTTTCAAAATTTACAAGTCAGTTTTATGATGAAGTTAATTTTATTGAAAATCGAGATTGCTTCACGAACAAAATAGATAACCCGGTCAAGTTCACCCCGACTTGCAAGGTTAAAAAAAGAACAAAATACCTAAGTCAAACATTACAAAAAAATTTAAAACTAGGTTCCTTCCGTTCCGTTGCATTCTTTATAGTATCTTGGGCAATTTCCACGATTGTTTGGAAAATTTTATACAAATGAAAATGTTATTTGCCGAATTACGTCAAGCATGACAAAAATAAAATTACAGTATATAATAAAGATTTGTAATATTATAATTATCTTTTACTATCGTAATTATCATTTTCACTAGTAACTTATTTGTCAAGTATTTTCTAGAGATTAGGGTATGTTGTGTACCCACTTATTATTGTAATTTAAACTTAATTAATTCTTAAACAATTAAAACAAAATGTGCATCTTTGGAAAATGGAAAATTCCTTGTAAATAAAATTATTTAAAGTTAGGGTAAATAGCTGCGCCATTGCCAAGCAAGAACGCAGAATTGAATTAGAAAAACAATAGTATTAACGAAGATATTTAAATAATGAAGATATAAAAAGTAATTATATTAGTTTGAATTATGTAGTAAGTAGAATGCAATTTAAAAAAATTGGCATATAGTTAAAATGAATCATTCGTTGTTAAAAAAGGTAACGTTAAGGTTCAGGAAACGACAACAAAATTACAGTTAGTTTTAATTATAACCAGTTACTAATGTTTCTGTAGAGATGATTTGCAGAACATCAAAATAAATGCAGTCAAAAAGATATTAAAATACAATTTATTCTTGTAATCATTCGCAAACAATAAATATTTATAACTTTTTTTGTTCTGAATTATACCTAAACTCCACATACAAAATGACTCAAATTACTACTTCGTTTAAAGTCCATTAGTTGGGTAGCGGTGATTAACAATACATATTGACTAATTAGTTCTAAGGAAAACTGATTTCGAAGCTGACGATACCTAATCATGAGAACATTTAAAACTTGCGAACTTGCCTGACTATTCCAGTAAGTCGTTAATCGGGATTGAAAGATTGCTTACCTGAAAGAAAAAATAAGATGTAAATATTGATAAATAATTGATTTATAAAAGCAAAATTTAAAAAGTTTATCGAGAGTAAACTCCGAAGACAACACTATACCAAAAGTGATATTAATAGGAAATGACTAAAGCAATTTTACACTGATGAAAGTCAATTCCAATAAAAATAAAAGTGCTCTAAATTAAACCACATCTTGTGGTTATTTCTCATATGAGATTGTATTAAGCAGCAATCAGTTTCTTATCGAATATAAAATTAGAATACAACTTTTTTTTGTATACAAGTCGAATCAACCGACTGTACAATAATAAGAAGTAACAACAACATTGACATTCCATTCGCGTTGTTCACAGTTTTAACGTCCACTTAAAATCAGGAAAAATAGAAAAAATTAATCGGCGCCAATTAAGCGTCTAAATATATGAATGCAAAAGCTAGTCAGAAAATTTTTGCATGAACAGGATGAATATTATTATGTTGGTGTATCATTTTCCAGACATAAAAAAATATGAAAAGATCTGGAATGAAATAGCTCTAATTGTTCATGAAATGTTCATGAGAAAAATATAAAATTTTCTTATTATGCAACAGCGCCGTAACTAACTTTTCGTGTGCCCTGTCCAAGACCTTATTTTCGGGCCCCTTAATTAGTTTTATGAAATATAGTAAAGCAATTATGGTATTTTCGTGCACGCAATATAAAATATGCAAGACAAAATGGAAGGAGAGACTTAAACACAATATAACATTCAAAGCACTATAATATATCATTAATAAAATATAATGAATAATTAGTTGTCTATAATAAATTCAGATATGAAATTAAAATTTTTAAGCAAATATAGTATTAGTTATATCATAAATTTAAAGAACAAGTGGCAATTTTTAGAATAACAACAATTTTGTGTAATTTCTTGTGTATAGTTACTTCAAGGCGCCACAAAATGTGCAATTGAGAATTTCGCATTAAAATTGATTAGACCTTATCGGCACTTGAATCAAAATAGAGAAAAGTAATAAAAAATAAAATAAACAGAATAGTATAATCGGTAACCACTTTCAAATTATTTATTAGTCACGCAGATACATTTTTATTCGTCGTAGTGAGAGGAGACTCCAGATTGATAATAATTATAATATACGATTATTTCCAAAAACTCAACCAAAAGTATTCTGGCTCTCCAATAATAATTTTATCTTTGTTTTGTAAATCTTAAATATGGAATTGGGTTGATTAATAATTATTTTTGAGATAAACACGAAGGCGTCGGTTAGTCATGTTCAAAGGTAGGCTTGTTGTAATTCATGAATTATCATTATGTGTCAGCAATATATAATATTGGTGGGCAAGAAATTAGTAGACTGAAGGCTCAAGGGTTGCTCTCCATATTCCTTTCCAAAGGAGTGAGTGCCAATGAAACACCTCCGCTTGCTATATGTAATTTTCTGCTTATTTGAAGGCACAGCTAATGATACCCACCCCCCCAGAATTGCTGTACAATTTTTGATGTTGAGCGGACTACGCCAATGCCATTTAGCACAATAAGTATAGCGTTTAATCGAAAAAGTTTAAAACTGACATTAGGTCGATATTAGCATTGTTTGTGCAGCCGTACTACACTAATTTTGACTGAAGTTCAGTTTCTCTTTAATAACTTAAAAATCTTTCACAATTTTCGAGTTAGCAACGGAGATACTGCGATGGTCTACCTCTAACAGAGTCTGTATAATTACGCCATCTTTATCTAAATTAAATTATTATACTAACGTGAGTATGACCACAACATTGCTATATCACGTACCGCTGATTAATTAGTCTTGTTGGTTTAATCATCGATGGAAACAATTCAAATTGACTCGACAAGGCCTCCCACCATCCAGCCTTTCACCTACCGTGAAAAATCACACTTTGGAAGATGAAACAGAGATTAAGCGCTACGTACATCGACGCTAATCGGATTATCGTGATTTGATAAATTAAATCTACCAGGGCGACTCATTAACTGTAATAAAAAATGGCCGTCATTTGATTGTTTGACCCTAATTAGAAAACACAAAAATACAGGCGCCAGACCGATACGAGACTCGAAAGTGCCACTGTATATTTACACGTTGGACAACTACAAACATATACACGTTTCAAGATATTGCAACATTTATTACTAACAATAATAAACACGTCGCGATACAAAGTAAATTTCCTGTAAAAAAAAAGAAATTAAATATGAATTGGAAGTAGACTAAACAATTAGATACTATCGAAGTGAAATGAAGGGAAAAGTAATCAATGCATTGAAAAATATAAATGATAAATCTAGGAAAACAATGATTTTTTTTTTCTATAAAATATAAATTGTTGGCTTTTTTTTCTTTCAAGAACACCTTCGGACGCTGTTTTGCTTATCCGGCATCTCCGCTATTCAAAAACAACCGCAGTAAAATAATTGGATTTTTTTTAAATTAAATTTTAATCAAAACGTCGTTAGCCTTGGTGTTTGTTGTAAATGCATAAATTGATTTGGTGTGAATGCATACAAAATTACTAAAACGTCAATATTCAATAATAATTAGTTATTTTGGATGAAACAAACACGCAAATACAATTACGATGAAAGCACGTGCTCTAGAGTGTCCACTTTTTGAAATCATTACCAGCATACATAGTAAATTTTATTTTTATCAAATTTACTACAAAATATAGATATTAATTTTTAAAATAGAATCTATCCGACGTAGTAAATAATACGCAGGACTATGTTTTATCGTTTTTACTAGAAACGCAATTACTTCTATCGAATTTAAATTAATGTTTCGTCGGTTGCGATAATGTTTCAATTTGTCGGAATTTACAGTAAATCCATTCAATCAGGTTTATCGCAGCAATGTGTATTAAATAATAGTATATAGGTCTTATTGTGACAGACAACATCCTAAATGGCGAGACGATCTGTTGATGATGACGAGAGAGGATGTAGGGGTGGTTTAACAAATCAAAAAAAAATCCGAAAAAACAAGTAAACGCGCATACTACTTCAATATGTAATCGATTAAAATAAATATGGTTTAATATTAATCGTGGTCCATTCCAGATCAAGCCGACATTCTGAATTGTTAATTTTTACGTGATAATCGAGTAAATACAATGACATCACTTGATAAACACTATAGCAATATGAACAATCAACTTCCGAAGCAATAACCATAGCAGGTGTGATCATCGCCGATGATTTTAGGTCAATCCACATCAAGAAGCTGCCTGACCCATATTTGCGCAACTACTCCTCCACCGTCTGGTCTCTTTGGTATTCTAATTAACCGATAAATTTGATAACAAACTTGATTGAGCATATTAAATAAGTTGTCCCTTTGAGAACATTGAACTCGAAATTATAAATTACACATCATTTAGAATGAATACTGAAAAAGTAACGCATAAATCATCAAATAAGTGCTGCGCAAGGTTTTCAATTAAAATTCTTCTTCGCATAAAATCAAGATGGAAGAAGCCGGAAAAGTTACTCCAATTAACTTATTCGAGTTTTATCCAAAAAAATAACATTTTAAAGATAGTAGACGATGAGAAAGTTTTTTTGGCTCAGCGTTGTAGTGGAAGAGATTAAAACGGTACACAATAACGAGCTAATTGAAATCATAAGGTTAAAATGACGTATTTAAATATCACGTGCGTATGAATACAAATGTCGAAATACAACAACACAATTAAACATCAACAACGTTTAAGTACTCGACCTTATAAGTGGAACAGTTTGATTAACAAATTAAACTACTCATACAAAGAGGTTATTACAGAAAAAGATCTTAAATTTAAAATTATCAATTTTAACCATTAAAGAAAATGCAAGCCTTGGGTTTAAATAATGCAAAAGGCTAGAATAAACAACACGTCGGGTGTCAATTGAATCGTTATGGCTTATTTGAACATACATCATTCACATCCTTCAAATACAAATGTACCATTATTTTCGCTAACAAGGCCTGTCTTGTGCTAAGGATTTGATGCATTTCGTGTCATCAAAAACAAAACAATTTTTAAAAACGTCAATTTAGTTGGAATCGAAAACTGAGGTTCTTTGAAATTTTCAAAATATCATGCTATATTTAATGATGCCGAAAACCAAGTTAGAAAATGCGCAATTGGTGTCGGTATGCTAATTTCATCAATACAGAAGATACACATGTTCGCACTAATTTTATTAGCCTTGGGATAATACAAGCAAGATGCCAAATCCCTAAATCCGCCTGAAATAACCATTGTGATTTCTATTTTCAAAATTTTATCACGAATAAAATGTATATAGGTAATATCTACAAGCACGTTCGAAAGAGAATTTTGAATATCAAATTGATTTGTTTCAAAATAGAGCAGGTAGTACAGGATTTATCATAAATCTGTATAATATGATGTGGTTGGATTTCTAGACTTTCCAAGTAAATTAAAAAAAAAAATAAATAAATAAATTAAACTCATATGCCCATAATGGTAAATATTTTTTATTCCGATGATTGCGAGTTGGTATGAAATACGTGTTCTACACTACGTGATTTTAAGTTTTAAGAAAAGTAGAAACTTGATAATCCAAAGAAGGCGTAAAAGTCGGAGCTTTCGTGAAATTTTAGTATTTGCTTTTGAATGATTTAAATGTCAATTAAGTTTAAACCGCACCGTCTCTCTATACCAATCGACTAATAGAAATTATGAATTAGCCCATAAATCCCACTCATATAAAATTACTAAATTATTTTTCAAGTTGGTAACCAGGCCCGATTTATCCATTAGGCAAGCAACGCTGTTGCTTAAATTCAAAAATTCAGCAAAAATTCTAATTAATTTTAATATAAAATGTAAGATGATGAATATATGCTGCAACAATAATTTCAATTTTTTATTATAAGGGGCGGCAAAAAAAATATGCCTAGGGTACTCACAAGCCTTAATGCGGCCCTTTTGGTAACGTCACTTGTAAATAATTATGTCATTTTGATGACTCCAATAAGTTCTAACTCATTCATCGTCGGTGATAGGTGGTTGTAAGTACCAATGCAAAAGTTTCTCGTTTCTATGCTAAACCTGAGATTAATTCACTGAATTTTGTAAAACTCTATTTCTTTTGGTGTCCTATTTTGTGAATTATCATTTCATGGCGGTTTTACGATAAAATAAACATCAAGTGTACGTAATAGAGCCGCCATGTTGTTGACATTTGGTAGTCACGAGCGCCACCAACGGTAAGGTACGTGAAGTTGTTTCTGCTATTTAGTTTGTGCTTTTTAACATTGTTATAATATAGAAGTTTTAATAGGAAATGGGTTTATAGAATAAAATAATATTTACTATAGAAATGTAATGAATAAATCTATGGCTTGGTGCTGACTGCTGAAAGGGCCAAATATGATATATTGCAGTTTCGAGAAATACATATAATATAAAACTTACAAGTTTCTACTACTACTCAATGTATCTGTATGAGACATTGGCTGCAATAGCATTATATGTTACATCTACTATTACTTAAGCTTTCCATTGGTCATTTTGCCATAAACAAGTTAACAATAAAATAGACTTGATGCAATATCTAACTCAAAGCAACAAAAATTTTATATTGGTCCTTTTAGCACCAACCCACAGAAATTATAATATAATTTAATACAATGTATTATATTGTAATTAAAAATACTGTCGAACAATTGACACTGTCGAGTAGGTGGTTTCTTTATTACAGTTTAATAAGATTTTATTGTTTTTAAGTGTCAAGATTTTAATTTTACTCATTGGGTATTTTGTAATTTACAGTCTTCTTTTAATGATTTTCCACGGCACCCTACCGCCGTTTTATAGTTTTTTAAATTATTTATTGCACCAAAGTAAAACATAAAAATTATTTTATCAACAAAAATTAAAAATTAACCTTAATTTATATGAAAAAACACTGCAATATATTACAACCACTATGCATTTGTATAGTTTCTTTCACATTACTGTGTTTCATTTCATCGTGACATCAGACGGTATTTGTGCGTTACTTTTTTAAAATTAAATTTGACTATTCATAACATGTAAATGAGTTGCGCCATATAAAAACTCACCATGTCACATCCGAAGATTTAAATTTTAGTGTACAAGCAAAAACTCTATTGGCCATTGCAATTCTACATTAATTTTAGGATTCAGCTGAGTTCTAGTTTTCTTTATATCATAAAGAGCCTGATTTAGTCAACTACTCACCTATTGGCTACAAAATTATTTAAATAAACCATTTAAGGACTAAAATCTCAGTTCAAGCTGAAATCGATGTTCACCGTTCTACGTTTAACCTACGAAAAAGGTTAAAGGTGTTTTGGCGACCTATATTTGAGATCTGCCGACCACCGCAATGCAGACTCGACAAGTTTTCTAATTATCGAATTTTTCAAAATTTTAATCAACTGACAAGTACAAAAGTTGTAGCGCATTTCCATGCCATAAACAGGAAAATCCAAATAGTTACTAATAAAAAATATCGTTGGGATTTTTTTAAGATTAAACCAATTAAGTTTGAAAATAAATTTGTCGTTAATAATGTAATCTTGCAAGGTGTCCGGAAACACGATACAATGTTTTTTTTAATTTGTAAGTAAGTAGGTAGTGGTACAACATATTTGCAGTGTTTTTTGGGTTCAATATCCTTCAAAAGGTAGCAAAGTGTAAAACCGTAAACATTTTATGACCACATTTACAAGCGATAAAAGCACAGTCAATACACCGCGATTAACAATAGTAAACCATATTCGGATTAACAATAACGAAAACGGAGCGACAAAACGCAAATTAAATATTTAATTATAACTGATAAAAAGGAGCAATAACTGTTTAATTGGAGGTCCTTACGCATTTCTACATAAAAGGGTGCTGTGTAACAACAGACGAGTTTAAGGGAGTGTCTAAAGGGCGCCGGCATGCGTCGAGAGAAAGGGTGCGCCGACGTCTACGTCACGCGTCCACGACTATGGCTGGTTCAAGTCTAGTCGAACACTTGTTGAAAGCCGCTGCAGACGTTGTGACCTACCTATCCTCCCATACTTTTTCAGGTTATAGGTGTATATATAAAGAATACCTATTTTCAATTTAAAAAATTATACAGCTCTTATTTTATCTAGTACACACCTGCTGTTGCATCACAGTTTGAGAAAACAGAAAGCAGCATCTCTGGTGTAAAGTGCAAGAAGCTACATAAAATACAATTTACCACACATTTAAGTTATCACCAAATTGCAGGTCAATGTCAATATTAAATTACAGGTCGAAGATGCGTAGGCTGGCCTACGATTTCGTTGCCCGAGCCGGCGGCGTAGCGATGATCAAGTTAATTTTAAGTTTGTAAATATATGAAAAATGGGTTCCACCTACGTTTATGTTTAGGAAATAGCATAACAAAACGTTACAACAAAACCTGTCGTGAGAAAATTGTTCATTTCCTTGCCAAAAACCACTTCCTGCACTCAAGAAATTCGAGCCATAAAAAAAAACCTAGTGTTGAAGTCGAAAAAAGACGCAGTATTTCAAACTGCGCGTCGCAATAATTATTATGAGCGCTCTAATACGTAAAAAGCAATAAAAAATTGAATTTGAAAACAAGTGTTTGGAAATTGCGCCCAATACGTAGGTTTCAAATGAGATTGGAACGCGTAGGTTCCATTTAATTAACTAAAAGCAAGAATAGTATACTCTTGTCGAAGCTAAACGCATCTTCATTGCAATAAGTCACGACACTCCTCGTGATTAAATTATTAGATAAGTACGTAATGTACTTGTAAATGGCGACTATATTTAAAGAGATTCAGAAACGATAGCATTGTTCCAATATGTCTCAGATGACGCACATCTCGTCTAAATATTTCCAAATTAAAGATTCATTTCTTATAACTTCACCTAAATTGAAAGGATCGTAAAAGGATAGCATTGTTCCAACAATAATTTATGTCTTCAATGACGCTCATCTCGGCAAAATTAAAGAGCGTAGTAAGTAAATAACAAAATATATGTTTATTATTTATACGACAATAGTAAAAATAAGTAATTGTCCGTTATAGTTGTAAGCGCAAATGCATTCCAACTTTTAGGCGCCGCTCGAGAAGGTTACTCAACGTCTGCCAATACTAACAGATGAGGTTTACGTTCTTCGAGTGGGCCACGAAAAAAATGTAAAAATATATTTTGTTTATTACCGATTTACCGAGGTGACCAAATATGAGTTTTTCATTACACGACAACCGCGACAGTATATTGCTAATGGTACCAAGTATTTTTCTTTCCTCTTTTTTTGTTTTATTAACTTTACCTGGCGCCCAGCAATATAATATTCTTTTTACAGTTAGCTGCCGGACAAGTACGTAAAACGAAGAACTCAAATATTAAACATCGAAGGTTTGGAAGGCTTAGTAATAGTAACAATTTAGTTATAGTTCCTTTCAGATCGAAAAGCTTCTGAAATATTGAACGTAGAATCAAACTCAATCATGGACATCTTTGAGTTTGGAGACTGCCTACTATCACTTGGCACTCCATTTGTGCTAATCCATTTCTGGCTCGATTTTATCTGCATTATGACTGTAACAGATTACTATGAAAACTGAAGGATTTAAAATATTTCAGGCGCCAAAAAGTTGAACAAGAAATATTATTCAATACAATGTTGCCAAAAATAACAAAACAAAACTTAAAAAAACAAATTTTCAAATTATAAGACCATGAAACTAACAATAAAGTACGGTGAAATAGGCTTTGCAGAGCAATTTTGTAATTTACATAAACTGATTAAAAAGTACAAAAAAATAACGCCGTTCCTATAAAATCGATTTAGTACCTCAATCGTGGTAATTACAATCGCAAATTACCTTCTGAAACGCCAGATAAAATTAGAACTACCTTTCCTATTTTTTTTCAGCAAATAAAAGTACGTGACTTAATGAAGCATAACAAATCTTACATGTAAAAATTTAAAATTTGGCGTAAACGATCGTAGCGCAAGTTGTGAATTATTTTGAAAGAGTTGGCAAGGGTTTTATAAAACAACCAAGACGTAAATAGGAAAAAACCTTGACCTGATGGAAAAATGTAATTTTTGTAGTCAAAATACGATTATGCACTTTGGATCGAAAGGGAAAGCTAACTAAATGATGGTCCCATATTTAGTAAATAACACTTCCCTTCCATGTTCTCCAATATAGGCGAGAAAGTTTAATTCAAATGAAATGTAAGTTAATTAACAACGTAAAACTTTTAATATGTAATTTATAATTTAGTGCCGGAGGACCAAAATGAAATTGATATCTCGGAACAAATGGGGGAATTTTAAAATCAAATGCAATTTGGTTGAACCCAAACCGCGTTTTCTCATGAACCCGAATCACGATTGGACGTAAATTCGTTCTGAACTTATCAAGATTGAAATCGGATTGTTGTATGCAGTTCTATAAACATCCGAAATTAATTGCAATGCGAAATGCTAGATCGTCAATTAATAGTCGAAAACTTAATCAAACGATAAATAATTCTGAAGAATTTCTATTGCTATTTATAGAAACTTATATACTTAACATTTATCTTTATTTACATTTTGTTTCGCTTTTGTAAACATATTTAGAAAATATGCAGATTATTTAAAAATCACTAGTATTCATTGATAAAAATATGTACTTATGTTAAAAAAAATTTTATCTTTACAATTATTAACAGTTATCTAAAAGTGTAACAAAGAAGTAAATTTCAATAATAAAAGTTTAAACCAGTTGGGTTTGCATGTTTTTATGAAGTGATTTAATTATTCATTTCTTGGTATATCAAGAATAGGTATTCCCGAAACCGGTCATGCGTTCAGACTATGCGATCCATACTTTTGACTATCTGCATATATATGCTGCCTTTGCAGTAGCCTCACGTAAACCTTTCGATATTTTTTATACATAATTAAGAAATGTAAATATTTAAACTATAAGATGCAAGGTTCATAACATTCGGGGTTATAATTTAAGAATGATTATAAAACTATAAGGAATTTGCCAACTTCCGACTGAAAAAGCACGAGATAATTCCTCTCACTCAGACCACAAACAAAAAGTTTCGAGTTTAGATCAGTCTGGTTTAGACGGATTTTTTACTTGAAAAGTTTTTTTTCCCAAGAAAATGGAAAAGTGCAATGAAGTGATGACATAAACAGCAAAAAGAAAAAATTTCCAATTTGTGCTCTGCAACTCTACTTAAGATACGAAAATACGACTGTGACTTTTCAAACTGAACATCCAAATCTGAGTAATCTCAAAGATAAGTAGTAAGAACAAAAGTGCCACTCATCCATTTTGATTGTTATCTGCGTTTGTACTGTAAACAAACCTTTGGATTTGCATAAGCAATGATAAAGTGGAAAGAAGAAAAGCTGCTAGACAGTTCTATTAAATTACAATGTAAATAAATCATTATGATTATTTCTTAATAATATAGATTACTTTGATTTGGTATCAAGCGGTTGAAACAAAAAACAAGAACAATTTAAAGAGACAGCTTTATGTGAATTTTGATAACTTTTAAAAATCTGCAAAAAGAGATAAATATAAGGCCCGATAAAACTTGATTGAGAAGGGTTGACGATTTTCGTTTCAACAAAAATCAAAAATCTAGAAAGAATCCTTCAATCAACCTATCGAAGCAATGTTAGGTGTGTAATCAATTCAATTTGAAAATTGAATGACTTTTAAATAATATAACAATAGATCGTAAAAGTAAAATGCGTAGTAGATTAATAAAGAAATTTTTTTACAGGATACGAACTATTAGTTATATAAAATAATAGTCGGATGGAATAAGCGAGAGTACAAGGTTAATAGAATTATATGAAAATTAACCGTACAACAAAACCGAAATTTTTACTATTTGGGTAAAAAATATTTGGACAAATAGAAATATGATATAGGGGATTTGTAACTATTTGACAGGAAGAGGCGCCAGAAGTGATCAATCTATGGGGCTAGGTGCCCGCCCTCAGACCCCCAAGACATTACACCACTGGTGATCGGATATTTATTTTTTGCAGATATACTAACTGTTTCAATTGTACAGGTATAGAAAGCCCACGATGAGTCGCCCCTTTGATAAAAGGTTGAGAATCGCTGCGTTCGAGCATTCATGAAAGAGAATGAAATTTAAGAGAAAAGCGGATTTTTTCGCAAATCCTAAGGCTTAAAAACTTACAATATTTTTATTCGATATTCTTAAGGGATATGAAAATCATAAGAGTTAATCCTTCAAAAGACTTAAATCATGTCAAACAATTTTTTAGCCGTCATTATAAAAACGAGTGAACAAAATTGTTTCTTTCACTAGAAAGACTTTACCTACTTTCATTAATTTTAAAATTTAATCAAACCACAAAAACAAAATAAAAAGACCACGAGTATGATCGATATCAACGTAATATAATGACAGGTAATAGAGAGGTACTAGAGTGTCGATGTCAAAGGTAAACTACTTCAGTATTATTACTAACAAAACTGCATCCAAATAAACTCTCAAACACACTTAATTTGTTGACTTGTTGTCTATATTAGTGCATTAGCTCGAGCAAGCTCTCGTGGCTAAACATTTCTTTCGTAACTTATTTGCCATATAAGCCACTTGTATAATAAATAGCTATTATCTTCCCATGTAGTAATGAAACGAGACATTTCGTATTAAGTAGTCGTCTGTAACTGAAGTCCATGAATACCAACTAGCGTAGTCTCAAAAATCTTTTTTTTTAACAACGTCTTCTTCTTCACATCAGGGATTACGTCTTCAGGCCTGTTTTTTCAACATCGTCCTGACGTAATCAATAGATCCCCATTCATCCTCCAAGAAATGTCGAAAAACAACTTAATGTGAGTTTTCGTCAAATTAGGAACCAAATTTGTTTCTGCAGGTTTTTGAAAATATAAAAAATAAACAGTTTTTAAAACGATTGCTGTGTAGATGATACGTAAAATTTTTGTCATCATGGTAAACAACCTGATGTCGTAAAAACTTAACTCTGACCGCTTTACTCGAAAGGCAATGGCAAACCACCGAGGTAATTTTCCAAGAAAACCTTTAAAAGATACGACGCTTCTGTCAAGAATCATACGAGGAAGAAAATAATTCGACTATAGATTGAAATATGTAGTAAAAGAATTATTGTTAACTTATCGCATTATGGCAAACTAGAGCCCGCCCACTAGTTATTTGATATGCGATTTGTGAATATTACTTGTTATTGTTGAGAATATCCTATAACAAAGACGGATTTACATAAAAACCAATGAAATTGATGTTATGCGATGTAACAGCGGCGCCCACACAGCCCAAGTTGTTTATTTCGTGCGGAAAAAACGTATTTTCCGCCAAATCATTTTTGTAGAAAATCGTTGTGTAATACAGCGGTTCCTAAAGTGGATTCCACAAAAAATAACAGGAGTTCCGCGAATAGTCAAATTATTAATAATACTCGTAAATACAGATGAATTTACAAAAGCTTTAAATTTGTCTCGGCATAAAAACGTCTTTGTTTTACCCGACAACAATATTAAGATTGATATTGAAAGTCGGGGTTCCATCAGAAACAAACTATTTGATATGGGTTACAGTATTAAGTTTGGGAACCGCTGGTGTAATAATAAATACCACCGACTCTATGTTGGAATCGTGGGTTCAATCCCTGACTAAGTACACCTGGCTATTTCGATAAGCAACATCTTCAGCCCTGGATCGCTTAAAATATTGAAAAATTAACAGGATTTTCGATTACCCTAATTGAAATTGCGACTTTTCCATGCAAAGTTAGATAAAACGTCTACTCGTTCAGTAAGCTGTTCTTTTCCATACACATTACGTAAACTACTATTATATAGTTAAATGCTAAATATATTTAGAATTTTGCACATAATGAAATGACACGTCTTTTTTTCCACGAAAAGTAATAATACTTTCGGACATTTCGCAAGTGAATCCCGCCGAGGTTCTCCTTCCGTAAACAATCGGTTTTTTAACATTTCCTCCCGAATAACCGAAAATAGATCACGTTTATAATTTGAAAATGAAATATTGCGTGTAACAAAATTTTTTTTGGTTTCTTAAAAGCGTTTGTCAACATGATACATTAAGCCAACATTGAATTTCATCCGAACATATTTCAGAAGGTGTTCAACCCGAAGTTAGTGCATCAACACTATTCGCTATTAGTACGTGTTACCAGACTATTAATAGAAAATGCAACAAAAATAAGAGCAACTCAGGCTGCCGGACACATTTCAGCATGCATAACTTTTTCGTTTTTGCGAAAACTTTTCGCTGACTAAGACGGGCAGCAAAACGAATTAATCGGATGATTCATCCAGCATTTGGACAAATTTGGAGCAAAACTTTTGTTTGGGTAATTTCATCGCGAGGAGGAAAGGCTGCGAGGGGGGTGGATGATTTATAATAAGCGGTAGTTTTTATTCGGTGCAAAAATTCCTATGATAATCTTAAAAACCGGTTATATTTTTATGTGTATAAAAAAAGAGAAGGTCGTAGTTCTTGATTCTAAAAATAAAGCCTGATACAAGCTGCCACTAGTAATATGAATGACCTGCTAAGTTAATGGACTGATAAATTCAAACACAAATCGGACATGGAGAATACGGCGAATTTGTGAGGGCAACAACGGAAATTTTGATTTCTCAAGATGTTTGTTTTTTGTGTAAGATTTTCGAATTCGATTTTATATTAACCGATGTCGAGATGTGCATCGATTTGTGACGTCAACGTGTAACAAAACGCATGCGGAATGAACTAAAAATTGGAAAATGGTTGCCGGTTATTGTTAGGTTAGGTTGGAAATTGACCACCCTCTTTCTTAGGGTAAAGATTGGAGGAGAAAAAAACAAACGACTCACCTCTTCGCGTCGTTTAAGCCATCGTCCACATGGACTTTCTTCCAATATTTCACTCTCGTCTTCAGAATCTTCGCCGCTTTCCCTTGGCGATTTATGTTCTTGCTCGTTAATCATATGACTACCCGACATTACAAATAGTTTAATTTGCACAAATGTGAATCCCAAAAGTGCACTTTAATGTATTTCGATAAACTAATAATCACTCCACACACGTATTCCATGAGAAGAATCAATTCATAGCCAATCGTCTGGGAATAATAATTAAATAAAGAAAACTTAACAGCGGTTGGCAAAATTTGTTTAATATATTCTAAATTGTCACTCCACTAATTTGTTATTTACATAATATACGTACATACGAAGAAGTATTTATTTACTAATCTTTTTATAACAAAACTAGAATCACAATAATGAACAACGATAATGGCACTAAACGTCAGTTAAGTAGCAGTGTTTATTATATTATTCAACTTATTTTCACGTACAACTTTTAATTGCTATATAAATGAATACAATTAACGCGCAAAATTGTAAGAAACACAAACTACTTCTCAGACAGACTGAAGACAACACGTCGCTCCATCGTTCAAGCGATAATCCGAGTCGAATCTTGCTCGAGTCTGCGCCAAACACAAACACCAACGACATGTCAAACCAACTCAAACTCACAATGACATTGGCAGTTGTTTGGCATTTTGCCCAATCTAGCAGAATTTACCAAAACTACTTCGATTTAAAGGTTACTACATTATTCGCATGAATCTTCCGCACGAGGGCGCATTTACGATAAATTTTAGTTTTCAAATTCATCAAAAATCCAAAGAAAATTCTTATAATTTTCAATAAAATACACAATTTTTCGATTTTACTACTGCAATTTAAAAAAAAATTTTTTTAATTTCAATGCACTCGCAGTACACTTGCCTCGATATTTTCTAATTTTAATATTGTGATTTTAAGAACAAAATAAATTTAATTATGATTTTTCAATCCAATTCAAATTATGAAATCTTGTCCAAAATATTAATTCGAGTTTATCCAAATCTTTCTTTAATAATTTAAACATCAAATAATTGTATCAACCTACAAAAATAAAATACACTTTATTTTCTCAAAAATATAAAAGTTAAAAATTCAAGAGACCACTTTCGTCCCCCACCAAATTGTCAGCAGTCACAATGGCAAAGCCTCGTTTCCCCACCTCGCTTATTTAAAATAACTCAATAAAAATTACGAAATTTTCAAAATTAAATGATAAAATCTAAAGAAGATTTTGGAATAGAACAGTGTACTTTAAAAAATTAACTGAATTCTTTGTTATGCTTTGGGTAAAAATAAATTTTGTCGCCCTTTCAGTGGCGTAACACAGAGGACCAGAGAAAAAACCAGGAGCGTTAATTTTGAAACCCTCACCAGGAATGTATGCATTACAAGCTAATTACTTGAGTCTAATTTCCCCCTGTCCTCACGTAGCCTTTTTATTGTGTGCATCGGGAGAGCGGAAATCTTCAAATTGCTACCGTTCATCCCCTTGCCTGCAGGGACGTGCCGAACCAACTTTTATGATGAGGGGGGAGCAGCCGTGAAAATTTTTTTTTGTTTAACTTTTTCGCGTTGTTTTCAAGGGAATGCTAATAATTTATGCGATTTGTACCAACTAGTGGTTTTGGCAACTGCTCAATGAAAATTACCAACTTTGCCTTAAAAACCACAAAATTGCCAACGTTTTTCCTGGGGGGAAGTCCCCCCCCCCCCCCAAACTAGACACGTCCCTGCTGGCCTATCTATCTTGCTTCCTCCCTTTAGAGATTTGCTCTTTTGGGCTCTAATTTGTGCGTTTAGTTCGTCATTGAGTTCAGTCTTGGTGGACATGATTTACATCAGCATAATATCGTCGGCGATCTGACAATACCTGCTAACTGACACGTAGTTCGTATGTAGTTAGCAGGTATTGTCAGATCGCCGACGATATGCTCGATAATCGTTCAATGTTTCTCGCTACATAACATCAGCTCCACGATGTTGGTTAGACTAATGTCTGCCCCCAACTGCGTTTGGGAGATTTCTCTGTTCTTCGTCCATTTGTTGCAGTAAAAGATGGCATGTTCTATTTCACCTAAGAAGTAATAGTTGGGGGTATTCGCTCTCTTATTTACATTTACATTTTTTATTGTCTAGAATCAATGGCTTTTGAGTTATGAATTAAAGTAAGTTCAAAGATGTTAAAAAATTTGAGTGTTTTTTAATTTTGTTGTTTTTCAAAACCCTGTATCTTTTAACTGAAACATTTTACAAAAAATCTGAAGTCCCATTCCAGATAGGAAATTAAACGGACTTCAACTTTCGTTTAATAAAATTTTTTTTAAAACCAATCCATTTTACAGAAAATCAGAAAATAATAAACAAGACAGCTACACAACCAAACATTAAAATAACAAAATTTTTATATTTATTGAAAAATTATATTATTAACTAAACTTAAACTATTAAATTATTTGATTAATTATTCAAAATGGCCAGAGTTTTGAAAAAAAAACAAAAAACCGAAAGCTTGAATTTTTAACATTTTTTTTACTTACCTACCTACTTTAATTCATAACTCGAAAGCCGTTGATTGTAGACAATAAAACGTATGAATCTTTTTTGTAGATTATTTCACGATATTTATAAAAATACTAAACCATTTTTATTGAAAAATCAATATTTTCGGAGCTATGACCATGTGAAGGTGAAAATAAAAGAATTGCTTTCAAGAGGCGTCGAATCTCGACGGTTTGAATTTATCAAAAAAAATTATTAAATATTTTTCTTAGCAAAGTGTCCTTTAACATCACCGAAATTGTGTAAAGTCTATCTGTGGACACCCTGTATGTATAGGCTTAGTATTGTAATTAAAATACTTGAGCTAAAACATAGAAGTGAATTGTTTATCATAACTGCTGATCCCATCATGGTCCCACTCTGAAATTTTTATGAAGTGTTCACCAAGTCACCATTATAAATATATATTATTTTTATAATTTTCAAAAAACACTAACTCAAACATTTTTTCAAAAACACTTTCCAAAAAAAATTATTTTTATTATAAAATAATCAAGATTAGTATCAAATTAAAGCCCTTTAAATCTTTTTTAAAATGAGCTATCGCACAGCTCTGTACGACTTATAGAACCGAAGTTATAACATTTTGTATGATTGAGCGTGAGCCTAAAAAGTATCATTTTTGCAACTTTTAGAATTAAATAACTCAAAAACTATAAGAGTTAGAATTTTTTAAAAATTATATTTGAATTCGGGATGTTAAAGAGTATAATTAACCAAAGTTTCAAAGAAATCTGTGATGGTCAATTTAAGTGACTAGTTGGTTTGACATGGAATGACCCGTGTACTACTTGAAGTCTGGCAGTATGTCTTGTTCTTCAATGCCGTGGCCCATATCGGAGCGGCGTACAGCACGATAGAGTCCGTAACGGAATTAAAAAATCTCCTCTTAGTCTCCTTTTGACCTCACATATTTGGCATTATCTTCTGGAGTGCCTTTGTCAGCATCATCGCGTTCTTGGTAACTCTCGTTATGCGGGGCATAAATGACAGGTCTTTGTCAATAGCGAAACCCAACACCGTGATCTGGTCCTCCGTCTCGACCATCTGGTCGTTTACCAGGAAGTGTACCGGACTCATCCTTCTTTTTCGCGATACCATCACCGCTTCTGTTTTTTCTGGGACTCGTTGTAAACCCTTAATGGTTATCCATTTGTTGATATCTGCTATGGCTATGTTCGCGAAGTACTCCATGTCCTCCTTCGTGAGAGCTTCGACCACTATCGTTATGTCGTCTGCAAAGCCGGTTATGCTCCCCCCAGGTGAAATGGGGAGCCCCGAGGACGCTGTCGTTCATGAGTTCCACCGGAACTCTTGAGTTCGTACAAGCCGACCTGCCTGCTGGTCCATGTGCAAAGCTTTTTGAACGCCTGATCCTGTGCAGACTGCAGCGGTAGATAGACAGGACTGGAGGCATTTTCGATAAATATTTTGGTTTCCGTGTGAGCAAATCCACCGTTGTGCGCGATTGATGGCATGGTGCGCAGAGGGGCGCGTTAAGGCATGTGAGTACCCTAGGCATATTTTTTTTTGCCTCCCCTTATAATAAAAAATTGAAATTATTGTTACAGCATAGTATATTTATTATCAAAAATAATGTTAACTCTGAGAGTTAAGAACTTACCTACTTGAACTTTTATTTATATTAGATTTTTTATTAGAATTAATTACAATTTTTCTTTTACAATCCTTCAATTTAGCGTGATGGGAGCTAGAGAAACAGAAGGGAGATACCACCTTACCAGTGCCGTATCAAGCTTTTTCAGTGCTGCGTGCAGATTAGGTAAAAAGGTTTTATCTTATCGTTGGTGGTGCTCGTGACGCAAACAAATATCAAAAACATGGCAGCTCTATTACGTACAATTGGGTTATTCCATGTCAAACCAACAAGTCACTCAACTTGACTATCACAGATTTCCTTGAAATTTTGGTTAATTATACTCTTTAACATCCTGAATTCAAATATAATTTAAAAAAAATTCTAACTCTTATAACACAGTGTTACAAAATTGAACTTTTGCCAGCTTCTAGAATGGATGGGGGTGATTCTAATAGATTTTGCATAAGTGCATCGCGTAGTACTACTACTTAGCTTTAAAATCATTTTTTCAAAATTGTTCTGCGATTTTTTAAAGTGAAGATATACCATTTTTTAGTCAAGAGATTTAGTCATGCAAAATCACCCGTTTTACCGCGCTGAACTTTCTTTATGACAAGTTCTTTAGTATTCTGCCTACACAGGGGTTTTTGAGGTGGTTAAATAATTAATACTAAAGACCTTGTCAAAAAGTAACTTCAGCGCGGTAAAACGGGTTACTTTGCATGACTAAACCTCTTGACTTAAAAATGGCATATCTTCACTGTAAAAAATCGTAGAACGATTTTGAAAAAAGAATTTTAAAGCTAAGTAGTAGTATTACGCGATGCACTTGTGGAAAATTGAAAAACAAATTTGAGGTTTCCTGAAAAAAATCATGAAAATGGTTAAAATAGCCATTTTTTGACTATTTAAGCTGCAATTTCAAAAAAACCTGACGTGATGAGCAATTTCAAAGTCAGATTCATTTTCAGCACAAAAAAATCTATTAGAATCACCTTTACCCATTTTAGAAGCTGGCAGAATTTCAATTTTGTAACACTATGTAATTATTGAATTATTTAATTTTAAAAATCTCAAAAACGACACTTTTCTGATTCGTACTCAGCGATACAGTTGAATTTTTTTTACCATAACTGCTGATCCCATCATGGCCCCACTCTGAAATTTTTATGACATTTACCTAGTCACCAATATAAATCTGTGGTCACATGCTAGAAGGGAATAAGTCTGCATAGATTCCTATATACTTATTCTCTTTTGCTTGTGACCACAGAAATATACCTTATTCTTATAATTTTCAAAAGTCACTAACTCAAAATTTTTTTCAAAACAATTAATTTTTATTAGAAAGTGGTCAAGATTAGTATCAAATTAAAGCTCTTTAAATACTCTTTAAATTGGACTATCGGAGAACTCTGTACGACTTACAGAACTGAAGTTAAAACATTTTGTACATTGAGTGAGAGCCAAAAAAGTGTCGTTTTTGCGATTTGTAAAATTAAGTAACTCAAAAATTATAAGAGTTAAAATTTTTTTTTAAATTACATTTGAACTCAGTATGCCGAAATATGTATGAAACCAAAGTTTGAAAGAAATCTGTGATGGTCAATTTGAAAACTATTTATTTTTGGTTGATTTCGTATGATTCAATTGATGTTATTTTGAGTTTAATTCTAAATTATTTAATATCGTAAAACCGAAATGAAATGATAATTCACAAAATAAAATACCAAACGAATGCAAACGTTTGGTTTTAAACAAGACTTTCTATACCAACTATACGCATTAGATAAACTTAATATTTTTCCGCGTAGTGGCGTTCGTTTAATGCAAATCGCGAATAATTAAAGAAAACCAAAATTTTTATTATTTGGAGGTGTTTAAGGGAGGCTAGAAGCTGAAATATATGTAGAAAATAAGTACAAAAATTTAGCAAAAAAATGGAAATATTAATCATTTTTAATAATTTCTTTACAATTTAAGGAGACAAATCTTTCCCCAAATCAACTTGTTACAAATATTAACTTTTCACCTCTCGAGTTTACAGAAAAAATGTAAACGTTAAAATAATCGTTTTCATATATCCAAATTATCGAAAAGTGATAAAAATAGATGAGGAGGAGGGAAATAAGTGAGGAAATCTCCCGAAAACGGCAAAAATGGAGAAAACGGGGGTCATATTTAGAAGGTCATTTTACATAAGAATCAGCAGGAATGGTTTCAGGGCTCAAAAATTTTTTTTATTTAAATCAAAGAAAATATTAATTAAATCACAATTTGTGACTTCTCGCTTAGCGTTTTGTGAGTTATTGATTTGATATGGAGCCCCGTCGTTCAGATGTTTCTTTTATTCAAAAATAAATTTTTTAAAGAAAATTAAATTAAAAACGCACAATTTTGGCGCCTTCTGAACTTTGGGGCTAGGTGGGGTGGCTCCATTGCACACATGGTTTATCCGGCTCTGCACCTTACCTCCTAACATCGTGGCAGACTATCTCCACCAAAGATAGCTGTTTATGGAAGAGAAGCTATATGGAAATAACCTGTATACCTGTAACCAGTTGAGTTACCGTGGAACTTTAATGGTTTTTCTGCAACGCTAAATTTCCACTTTAAAAAATACAATTTGATAACGACAAAACGTTTGGCAATATACTATTTCAAGATTGGGATTTATGTATTTTTTATATAATTTATTGTATTTTTCCCACACTCAAAATATTAAAATGAAAGATACTCGTAACATAAATTTAACAAAACCAACCAATGTTAACATAAGAATTTTAATTTTAAAAGTAAAGAACATGTAGGTAGAATATATTATTGTTTAAAAAACACTAAAAAGACAATAATGTACAACTTTTTACAGATTAAGAATATTTAAAAAAGATTAAACAAATAAAAAAATACATTGTTTTCTTACAGAAGATGATAAAATTCAACAACAAATAATGAAAATGAGAAAGATTAAAAAACAAATTATTGATGAACGTTGAAAAAAAAGGAAATTAATTTTTATCTATAGATTGAGTTATTTGTTGCAGATTTGAAAATTGCTCATAAGATTCCACAAGAAACTTTCTCCAAATTTAATATTTTACAAAATTTAAATTTTCTTTTATTTGGAACGATTTCAGTATCATCTAATCTTATATAATAAAAAATATTGTGATATTTTAAATTATCATATATTTTTTTGAAATTACACAATATATAAGTATTATTTTAAATAATACATATGTATCTATTGTATACTTATTCAAGGCTCGTTTAATTAATGTTTTCAGTCTATGCCAAAATAATGATTATAGGTACAACCTACTGTTTGAAATTTAATCTAAAGCTCAATCTTCCTGTAGTTTGAACAACAACCTCAGATTTGCGGAAATCGACTCATCACAAGAAGTATTATGGTGAGAGTTGAAGCACTTATATTTTTTCAATTTTGTATTGTAAGTGTTTTAAATGACACATCATTTCTGGCCAAAGTAATAATTCCGCACATGAATTCAATTTGATACTGAGAGTTGTTTTAGTTTCGCCAACAAAAATTTAAATTAAGAGATTTTAGAGGAGAGATGAAAAGGTACGATACAAAATTCGTGAAAATGGCTGAAATTCTGACTTATAAATATAATCGATCAACACCTGCCGTTAATGGGTCCTTCATTTATAAAATTGATATAGAAGAAGATATTCAGGTGCTGTTTTGTGAAATGCAAGTTTGGGGATCACTTATAAATTGTGAATTAATATTATTTGTTGGTTTTCTTTGCAGGTTGTAATTCAAGCTTATAAATTTACCAGCAATGAATACCGCATGTTTCCAATGCACTTCCAAGTAAATATGTGCAAAGCTTTGAAGGCAGACGTTGTGGGTTTCAGAAAAGCGATGACTTGTGGAAATACAACTGATTGCCACTTTAGCAAAGTATTTAAAATTTCTATACTGGCGCAACATTGTACCAAACTTGTGTACTACATGGGATTTACACAGTAATTTATTTTCCTTTTTTAGAATGTGCATTATTATGTGTGCAATTATTTTCCTGATCCAACAAAATTTCCACCTAATATTCCCAATGGTTTATTTAAGATCGAGGCTCAGTTAATGTACAAACAACAAGAGTTGATGGTGCTGGATTACTACATGGAAATCTACACCCCTATGAATTAAAACATGGACGAATAGCTAACTAGAAAATTGCATTGATGAGAAGAAAAATAAATTTTGCAATTTTTAGGATTGGGAGGCATCTGAACAGTGAACATACATTTTTGTCATTTATAGTCAGTTGCGTTACCGGAATGATCATAAAATTGTGTTTATAATTTGTTTTGGGTTTGAATACCTATATTTTATTAAAAGATAAAAATAAATTTATTTAATTTTAATTGGATAGATACATTGTTGTATTTTAAAGATTGACATGCTTCTTTTGCTCTATAAAGCTCAGTACGCCACTGAATTTGACTCGGTTAAAAGCCAGTGTTTGTGGCGAAAAAGTTTGAAACAAGAAGTAAAATCCTAAAAAAAGTTGTTATTTCAAAATATTAGGCCTAGTTGAACAGTCAACACAATTTTACTTTACTCTGTGAACAACGCTAACTGTTAAGAGCTCCCCAACTTCCAATATTTTTCTTCAACGCTAAAACACCAATTTAAAATATGCAATTTAATAACCGCGAAGAATTCGGCAATATACTATTTCAAGATTGTAATTTATGTATTTTTTATATAAGTTATTGTATTTTTCCAACACTCAAAATATTAAAATGAAGATAATTAAATATAAATTTAACAAAACCATAAACAGAATTAAAATATTAGAATTTTAAACTAAAATAGTATATAGGTAGAAAATTAGTGTTTAACGAACACTAGAAAAACAATAATTTACCACTTTTTCACAGATTAAGAATATTTGAAAAAGATAAAACAAATAGAAAAAATGAAGATTTTGTTACAGACTAAAAAGCAAATTTTTGGATTAAAAACTATTTTTGAAAAGATTGAGTTATTTGTTTCAGTTTCCATAAGAACCTTGTTTTAAATTTAATATTTTACAAGCTTTAAATTTTCTTTCATCTGGAAGGATTTCAAAATCGTTTAATCTGATACAACAAAAATATTGTAATATTTTAAATTATCATTTTTTTTTTAAATTGCACAATATATTATTTTAAATAATAGTAGTAGTTACCTGCATATTTATCTATTGTACTTATTCAAGGTTCGTCGAAATAAATATGTTTTCAGTTTATGATGACAAAATAATGATTACTATTATTTGAAATTTAATCTACAGCTCAATCTTCCTGCAGTTTGAACAACAACGTCAGATTTACGGAAATCGACTCATCACAAGAAGGATGGTGAGAGCTGAAGTACTTATATTTTTTCAACTTTGTATTTTAAGTGTTTTAAATGATATATCATTTCTTAACAAAGTAAGAATTTCACACATGAATTCAATTTGATACTTAGATTTATTTTAGTTTCACCAACAAAAATTTAAATTAAGAGACTTTAGAGGAGAAATGAAAAGGTACGATACAAAATTCGTGAAGATGGCTGAAATTTTGACTTACTAATATAATCGCTCAACACCTGCCGTTAACGGGTCCTTCATTTATAAAATTGATATAGAAGAAGATATTCAGGTGCTGTATTGTGAAATGCAAGTTTGGGTATCACTTATAAATTGTGAATTAATGTTCTTTCGTCTGCTTTGCAGGTTGTAATCCAAGCTTATAAATTTACCAGCAATGAATACCGCATGTTTCCAATGCACTTCCAAGTCAATATGTGCAAGGCTTTGAAGACAGACGTTGTGGGTGTCAAAAAAGCGATGACTTGTGGAAATACAACCGATTGCCACTTTAGCAAAGTAAAATGTTAAATTTGTTAAAACAATCAATATTGGCCCAATATTGCACCAATCTACAGCTAATATTGGGGCTATAACTATTGTCGCAATATTGGAAAACAATATTGAACCAATATTCGCGATTGACAATAAGCGAACTCCACCACGCGAAAAAAATATTAAGGTAATCTAATAGGGGAGAGGCTTGTAAGTTGACCATGCATGTAAGATGACCACCCGGTATTTTAGAAAAAGCTGTCAACGGGAATACCGCCATTTCAACTATTATCGTGCTCTTTGACATAATCTTCAATTTTTATGTGGTTTAGAAGTGAATAGACGAGTCGCACTAGCTCCGACAAACATTGTGTGAAAAAAAAAATTATTTTTTTAAAATATTGATTTTTCAGTTTGCTCATGAAGTGAACAATTTTTGTTGATATCCCATTATAAATATATATGTGCTAAACTCGTATTCCATTGAATTTTAATAATCCAAAGTGAATTCCAAATATATCGTGTTTTTGGGTGTTTGTTTTTGTGTTTGTTTCAAAATCGTCGAGAATGTAAGATAAAAGTTGCAAAAGCGAGGAAGGAATTAGCTGCTAAGCGCTAGGAGCCCGTTGCTAAGCTCAAGGAAGCCATTGCTATGTTCAAGGAGGCTGAGAAGCGCGAAAAAGCATCAATTGTAATTATCACATTTAATTCATTTTTGATGTTTTTTATTCTTTTTGCTTCACTTTTTCACTTAAAACTCAATAAGAGATCATTAATTTTGTACATCAGTCGATTTCAGTTAAGTTTTTTGACTTTTCAGCAACTTTTTAGGGGTTGGTCAACTTACATGCCGAAAATAAAAAGATCCAATTTTTAGCCTCTTCGGGAAAATGATCATAACTTTTTTGTTTTTCGAGTAATCTAATAAGTGTCTTCAGCAATAATGTAGCTAATAAATTCCTCTTTCCAATGGTATCATTATATATCCAAAAATATTAATTTGAAGATGAGTTATAGAGCAAAAATGCTAAGGGTGGTCAAATTACATATGTATGGTTGGTATAGAAAGTTTTGTTTATACCTTATGTATATATTATATATATATATAATACCTATATATACCGGGTGCTGAATGAGTTAGCCGAACATAGAAAATTAACATGTAAAAACTTATTTATGCAAATTCCTGCTTCCCTAATTATTTTAAAGAAAAAATGAAAGATACAAAAATAATGCAGAAATATAAATTACAAATGATAAGACCGTTAGATTTCATCTAACTTTTACTTAAAAGATCGAAAAATGCTTTCGAAATTGTTAAAATTTTCATTTAATAAATATAAAATAATTACCATGGAAACTTTCATGGCTGGTCCGATAAATGAAACTTTTTACAATTTCAATAGCATTTTTTGGCATTTTAAGTAAAAGTTAGATGAAATCTAATGCTCTTATCATTGGTAGTTTATATTTCTGCATTATTTTTGTGTCTTTCATTTTTTCTCTAAAATAATTAGGGAAGCAGGAATTTGCATAAATAAGTTTTTACATGTTAATTTCCTATGTTCGGCTAACTCATTCAGCACCCGATATATTGGCGCAATATTGGAAAACAATATTGCACCAACATTGTGTGCTACGTGGGATTTAAACAATAATTAACTTTTCTTTTTTAGAATGTGCATTATTATGTGTGCAATTATATTCCTGATTCGACTAAATTTCCGCCTAATATTCCCAATGGTTTATTTATGTTCGAGGCTCAGTTAATGTACAAAGAACAAGAGTTGATGGTGCTGGATTACTACGTGGAAATCTACACCCCAATAAATTAAAATATGGACGAATAACAGGCTGAGAATCTGCATTGATATGAAGAAAAATATATTTTCCAATTTCTAGGATTGTGCCGAAATGACCATAAAATATTATGTATTTTATTAAAAAATAAAAATAATTTTTTTTTGCTCGTTTTTTGAACTTTTTTTTCAAAAACTTTTGCTCTATAATTATATTGGTGACAGAATATTTGTAAACTCTTTGCATCATGATTTCCAAATATGATTTTTGTAAATAATCAAAAAAAAAATCTCTAAAAGCTTTAAACCCTTTTCCATGTGGAACGATTTCATTATTACCTTTTGTTTTACAAAGAATTAAGATATATCGCAAAATTTCAAATAAACGTAATGACTTTTTTTTAATGGCAGAATTAATTAAAATATTAATATTAACCTATTGTAACGATTCAAGGTTATTCTGAAAGTCCTTCCAAATTAATACGTTTTGATTTTATCTCAAAATTGAATATTGTTTGAAATTTAAACAAAAGCTCAACGTTCCTATATTTTGAAAAACAAGCTCAGACTTGTAGAAATCCTCAACCAAATATGTCGAAAATTTCTACAGTTATATTTTTTCAATTTTGTATATTAACTGTCTGGAATGACAAAACATTTTTTGAAAAAGTACAAGTTATAATCTAATACAAAATTCAAACGAACATATATATTTAGTATTACCGAGTTAATTTTAGTTTCATCAACAAAAATTCAAATTAAAAGATTTCAGAGGAGAACTAAAAAGTTTCAATCCAAAATTGGTGAAGAAAGCTGAAATGTTGACCTATAAATATAATCGCACAACAGCAGCTGTTAATGGGTCCTTCATTTATAGAATTGATATAGAAGAAAATATTCAGGTATTCGATTAAAAAAAAATAGAGAATAAAATAAAGTAAGTTTTGATTAAACGTTGATTTGTAGGTAATTGTTCAAGCTTATAAATTTGCCAGCAATGAATATCGGACGTTTCCAATCCACTTCCAAATTAATTTTTGCGATGCCATCAAATCAAATATAGTTGGATTGGGGAAATTGTTGCTTTGCGGCAATGCAACTAAGGATTGCTATTTTCGTAAAGTACACTTAAGTGCATTTTTATAAGTTCTACTCAATTTTTTCTTTTTTTCTTTTTTAGAATGTGCATTATTATGTGTGCAATTATTTTCCTGACTCGAGTAAATTTCCGCCCAATATTCCAAATGGTCAATTTATGATCGAAACTCAATTATTGTACAAAGAACAAGAGTTGATGGTGCTGGATTACTATATAGAAATCTACACCCCAATAAATTACTAGATGGATGAGTGCTTATTGCACCTTTTACTGGTGAATGCATTTTTATTCTAGATTTTCATTTGTTTTGAATTAATAAATCAAAATCTGTAGTTGTTTGAAAATAAAAATAAAATTCACAATAAAATTCTCAATTTATTTAATTAAAGATTTTATTTTAACTCCAATGCCCGATTGCACCATCTATCCTTAAACGTTAAGCTTTCCTTAAATCGTTAATCTCCACCCTATTTCACTACATACTGATTGTCCATTCGTCGGAATAAGATTTAAGTGAAACCTAAGTTTTAAGGATAGGTGGTGTAATTTTTTTAGAGCTGATTATAGTTCACTTTGGGCTAAATTTGTATTCATCTTGGAGATTATAGTTGGTATAGAAAATTTTGTTTATTAACCAAACGTTTGCATTCTTTTCTCTTTTGGTGTTTTATTTTGTGAATTATCATTTCAACACCCACGTCAAGCTGGCACCCACCTCTTCAAAATACAAAAATATTTATACTATAATTATGCGCTAATTTCAGACAGTAATCGCGAATTTTGGACTCCAACGGTTTCGCAATAAAACATAAATCTTTGGGAGGGGGGGTGCTGAGTTGAAATCAAAATCCCACTAAGTGTGCAAGTTTGGTTGAAATCGGTCTAAGGGTTTAGGAGTGTATAACGAATAAATATCCAAACAAACTCTTTAATATTATATATTATGTTAAATCGTTATTATTTTATTTCAAAAGTATTCAAAAATGTTTCTTAATTTTCTTAATTTCAAATTATTTTAAATTGTTCATTTCTACACGTGACAACGTTCAGATTTAATAATTTTGTGAGGTTATGGTAAGTCAATTTTGGTCAATATTTTTGAATTCTTTTTTGTTTAGTTCGAATATTTTTCTTATTTTTCAATTTTTATTCAATTATATCCGTTAAATGTAACTGACGATTGGTAATAACCATGAAATAACTTTATATTATATTATGGGTTTTTCATAATTTCAAATATTCTTGAACCAGACCTGTTATGTTGATAATTGTCTTTTTTCAATTTAACAATTAATACATACTACATACCACAAATTTACTTAAAATTTTTATTTTGAGTTCAATTTCAAAAATGTTTCGTTTCAAATGATAGTATCTTTTCAATTATTCCTGTGTTTTACGATTTGTTCTCAACCTTCTTCATAACTTCTGTCCATTTTGAATTGTTGATTTGCTTTGGTCTTCCAGCCATTTTAGTAACAATGTTAAATTTGACAAACGATACGATAAACGATCCGATAAACGATACGATAAACGATACGATAAACGATACGATAAACGATACGATAAACGATACGATAAACGATACGATAAACGATACGATAAACGATACGATAAACGATACGATAAACGATACGATAAACGATACGATAAACGATACGATAAACGATAAGATCAACGATACGATAAAATTTGTGTACTGTTTCCTCAATCGCCACGGTACTAGCTTAGAATAATACCAACACTAAACTATAGCTGTAAATACATACCGAGTGTATCAAAAATAAAAATTTTAAATTTTAAAATCCCGACTGTAAGTAAAATTAAGCCCCCTAGAATTTTAAAAACGACTGTTCTCTTTAAAAAGTAAAAAATAATGTTTTCTTTTTTACTCAACGACATAAACTCTCGGACACTTAAGGACGTTCATGTGCTACGCTAGAGTCAAATGAGTACTAACCTTTTCAAAATTTATTCGGAACTTGAGAGAAATTTTAAAATATAGCAATAATCATACAATGATTTATAATGGTTTATTATTCTTCCCGAATATTTTTTAGTAGTTTATTGTAAAATATCAGTTAATAAAATAAGTCATTAATTTGACTCTATTTTTATTATTATATTAAACATGACAACTACGCCTATGCAAATCTATTGAAATCTATTCAAATATAACCTTTATTATTTTTTATTTTATTTGACGTTTGTGTATGTGTTGCAGTTGCGCGCTGTTGCTAGATTTCAATATGGAGAAAAATGTAGTACTATAGTTTTAATTTAACTGATTAAAATAATTAATAATTAATTTTAACGTTCGTCAACACCATTTTTTTCATGGAATTACCATCAGTTGTGGGACCCGTGCGCAAAGTTGTTAACGGGGACCCTGTTTTTACAAAAGACAAAAATGAAAGAAAATAATAAATAACTCATACAATATAACCATAATTTTAAGATAAACAAATAACAAAACTAGATTAAGGGCCAAATTTGGAGTAATCGGATAAACTTAGTATAACGTTATTCCTGGTATAACAATTACAAAGTTGCAGGGTGTCACTTATTTGGAAAATCTGGAAAAGTCAGGGAATTTAAGATTTAAGATAAACAATTTAATTAAATTTTTTTTTTTTTTTAAATGTTTTTAAATTTTAAAATTGAATTCAATTTATTTAAAAATTTTAAAAAATTATTGGCTTTAATTTAATTCTAAAATTAAGATTTTATTATTTATTTATTTTCTGACTTATCGAAACATCATGGAAAATTTTTATTCTTTGTCAGGGAAAACCTGGAAATATCAAGATTTGATTTGGAAAATTTAGTGAGAATACTGAATTATTATTGGTAATAATGGTCTAACTTTATTCCAGGTTTATCCGACTATTGTAAAACCGGCTTTTTTACATTATTTTATTATTATTTTTTAACATTATTTTTTAAATTATTTAAAATTTTTTTAAAAAGATTCCTGGGGGCCCCTTTAGCCTGGGAATTACATAAACTGCATAGTTTGAAGAATATTTTAAGAAATTATTTATTATGGTATCTACTTTCTTAATATAGTTATTATAATTTTAAACACAACAAAATGCTGCTTCCCCATAAAGCTCTAGGTTAAAAATTTGATTTTCAATCAATAATTACGCTCCGAAATGATCGATGAAAGGTTTTGAATTTTTGAGGAAGGATGACTATATAATTGAGGATTCCAATTTTCAAGATAAAATTTTTTTATCTACTATTAAGTTTCACGCATGAACGTCCTTAACTCGAAAAATTAACTTATCATCCCCCCCCCCCCCCCACTATAACATTGAAACATTAATTTCGAAGTCAAGGGAAAAGGAGGAATTTTAAATAGGTTTCGTAAGTGGAACAAATATATGTTTACTCTGACTTCAAAATTAATATTTAAATTTTGTAGCGGAGGGGGGGGGGAGTTAATTTTTAAATTTTTGGAATTATTTTAGTCAGGTCTTTTTAAAATTTTTAATTTTTACTTTATGTCACTCTTTTTGGAGTAAATCAGGCCCGTAGCCAGGATTTCATTTCGGGGGGGGGGGGGGGGGTGCACTCAGAAAAAAAATTTATTTTGGGGGTTCCCCTTCCGAGAATTTTTGTTCCCACTTTAAAAATATATCTATTTACCTATTTTATTTTCAAAATTCAAATTTATTTTCAAAAATTTTTTTTTGCTTTTGAACATTTCTGGGGGGGGGGCACGTGCCCCCAGGTGCCCCCTCTTGGCTACGGGCCTGGAGTAAATTGTCAACAAAAATATAGGTATTCCCCGTAGGTTGACTTTCTGCCAGGTTGTAGTAGATGAAGGGCTTTTCTGGGTCATGTGGGAGTGTTGAGGGGTGAAATGAAGGAAACTCCTGTATTAGTTTCAATTGGGAGAGTGGGACAGTTTTGTTTGTTGAGTTCTTCAGGAGCTTCAGAGTTGTTGATGAGTTCTGCTGGGGAGGGGGAAATATTTAAGAGAAATTTGGTATGGAATTCTCTTAAACTTGAAATAAAAAAATCCACTACACCTCCAATACAACTGGTTTTAATTTAATTCTAATCAATATAGAGAACGGGGGGGGGGTAGAGATGGTTTTCTGCGATAGAATTTCTTCTCGCCGGCAAAATTTGTTTTTGACCAGCCAGGAGCACTCTCCTGATCTTTACAAACATGCTGTCAATAAAGTACGTCGCTACTTGTAACCGTTCGGAAGATATGGTGACATAAACCATGGTGACATATGTTAGAATAAGTAAAGCATAGAGGTTGTTAATACGATAACATAATAATAAGTAGAGTACGGACTTTTAAGCATAAAAAATCGTAAAAATAGCGCTTAAAATAGCACAAAAAATTGCCATTATATGCATAAAAATATGCTCTAAGCTTAAATTTATAAGCATTTAAAAGACTTTTTGAAATAAAATTTGTTCGAAAAGTAACACAATAAAAAAATTACTGTAGTACATCAGTTTAAAAATATGTGAATATTGGGTGTTTTTCTAAATTACCTCCACACTTGTATTTGGGTCTTTCATAAATTTTAAAATAAGGTTAGTATCTCAACTAGGGCTGACTTTTTATTGATTAATCGATAAATATCGATCGATTAATTGAAGAACGATATTTTATTTTTTAAATATTTGATATTTGGATAGTTATCGATATTTCGATATTCCGATAGTTATCGATATTTCGATAGTTATCAATATTCCGATCGTTTCGATATTTCTAAATTAGGTCATTGTCTTATGTTTTCTAGACTTCCCATTTATCAAATTTAGGTTCGACCGGTTTCTTTATTCGAGAAAAAAGGTTGGGATTCCTTGTATAAAACAATCGAAATATCGATAACGATCCAATAACTGATCCAATGGAACAAGGAGACAACTCTCCAACAACATGAACATTATAATTTTGAAGTCATCCTACACGCGAAAACAGGGAACCCCAAACTTTTGTTTTGGAATAAAGAATCCAGCCGAACCTAAAATTCACCAATGGGAAGCACAGAAAGCATAAGACAATAACCTAAATTATAAGACACACTTTTTAGTCATTCAGTTTTCAGTTTCTGAGAAACTGTCCGTTTTTTAAGAAAACGTATTATTTCGATACTTAGATAATTATCGACAAGTATCGATTAATCGAAGTTATCGATAGTGTTTGAATTATCAAAACTCGATATCGAGTTTTGAATATCGCCCAGCCCTAATCTCAACTAGCTATTTGCTTTAATGTTTTAAAAAATTTAAAATTCAAAAAGTTCAAATGCCATTATTAGAAATTTTGTAAAAATATTTCGTAAACAAAATGAATACCAACGAAAATAAAGAAGGTGCGAACTGGTCCAAACGATTTAGACTATTTTTGATCAAAAATTCGAAATTGGGTGGGGGGGCCATGCAAGTTACACATCCATATCCGTAGGAGTAAATGTCTGCCGATTTCGATTCCCTAGTCAAGAAGCTCCCTCACAATATTAACTTCACAAAATTTCGTAACTTCTAAAATAGATGTACCTATTCATGTATCTACTGCAAAAATTTTTTTGATTTATCAAAAATGTGTTAAAATAAGCACTAAAAATGCTTAAAAATAAATGTAAACATAAAAGTATCAAAATAAGCATATAAGCATAAAAAAATAGTGCCAAATGTCTAATTTTTATTAAATTCATGGACCTTTATAACAATTACCCTTCTGCTATCAGTATTTATGTATAGCAAATTTTCTCACAAAATTATTAAATCTGAATGTTGTCACGTGTAGAAATGAACAATTTAAAATAATTTGAAATTAAGAAAATTAAGAAACATTTTTGAATACTTTTGAAATAAAATAATAACGATTTAACATAATATATTGTCGTGTTTCAAAATGCAAAATTGGAATATTTTGGAATTATTTTATTTATTTTAAAATGAATTTGTTTGCTTTTGTTAATTTTTAATATTTAAGTTTAATTTTATAAATGATTTTCGCAATTATGAGCGAAATTGAAAAGGTTGGTAAGATTTTTGGAAGAGTGGGAGTTTTTTGCCGGCGTAGTGGTCAAGAGGGCGGACGTATTCCGTTACGCTCTTGTTAATTTTGAGATTTGTGCCTAGTTTTCGGCATTTTATAATTTGATTTTGAAATTTTGCGATTTGATTTGTTAATTTAACAAATAAAGAAGTTGTTTTGGTGAGGATTTTTGATTATTTTGGATTCTGCGTAATAAACGCAGAATCAACTTTGATAATAAATCAAAGTTGATAATAATTTGGACGTTAGTTCTTAGTTGGATTTGATGATTTTGATACCGATTATTAAGATTAAAACTTGGTTATGTTAAATTAAATTGTGTTTAAATTAAAAATTGGAAAGGAAAGGCAAAATTTGCATACGCGCGTCGCACCTGGTGATAAGCGGCACTCACAATCGCCGTTCCATTTTTACAACATTGAAATTTTGTTTGAACGTTATTTCTAATTACATTTGAATTGGAAATTATTGTTGGATTGATTTTTGGATTTTTGAAAATAAAATTCGTGAGGTTTAAAGCACACGGGAACCGACTATCTGAGCGTCTCATGTTTACCGGCATATTGAGTTAGTTGGGAAAATTTAAAGTGTGGCAAAGGTTTCGTTGGGGTTAGATTTTCCCCAATTGAAAATATCACTACAATATAATATTAAAGAGTTTGTTTGGATATTTATTCGTTATACACTCCTAAACCCTTTGGCCGATTTCAACCAAACTTACACACTTAGTGGGATTTTGACTTCAACTGCACCCCCACCAAAGATTTATGTTTTATCGCGAAACCGTTGGAGTCCAAAATTCGCGATTACTGTCTGAAATTAGCGCATAATTATAGTATAAATGTTTTTACATATTACCTACCATGAAACTGCGAGTTTCATTGCTTGTTGAGACAGTCGAAACACGACAATTGCAGATCAACGCGACTGCTGGTCAGAAACCAATTGGTTTCTTCCCTAGGACAGAAACCGTTAAGTTTCTTCTCACCTACTCAGTTTTAAATCTATCATTTTAACCTTCAATTTATCTGACAGTGACAGTTTTTATATGTTATGAAGGTTAGGTTAGTTAATGAAACTCTCCGATGCATTGCAGGTAATATGTCAAGTACTGTGTATGGCACGGGACGAAGAACGATTTCGGACCAGGGTGTTGCCATCCTTCGCTGTCGCTCGGGCAAGCATTCCTCGCCCTAGTCTGAAATCGTTTTGTTTCGCCCCTAGCCAAACAATATACTATTGTATTTTGAAGAGGTGGGGTGCTAGCTTGACGTGGGTTATTTCAACGCGGTTTTACGATAAAATAATTCAGAATCAAATTCAAAACAATATCAAGTGTACGTAATAGAGCCGCCAAGTTGTTGACATTTGGTAGTATTTTACGGGAGGGAGTCTGGAAAATCCTACAAATATTTATGTGGAAACTAATGGATGACCCATTAGTTATAGATAATCCATAGGAAGACCTAGAAAGAGTTGAAGAAATGACGCGAATGAGGAGATGAAAGCTAGAAGTCTCCAAGAAGAAGCAGTATTAACTGTAAATTAATCTGTTATATATTGTTATGTTATAAAATGCTTGATAAAATGTTTAATTAAAATGTAGCAAAATTTTGAGAAAGAAATTAAAAATTAAGAAAATTATGAGAAATAAAAATTATTTGCGAATAAAAAGTTGTTTGATTTGAAAGAGAGTGATTGGTTGTTCGAAAAGAAGTGACGATTTTTAAGCAAGGTAGGACTTTGAATTTATTAAAATGGAATTGTGGGCGATAAGACAACGCGTCGCGTATTTTTATCTATTTGTGAAGAAAATAAATTTAAAAACTTTGAATAACGATAATTTTGCTTGATAAATGAAATTCAAATAAAAATTTATTTTATCCAATACCTGCAAGTAAAATAACTTTTACATTGACATTTTCAAACGTCAAAGTGGACTTTTATCCACTAGCAAGCGAAAGTGATTTTTCGCTCACTAGTGAGTTTTGTTTATTTTATTTTATTTATTTTATTAAAACTCAACGAAAAGTCTAGAGTGTCAAATTGATTACTGTCACAAGCAAGCAATATAATGCAAAACAAAATTATATAATGTAATTTCAAATTTTATTTGATTTTGAAATTTTAATTTTACTTGCAGGTTTTGGATAAAATGTTATATGCGACTCTTGAGTAAAGATATTTGTATCCACTTACGGACTCGGCGTTGCCTCGTGTGCTAAACTTTCCGTTCGTGGATAAAATGTAAATTTACTCACTAGTCCCATAAATTACTATAAACAAATTGTGAACATTTGTCCTAATCCTCGAGTTTGAGCGGCACTCCAGTTCTCCTTTATGATAATGTTAAAATCTCGTTAAAATTATGAAATAAAAAAGGTATGCCGTATGGCTCTATAACAACAAAAGTATTTCAAGCGTATAGCAATTTTTCCTAATGTTGGTTATATGAATTAATATTGTTATTGTAATTTATTGTTTGTTGTAATTAAACAATCTGATAATCTTCTTTTGAAATAGAAAATAATTATTAAAGATTTACATTTAGATTGGCTTAAAATGTATTTTATTGTTTCAGATTATTATTGTTATTGTTTCAAACAGGATTACTTCTTTTTTTTGAGGACACTCAAACACTGTCAAAAATAAATTCCAAAATTAGTGCTTACAAGTCATGAGCTACAAGAATAATGATGCTTATGATTTATGAACAGTGATTGGGGAAAACCCAGATAGCTTCATAGCAAGAAACATCTATTAGAACTTGAATAAGTCATAAGATTTACACTTGTGATTATACTTACTATTCTTGGTATTGCTAATTTCAAACTTAAAATTCTAAAGGCTGTATAGGGTACCCCGTCAAAACAGCCCCGTCAAAACAGCTCCGGCAAAATAGCCCGATGGCAAAATAGCTCCGACAAAATAGTCCAAAAACAAAACAGCTCTGACAAAATAGCCCGATGATAAAACAGCTCCGACCAAATAGCCCGATGAGAAAAGGGGCCGTCCATTAATTACGTGAGGCGTTTAAGGGGGGGGTCGAGTAGAATCTCAGCCAATCTCACACGGGGGGAGTGGGGTCTCGGTAAATATTACATAATTTTTTTTTCTGCTAGAAATTGTAAAATTGCGAGAGAACTGGGTTAGATTAAGTAGGTAAGACAAACAATCTCACGTGAGATTGGATGGGGAGGGGGGGGGGGTTGCGACAAATCTTACGACATCTCACCAGAGTGGGAAGGGGTGTCTAAAAATCTCAAAAATTGCCTCATGTAATTAATGGACGTCCCCTAAAGGTTTGGGTGAAGAGGGGTATCGGAAATTTTATGGATCGTTCATATTTAATTTTTATATATTTTAGTTTTTTCCTAGGGCTATTTTAGCACGGGCTATTATGTCATCGGGCTATTTTAGCCCGGGCTATTATGTCGGGGCCACTATGTCGCAGGGCTATTTTAGCACGGGTTATTATGTCGCAGGGCTATTATGTCGGGGATAATTTGTCGGGGCTATTTTGTCGAGGTTATTTTGAAGGGTCACCGTTGTATAGGTATACTTCATAATTTTTGAAACCAAACGAGATACATGCGGAGATGATGAAGACCGGACGAAACCAAGTGTAATTATAATTAGTTACAAAAAGAATTTTTACTAATTTTTTTTTTCAAATTTTATTTAAAATAGAAAATAATAAAATAATAAAATAAGATATTCATGAATGTGTATTTTTCTAATTTGCAAAATTTACAAAAAAAGCAGTTCTTCAGAAAATACAAATTTTTGAATATTGCTTGGTAGGGTAGGGCTCGTGAGCACTTCCAAAGTATGCAAAAAAAATTAAAAATTCCAAAACGGAGGGGGTGCGTCAAGTTGGCCCCTCTCGGCCCGAAAATTATAATTTGATAATAAAAAATTAACAAACCCAGCACTTTCAAAAAAATTTACAGCACTCGCCAGCACTTCGCGAGCACTTCCAAACTATGCAAAAATATTTTCAAATTCCAAAATGGAGGGGCTAACTTGACGGAGCCGCTTGGTAGTACTGTCGATACTGCGAGAGTCAAAAATATGCAATGCCTCGTTTGATTTACGCAGTATTTAGACTAGGCAACGTCGCCATAGAATCTAACTTCAGTTTGACAGATTTGAAATACAATTCTCTAATTTTATAAAATTTGACAAAAATATGACATGTAAATTTAGCAATGAAATTTAGCAATGAAAGTTAAGAACTAAGGTTGAAATCGAATTACCTCAGATAACGCACGCAATAAGCATAAGATTCTAATTTTACCTAAGATGATAAGTTGTAAATAGAACGCAGTTTTACCAAATTGCACTTCAACTTTTCTTTGATTATCTTAGATTTTCAGTAAATAGAAAATCGAGCGCAACTATTATTATTATTGCTGAAAAGGTTGCCCACTTGCACTGAAGCTCGAAGCTTATTGTATCCCACGATCCAAGTTTTACTACATCAGCTTTGTTTATTGAATAAAATTAAGTACACAGCTGATGGGTGAGTGAATTATTTTCTCGGTTATCGGATATGGCCAGCCATATCAGACAGCAAAGTCCTGTAAGTAGCCTTACCGTCTTCCTCGCCTGTAGTTTACTCACCTTGAGGATTTCTAGTTTTCTTTTGTTATTGGAAGGCCCATCACCAATAAATTCCGCGATTGACTCAGTTCCGAAAAGTCCTTCCAGTACTTTACGGTTCGATATTCTATCCCGCAAGTTGATTCTGGTCCTACTAGATATCGTTTTGCAGCAGCCTTAGCAAGGGCATCAGCTTTTTTGGTTTCTATTTCCATTCCCCTATCAGGTATGAGAACCTTGAAAGGTTTTTGGAAGTGCTGGTTCTGTCCGATTGCATGCATAGCATGTGGTTACTCTTGATGGAATTGAAGATGGCAATCTCTGGGAATCACTCGAAGTGCGTTCTCTATTGAGTTGAAGGACGTGTTATCAAATGCTCCCTTTATGTCACGAAATGTGCCTAAGGCAATTTCTCTGAAAAGCAACTAATGTCACAGTCAAACCATTCAATCACAATAAAAAAATACTTCAATACATAGGTAAAAGTAACACAAAAATTGTACAAGTTAGAAATTATTGCTAAAGAATTGAACATAAATTGCGATAAAGCTCATGATGCTCTTCAGAACGTAGTCATATTGGATCAAGTTTTAAACAAATTGAACATTCCCAACGATGATTTATTTGGTTCTTTCTTTAATTGGGACGATGCGATGCTTGAATTTGCCTATGCCTATAAAAGCATTAAATTTATTAAAAAGATATGTATCAACAAGTATTAAAAAAAAGATCGCTGCCAAATTTTATAATTTAAATAACAACAGTAGATATTTTTATGAAACCTACATTCTCATATTCCATGCATTTTTAAATTTTGTGCGCGATTTAACCTCTTTTACAACGTTGTCACATCTAATGAACTACGATACAAAAAGTGCATTTTTGATATTTATTTGCTAATTTTACTACTGTTACATGCTCTGAAGCTGTACTTTTAAGTGTCTAAAATGTTTTATATAATAAGTTCTATCATTTTCGCTGTTTTTATTGAAATCTGAACGGCACTATTTGTAAAATATGATAAAACCTGTAATTTCCCATACGGCTCAATGAACATAAAATTTCGAATGCCAATATTTTTTTTACTGGTTCTCTGTAGCTCTTCAAAAATTTAATTGAATCATTATCATATCATAATCTACTAATATGCCGAATTTCATTAAATTCTGAAAGGTAATTCTAAAACTAGAAAAAGAACTCAAAATAAAAAATTTTAAGTAAATTTGTGGTTTTTAGTATGTATTTATGGTTAAATTCAAAAAAATATAAGGATTTCAAACTAGCAGTGCTAGGTAAACGAATTTCTTAGTTCAAATCATTTTTAAATTATTCATACTTCATGTAACAAGTTCAGTTTTGATAATCTTTGGAGGTTATGGTAAGTCAATTTTGTACTATTTAGTCCATATTTTTGTTTAGTTTGAAAATTTTTCTTATTTCACAATGTAATAAGTGACTGCGTGCAACTGAAGAATGGCAATAACCATGAAATAACGTTATATTGTACTGTCGTATTACGAATTTTTCATTTTTTCAAATTTTCTTAATTCAGACCTGTTATTTGTTAAATATCTCTTTTTAAAAAATTTTTTGAATTTTGATTTTCTACGTATTGTATTATCCTTATATTTTTTTGAATGTAATTCTAAAACCTTATTTTTAATAATTGAAAAATTAAAGCAACTATTGCAAAGCAAATAATAAAACTTTCTATCACAAATTCACACTTTAATTCCAAATATTCGAAATTAAAATTCAAACAAAATCTGTGACACGAATTGTATGCGTACGCTATGTCGGCTATACTTTAGCATTATTCCCCAACCGTGTTATTAAAATTCCTCAATTTTCGTTAAAATTACTCAAAATTTAAAAAATTATATATATTATAAAATATAAAAAATCCGAAAAGATCTTGTTTTGCATTGGGGATATTCAAAATTTTTTAAGTTTTTCTCACAGCTCTTCACAATTTTGAATTGTAATTAAGAATTACTTACATATTGGCAGCACTGCCTTTATCGTTTATCATATCGTTAAATTTCAGCAGATAAAAATTTTTTACTACATAAAAACGTTTTTAAGTAGATTTTAATTCATTGCTTCTTGTAAATAAATAATATGTTTTATTCAAAAATTATAGCTTATCGATAATCAGTTTTATGCATTTGTGAATTCAGTATTCATCCTGAGGATATAATTACGAACACGTAGTTATCCCGCGTAAAAAAATCTGATTGTAATTTCAAAGACATCGGAATACACCGAGTTTTTCATAACAAATTCAAATAATTTTGTGACTGGTAAAATTAAAAAAATCTATAGTAGAAGAAGTAACTTTGTGGGAGCAACATGGAAGCAGTTAAATTATGGTTCTATTTAATATTAAATTTTTTAAATTTGGACTTTGGAATTTTAAAC
Organism: Cantharis flavilabris; assembly: GCA_949152465.1. NCBI lineage: Eukaryota > Metazoa > Arthropoda > Insecta > Coleoptera > Cantharidae > Cantharis > Cantharis flavilabris. The sequence goes on along the minus strand of OX424440.1, from coordinate 16,892,964 downwards.
GATGATTTTTATAAAAAAGTAAGTACCTGGGTACCTATTATTCTAATATAAAATTTGCACTGTAGACTATTATGCATAACGAAAAACTCTTGAGAAATTAGGAAATAATATATTTTTCAAAATAAGTATGTAACATCTTTTTAATCTATTCGTATAACAACCAATTTTTTTTTTTAATTTTTGTCCTGCGATTGCACAAATGTGTATGTTTTGAATATACAATTTTTTACAAAATTAATTAATTTTTCGAACCATTCATTATAAATAAACGAAACATAATATTAAATAAATATAATAAAAATGTTGATAACATAACAAAAAAAAAATTATTAAAAGAAATATTATAGAATGTACTAACTACTTATTATTTGAATAAGTTTAAGTTTGAATAAATTGAACTTCAAAACTTTATTTATTTGTTCAAATCAGTAGTAGCTCTTATTACTATTAAAAGACATTGCAATGAAAAGATGCCGACGGTGCGGTGGAAGTTTTGGTAGTTTTAGTATGCTGTTCAGTAATGTTTGGAGATCATTTAAGCCAATTTATTATTATAAAAATATATTATAAAATACTGTTGACTTTCCATTGATTTCAGTTTCATCAAACGGACTATAAAGTTGATTTTGAGAGAGAAGTATTGAGCTATGTTAATCATAGTTATGGAAATTTCTCTCACTGTAGTTTTAAATATAATCGTACCCATTTTGCTATCAATGCGACAGTAACGCTAAAAATTGATATGGGAAACGGTTTAGAGGTGAGTAATTTTTATTATTATTTATTAATATTAAGAACACAACAATATTCTTACTAATTTTAAACTAAAATAAATTTATGATTAAAATTTTAAGATGCTAAAAAAGCATCCTTAAAGTCATATTCGAAAGAATTCACTTACAATTGGCAATTTCCACTGACATTGCCAAATTTTGGCTTACTGATTCGTTCTTGCATACGTCGCAAAAATATGAAAAGTCTTTAGTTTTTTCGTTTTTTCCGACCGAGTCTTTCCGTTCTCGTTGGATCGTTTCATCGCAATTATGTGTGTCGAAATCTAGATTATGACTTAAAATTGTTTAATTGCACAAAGTTGTTAGTAGTCTTTGTTTACTCTTAATTTAATTTATAAAACTCTTGATTTTCATTAATTTTTAGGTTGTTGTACAAGGGTATAAATTCTTGAGTAACGAATATCGAGTATTTCCAATGCGTTTTCAAATTAACCTTTGCAAAGCTTTTAATAATGACATTTCTGGACTTAAAAGTTGTGCAAAACATTGTGGAAATTTAAAATGTCCCTTAGAAAAGGTAAGTATGTTTTGCATAATCAAAGTTTTCATAAGTGACAATTGGTTTTAATTGTAAAGAATATGCGCACAAGACGTACTTTTTTTAGAATTCTTAAAAATGTTTTATTCTCATTGGATAAAATTTTTTTATATCAAGCATCGGCAAACGACAATATAAATTAAATGGAATTCACCATAATATGAATTAAGCTTTGGTTAAGCAGATAATATTCTAATCAATATAAAAATGTTACAAATTCGAACTCTTTTTAATGAAAAACACTACCTATTATTTTTTAAATAAGATCCCCCTCAGTTTTACAACTCTTTATGGAATCTTTATATTTGAAAATATTTAAATATATTTCACAAAATACAACGCAAACTAATTTGAAATCATATGACTAATTAAATTAATTTAATTTTAGAATATACACTATTCCGTATGTAATTGTTTATTTGACGAGTCAAAATGGCCACCTTTAATACCAAATGGTAGATTCAAACTTTCTTTAAAAGGCGAATATAAAAAAGACGTTGGTTTTGTAATGGACACGTATATGAAGATATATCGTCCTATGCTACCCAAAAAACATTCTGGATAAAGTTAACATATTTTAATCAACTTTACATCAAAGGAGGTAAGGGAAGGTTAGCTTTGCCTAATTTTAGACCCCTTCAGCTTCACCTTCAGCTAAAAATTAATTTTTTGAAAAAGTGCATGTTATGTTATAACTAGAGCTCGGATTTATATGCACCAAAATACTAGAAAATATGTGAATATGCACCAAATTTTCTTAAAATATGCACTAAAATTGATAAAAATAGATAAAATATACATTCATATGCAAACTAAAAAATATCTAATCTTCGAATTTTTTAATTTTTTTTCTTCAAATTTTCAATAAGTGCTACCAAGATTTATAAAATTTAATAATTTTAATAATAAATGAGGATGAATACTGTAAAATTTGAAAAATGTTGTATATTTTCAACCATTGGTGCATATTTGAGTAAATAATACATATTTGGACCACTTTTGGTGTTTTTTGAATTTTTTAATAAAGAAAATAAAAAATTATTATTAAATTTAACAATTTAAGCAATTATTTTATTTAATTTTAAGCAATTTAATTTTTATTTTTCATTAAGCAATTTAATTTTTATAATTTTTTAAATAAATAAAAAATAAATAATTTTTTTAATAAAAATTTTTTGTTTAAAATTAAATAAAACAATTGCTTTAATTAGCAAAAAATTATGAATGATTTTTTATTTTCTATATTAAAATTTTTCAAAAATCACCATAAGTGGCCCAAATATGCATTAAATATGCATTATTTACTCAAATATGCACCAAATGTTGAAAATATACAAAATATGCATTTTGACAAGCAGTTTTTCGAATTCGTTTTATCTAATTTGTCCAGATTTCATAACGAATCTGTTGGCATATCGATATTAAAGAACATGCAAAATCATAAAATCCCAGCTCTAGTTAAAGTAATATAATATTACTTTAAGTAATCTCGACTATATGTATTGGGTTGATTAGGGACAATAGAGTGGGCATTACAAATGCCCAATCTTAATAACAATAACAACTTTCCATAATTCAATTTACTTTGCACTTTGTAACTCTGCAAATTCAATGTTTTGTAATAAAAAAACTAATTTGTTTAAAAGAAATATTTATTTGTATTTTATTTGAATTAATAAATTTTGAATTGTTATTGCGCAGTATTGCAATTATTGTAACAGCACGACGATTAATAAACTTTATTTGTTCTTGTAACTTTATTTGGGTAAATTTATTTTATCGGTTCCCTCATCCTTTGTGTAACTTTTTTCCACATTATTTTAACATTTTCTTGTTTTTTTTTATTTAATCGTATGAATACATTGCGCTAAGCATAATAATACAGAAGGAAAATAGAAAACACAACAAGGAAAAAGAAAACGTTGTCTCAAATGTTGAGGCTTGCCAGATAGTCGGCGTCAGGCAAAGTGTCCATCAGGGCCGCGATTCTGAACTCGCTCCACTCCAAGCGAGCGCTCTACGAAAGTGAGCGGTTTGATAGCGAGTGGAGTGATAATTTTGTATTCTCATGTACCGCTCCACTTGGGTTTTTAAAAGCGGAGCGATAAAATGTGGCAACATTGTATTGTATGTCAAATAAAACATTAAACTGTCAAGGCTGCTGTCAAAATCAATCCAAAACAGAAACTGTAGGTTATAAACTTCAACAGTGATGGCGCAGGAATTTTTAAAATGGGTGGGCACAATTTAGGTCTAATATATTTGGGGTGGGCAGGAACACACAAAATTTATAAATAAACTAACAAAAATACATTATTGAAATAAGCACCTAAAAAATTTGGTTGGACACATGACTGGGCACTTCAATCAACAGAGCGGGTACGTGTTCACCCTGGTGCCGTCACTGAACTTCAAGCTGATAGCTGTTAGTAACAAAACCTGCCGCAAAAGCGAGGGATAACAGAGCAAACAATATATATGTTCTGTGGAGCAAAGCGAGTGCCTCTCACCGCTTCTCTCGAAAAGGGAGCGCTGTAACACTTGGCGAGCGGTTGAGAATTTTTGCTCCACTCGCTTTAAATGACAGCTATATCGCTCCGCTATACTAAAAGGCAGGACATCAGAATACCGGCCCAGGCATAGATGTTAATAGAAGGCTAGATAACTAACTCGAGCGTAGAAGTGAAGCCTGTCATCTATTGTAAATGTATTCCAATTTGCCTTATCTACAAATGGCCGCCAATTGACATTGGGGATTTACTTCTGTTATATTGCATGTATTAGGAGTTGCGTATCTGATAATATCTAGCCTTTAGATAACTAACCCGTGTGTAAATGTGAAACCTGTCATACATCTTTCATATTAGTGAAATGTATTACTGATTTGCCTTTACTACAAATGGCCGCCAGGTTTCACTTCTATTACATTACATGTATTGGGAGTTGCGTATCTAGCCTTCTATATTAACATCTATGGGCCCAGGGCACTCCAACACCAAGTGTTCGATTGTTTGGAAGGCGGCGCTACAGTGGGCGCTCTCGGAGGAGTCGGCCATCATCCATGTGTACAGCTATTGCGAACATATTATGTTCCTCAAGAACTTTCACTTCAAAAATATTCCTTGAGATGTCATACTTCAAAACCTCTCTCTCTCTTTAGCCTTTTCTACCCACTGAAAGAAAGGTTTAAGCATTTAGACCCCACCATTGCTTAATCCAGATTGGGGAATGCCTGTAACCCTGTTCTTAATAGTTGATAGCGGCAATCATCAACTCAAGGGTACCACCGGCTTTACGTGCCCTCTGAAGCACGGAGACTTCTAAATTATCTATTGAATTATATTTTACATTTGTGTATTAAAAATTTTTTTTATAAAAAAAGCTAAAAGTGGGTTAAAATATCAAAAAAATAAAAGATAAAACAATATTTTTTATTTATTATTTTATTTCTAAGGATGTACTCTCGCTGTAGCTACAGTTCAAGAATTTTATGAAAACCAAAATAAAGAAAGAAATATACAGACACAAACGATTTAAACTATTTTGGATCAATAATTCGATATTATTAAAAAATGCAGCTTTATTATTCAATCAAAATATTTTTATGTGGAATGTTTACTAAAAAATAATGTAATTTTTAATGCTAATAAAAATTTATTTGAAACGAAAAATAACATCAAAAACTAGACGAATTTTCATTTAGCGCATAAAATACTTCTAAACCAAGATCTGGATGCATTCGGAAGATTGATTTGAACTTGGGGGTGTTTACTAGAACTGCACGATGAGCAGCGATGAACTCTTTGACTTGATTTTTTAATTCTGTTGCGGCAAACTTATCGCTCAGAATAAATATTTCTACAACATTTTCAATGGATAAAATTTTCAACAAAGCTTTCTCGCATATAATTTTTAAATCATCCAGTTCGTATTTTTCAGCAATAGCTAGCAAACGGGGAGCCATTTCGTCCAATTTGTTTATTTTTCCCGTGTACATGTATCGCAACATTTCTCCCAACGTTTCCCCGTCAACGTCGGTGATTTCGACCCGATTATTCCTACTTTCCTCCATATCGTGCTGGAACATGGCTCGGAAAACTGGGCTGCGAGCTGATAGAATTGCTTTGTGGGCTGGAATTTCCTTTCCGTCGGTGGACAGTATTATATCATTTAGATGTTTGTTTTCATGTAGAAAGGTGAAGTCGAACCCTAGATCACCTTGTGGTGTTGACAGTGTTCCGAAAATATTCCTACTGGCTACCCCGGCAATAATCTCGCAAAAAATGGTAAGTTTATCGTTGACCAAGTATTCATTTTCTTCATCAAACAAACACTTCTGGCTTATAAAATTGTCCCAGCCCGAACCTCTTCCCGGTTTAAATAGGTTGGAACCATTCAGAACATTAACATTTTCATCCTTGGCGTTCACAATGCCACACTTGAATTTTGTTTGTGATCCATCTTTGTTACCTTTAACCAGGTATAAAAACAAAGATACATCACCACTATTTTCTTTACTACTGCTTCCTTTTGGGTATATCCATAAACACCATTCCAACTTTTCATTATTGCTTCCAGCCGAAAACGTAGATGATACCAATTTTTCGCCTTTATCTTGACAGCATAAACTAAAATTACTTATAGTCAAAGAGTGTCTAAGTTTTACAACTTGAATTTGTATAGAACTCCAACTTTCATAAAATTCGTCATTCTGAACTTCTTTTACATTTTTATTACATTGCGAACATAGTAGTACTAAATCTTCCGACATGATGGTGAATATTTGTCGCAGTTGCAACGATTTATTGATCTAAAACAATAAACTTTTTAATCCACTAAATGATAACTACGTGTTAAATGGTGTCTCACTAGTATGAATATTTTAAAACAGTTTACAGAGATTGATGTGTACTAGATCTAGATACACACCTCATCGCAACTTAAAAAAAATACACCAAAAAGGCTGACGCTCAACTACAGTATTAAAGCACTACATTCAATACTCAACAAAACTGCGGTAAACCTCACAATACTTTTGGATATGTATTGCGGAAAAAGTATCTATCTCTCGATAGATCAAAAATTCATTTTTTTACAAAATCTTAATAGTTTAACCCTTATGTTTCCAAATAAAAAGACAACATATCACCCGAATGGTGATCCGTTTTAGGTCAACATTATGCGATTTTGAATTGAAGGTACTCGGTACTCCATCCCGGTGATATACGTATAAACTTTTATAATTACGAAAAAAATGCATTTACCATATAAGAATTTAAAATTTTCTGAAATGGCTTTGGTTAATTTAGAACTATTTCTTGTAAGATGTCACATAGTCCTAAAACGCTGTGAAAAATACAAACAGAGATGTACACTGTCAAAGTAAAAAAAGTACCCGGTCAGGGTTAACATTCCAGAATTTTACAGGCCCCCTCTGACGAGCCGACATTGCTTTTTAGTGCATTTGATATTTTACCAATAATGTAAATTCAGAATTGTAATTTAGTTATTAGGAAAATAAGTGTACTTACCTGGTTTTTATAATATAAAATGCACAATTTGCTGGATTGCTGAAGACTGTAAGTTGTCGGTACGTTTTTCATATGAATCCAAAATGAAATGTTACTAAACAGAAAAAAGAGTAACCAACTGAAGATTGCATGGCACCAATATTGAAATTGAATTTTATAGTTTAAAATCCAAATGGTATCTTGAAGCAGATTGGTGATTAAATGAATTAAACACAGGGGAGCAACAAAGTCCGGGTCTTTTTCAAAATTTAAAGTCCAAAATTAAAATTTTTATTGTGCAGAAAATATAAAACGAAATACAAAGTCATAAAATTTTATTTGCAATAATTAATAATAAAATAAAATAAAAATAATTATTTACGAATTCTTCTTTTAAGCTGTTCTATCATTTGCGAAATCGCTTTTAAATGGAAGAAATCCTACTACAGCAAGAGGTGGATATGTTCGAACCATCGATTAAAATTCAGGTGAGCAGGACAGTAACTAGGTAAGGCTGCGCCCTTGGCAAACCTGTAAAGTTGCGACCCCCCCCCCCAATCCCCGTCGTAATGGGCCTTCAGGAATGGTCCGGGTGTCCGGTAATTAATTATTTCAATTGGCGGGAACCCACTCGCCACCCCCTAGTTAGGGCTCTGTAGATGAGTTTGCTAAATCTTCAAAATTGACAGTAATTCAGTAATACTCTTTTACTTAATTCTTTAATTTTGTGGTTCAAAATAAAAATTTGGGTTACATTTCGAAGCGATAAACTTTTAAATATTGGTTTTCCACAAATAATCTTCAAGTCATCCATTGCGTATTTTTCAGCTACACTTAGCAAAGTACATTTTTTCCAATTGCTTTACTTGTCCGGTGTACATATACCGCATCAATATCGGTTATTTTTATTTGCATTCATGTTATCCTGAAGCGTGACTCGGAAAACTGAGCTTCGACAGGTTAAAACAACTCTATGTGTTGGAAATTCTTTTCCACGAGTGGAAAGAGTTATATCACTATTCTCTTTGCTTTGAAATAGAAAGCTTATATTCATCGCATGACTTTGGGCTTTGGTTAGTGTTCCCGAAATATGTCCAATCCCTAGTGCGGCAATAATCTCGCAAACTAGTTTGTCTTCTAATAATAAATCACTTTCAACCTCCAATAAAAAAAAAATACATTTAGCAAGTAAGGTAATCGAAAAAAAATTTCTAAATGTTTTTTTTACAATATCAAGATCACCTTATTCAGAAACGTAAAGATTACTTGCAAAAAATAAAAAAAAAAATTCTGTGTCGGTCGTCAAATTTTGTCTCTCGCTTTATTCTTAAACCGTTCAACCAATCACGACCAAATTTGGTATGGTAGTAGGATTCACGGTAGAAAGGTGAAAATAAGGTTTTCGTCGCGATCTGTTAGTCAGGAGTGCCACTACAAGCAAATAACACAAGATTTTTAAAAACGATTCTGTCTTGCGATAGGTTATTTTAAAGACCTTGAAAAGATTTATCCAGAATAGATGAAATTAACTTTTCATCTGTCATTTGTCAAAAATTACAAGCTGCCAAAGTTGAAACTTCAACACGGAATAACTCGTGAAGTACTGAAGGGATCTAAACCAAATTTGGTATGTAGGAACATTGCCCCTCGAGGACTTGACAGCATATGGAACCATTTGATAAAAATCAGGAATTCAACATGAAAAAAAAAGATTACTTTTTTTGCGAAATCTTGAAAAAAATCTTTGTCCCTCGATTTTCTTCGGCGTTTCTGTGTCGGTGGCAATCAAACTTTTTGAACATATGGCTGGTGGGCTCTAGTGGTGAAAATAAGGTTTGGCAGAGAAATCTTTGCCGGGGCTACCACAATAAAATAAATGAAAATGTTATCGTATCTCCGGAACTGTATAACAGATTGAGATCAAATTTTGTGTGGTGATCAAGCTTTTTAAAATACAAGTATTGGTGAGAAAACAATTAAGCCAAATGTAAAAGAAAGAAAATTACATAAAATATTAACTCAAATCTTAATTTATCTATTTTTTGCGAAAATTTGTTAGATGGCTTGTAAAATATGATATAATTCGAAAATTTTAATAATTATATGACGTGACATTCACTTCACAAGTTTGACAGTAACCTTTTTAACATAGTACATTAAAGAAGAATTTACTTTTGTCGGCCGGTACTTTAAGACTTTTTTGTGAAGATAAGAACGAAGAACTCTTCTTTAAACTTTAAATACCGAGATATTGGGAATTGTGTGAAAAAAGCCTTCGGCCACATGGTCACTTCTTGAGTGACCACTAATAGAGAACACATCAAACAAATCTCCGGAAATGTTGAACAAATTCCGTTAAAATTTGGTGTACCGATGATTGGAGGTATTGCGGCATAAGTGACGACATTTTTTTATTGAACAATACCTCTTGCTTCATGAATTTTGAAAAACCCCAACCTTTGTCTTTAACTCGCGAGAAATTCGTTTTAATGTTAACATTTTCACTTTTGGCGTAATTTGCCAATTTAAGCAATTTATTGTTTTCTTGAAGTTTGAAAAAATTAAAAAAGCAATCTAATATTATTAAAAATAAAAATGAATAGGTAGTTTCATAGGGTAGCTGTGTATATTTTTTAAAGTAGATACATATTAATTTATAATTAAAATTTATTAATGGTTTATATTAAATAAATTTCTGACGAAGGCGATAAAAGTCGCCGAAAGCTTAAAAATATAATTTCATTATATTATTGAATTTAACTTGTTATTTAAAGTTTTATTGTTTGTTAAAATTTATTATTGAAATTATTAACTTTGATGAATCTAGTAGGTACTTATTTAAAAAAAATTACCTATAAAAATTCTAAGAAATAATATTTTTAGTTTGCATTTCAATGTATATTTTATCTTTTTTTTTTATCAGTTTCAGTGCAACTTTAGAGAGCTTCGATGCATATAATTGTTCATATTTTCAAGTGGTGCATATAAAAATCCGAGCTCTAATTATGACGTCGACCTTGACCGAAGGTGTTATATCCGATTCATTTTTCTATTTTGATTATTTTAAATTTGTTGGAATTGAGAGCTCCGGCCAGCTACTCCGAGGGGTACGAGAATCTCTAGCACCTAGCAGGTGCAACTGCAGAATGAGGATATGTAGCGACATCGTACTGCAGAAAGGTTAGGCAAGGTTATGAGGTGCTGCTATTGCAGTAGCTTGCAAAGCGAACCTTAACTCTACAAAAATTGATTCTTAGGGTAAAAGTAATATGAACCAAACTTGTATAGAATTAAATTTCCCACAACTTTGGTAATTATCATTTTTACTCTAAAGTTGAAAATAAGCGAGTTATTTGAAAAACAATAAATCACCCTTTAAATCAAGTTAAAGGCAAACGCAATGAGGGAATTTTCCCAAAAATCAAGATTTACACTACCAAACAACCACTCCTGAGTTTAAAACAAAAAAATCGCTTCCCCTAATTTATACTCAACTATAAAATGGTTTCTTTTGATACTTACCTCAATATGTATACGAAATTCTGTCACTTTGACAATATCTATATAAGATTACCTCGGATTACCTACTACATAATATTGTTTAAATGATGTTGGCGATTTTTACAAAATATTTTTGTAAAATTCAGAAACTACCTTGGCGGGAAGTTCAAATTGAACTACACTTAAGTAAGTTTTGTAATGTTCCAGTCAGCAGCATGCAGTAGTCAAGTAGCGTGCAAGTTATAAGCTGTCTGAAATAATAAAGTTATGATTGTGCCTTGTTGAATACTTAATAAGTTTCAATAATCTTAATACTTTGCTTCAATTAACTTATTAGGTACTTCTATCTTTAATATTATGAATTTCAGTTTACAAATCATAAACAAACAATCATTAATTTTCTTAAGTTCTTAAAAAGGAGCAGGAAGAAAAACTTAATAATTTAAAAATAATTATTTCAACAATTATTATATTAATTTTTTTTATAAATTCGTAATAAGTATAAAAAATAAAATGACATTAAAAATTTAAAACTTCCATATCGTCTCGCCATTTAGGAATATACAATGTGGCGCAAGCATGCTCCCAAACAACTTGGGGATATTTTTTTTCGGTTGACCACGAATTTTGAGAAATATTATAACATTCGATAATAGCTGTGGCTCGATCAAAAATGGCGTCGTTGTGGAACCCACCAATAAAATAAATACTATTTTCAACTCTAACAATTCCGGCATGATAACGCGGAGTAGGTACTTTAGTAAGAACCCTCCATTGATCACATTTCACATCATAAACGTCAATTGTATCCACTAACGTCCTAGTTCTAGTTTCTAAATCTTCAGTCCAACCCCCACAAACATATATTTCATTCCCCACTGGAATCATCACATGATCAGCACGCGGCGTTAGCATGGGTTCAGAGAAAAACCACCTGTCAGAAGGGGGACTGTAATAACAAACAGAAGATAAAACTATTTCTTTGTCAATACCACCACTAATGTACAATCTTTTACAGTCACCTTCTTCGTGAGCCGCACCCGCATGTTGGGTTCTATACTCAAACAGTGATGGCACATTTTCCCATACATTTGTTAACGGATTGTACTTCTCACAAGCACTCGTTTCATCTTCGTTTTCCATTTCAGTGGAACCACCAATTGCGTACAAGTAACCATCAAATAAGTTCAAAGAAAATCTACACCTCTCGGTCCTCATGGTTGCAATAGTCGACCACTGCCCACAGTATGGGTTATATTTAAATCCAAATGGATGTATAGTTTCCTGCAGCAATTGATTAAAACAACCACCAATTATGTACAGTTCGTTCTTATATACGGCAGTTCCAAAATTACACTGCTCAACGTGAGGAATCATTGTTAAATGGCGCCACTTCTGTTTATTTGGTAAACAATACGTAATTTCATTCGTCATTCCTTTCATTCCAAAACCTCCAATTTTTAATAGAGCCATTTGCATGCCCCGACTATTAATTAAGATTTTTGGTATATTACAATTGATGAAGGTGGTTCGAGAACACTCTGTGATTATATTTGAAAGCAACAATTTGTTGATATAGGAACTTTGCATGAGAGGATCCATAATGGACTTGAACGCAGAATAGGAAATTTCGTTAAAATTTATGTTTTGGAGAATGGGCTTCACTCTTCGTATTAGGGTTTCACTGAAACAAAACAAAAATTAATATTAAATGCAAGGAATTCCCCTTAACAAACTTACTCTTCTTTTACTTTTTTAAAAAACCACTGTAGGACTCTTTTAAAAATAAATAACTCTGAGCAATTAACGGGATAATCACAGACCAATAAAGTTTCCAACTGATAGGGAGACAGTCGATAAAATTCTTTAGTATTTGAAAATTCTCTAAAACTGTTATTCATGAACATGTAAACTTGATTTTTCAAATGTGTCAAACTATAATTTTCAGCTATGTTAGTGATGTCCACACAATTTTCTAAATCTATTTGGTTTAACAGAAAACTCGCACATGCGTATACGACAGTTTGTACTTGTATGTGTGATGCAGTCGACAAGATATCTTGTACGTTAGAAGGAGTCAGTTCAATTTGCGAGGTGTAAAAGTAATCCAAAAGAATTTGGAAACCTTTTGCCGTTACACCGTTCAGTTTAATTTCATTTTGACGAGATTCCAGCATCGGTTCGGTAAACATGGCTCTGAAGTAATCGCTGCATGCTGCTAAAACCGTCTTGTGAGCTTTGAAAGACTTGTTGTCCACTATTATGGTGATATCAAACAGCAATTCTTGCTCTCGTAATGATTGAAGACCGGTTAAAAGAACGTTCGGATGAGGTGGATGCTGATAGATGTAGGAATTGACGTCACAAACATTATTTGTTGATTCCGCCATCACAGATGGCGTTTTTATAAATGTGAGTACTCTGAAACAAAAAAAATTGTAGTAGAAGTGAAATACATTTCATATATTTTTATATTGTTACAGTTCAGAAATTTGTTATTTATTAGAATTTAATTTATTATTAAATTTACTAGTAAGTCATCTTGGCTTACCAAGTGTATGGCACTCGGAAGAAAAAGAATTTAGAATATCAACCGTGGGGTTCAAACCCCAGAGCGCTTTTCAAATAGAAGCGCAAAATTTTCAGATTCAAAATGTAGTGGGAAAGTTTTAAAAACAGATTAAAAAATATACACCTAGAAGCGCTTTAAACTATTGAACCCCAGGCGCAGGGGAATCTAAGACTAACCTAAGCAGCTAAGCACGCCTCCGATAAAGAAGATCCTCAGACTCATCTGGACACTAGGATGAGAATCTGCATGGCAGACTTACCGGCACCGGTTGGTGTAGAGAGTAACAAATTCTTGCAAACAGAGTGACAGAGAAAATAAATGAATAAACCAGCTGCCTGTGCTGCCCCTCTCCGGCCACTAAAACACATTGCTGCACCTCTTTAGATCGAGCACACGTGCAGTTAGGGCTGCCACCTTTCAAAAAGAGTAGACCCGGAGATTACCTTTGTTTTTTTTTGAGAAAGTATTTTTATTGAAATTAATATAATAATATAATATTAATTATTATACAGTTATTATAACCCGGAGCCCGGAGATGAACTACTCGAACCCGAAGACTCCGGGTCAAATCCGGAAAGGTGGCAGCCCTACGTACAGTCAATAGATTAATACCGTCAATACCGATTAATGACGATCTATCGATGTTCTAATTTAAAATATTTATTTCAAATCAATTATAAAACAAATGACAGTCTTTTGTTTTGCTGCTATGATAGTTGCTTGACAATTTTCAATTAATCTTGATTAACAGTTATAACTGGAATCAGGTCTCCAATGATCACATGTTTTTAAGTTCTGGCGAGTTACCAGCTGCTAATAGTTGTAACTAAATGTTTTAATGGACGAAGTCGGTCACAGTTGACTTCTAAGAGTGTAATAGTTAGAATATTATGATTAAGCATATTTCTTAACTTTGAGAAGTTTTCTCAAAATCACGGAGTTCGTATTTGGTATACCAGTACAACTACATAGGTCCGATCTCTTTGTAAACATTTTTAAGGTAAGGCTCAATCTTGTAGCCCATTTATTTGTAAACAATTCTTTTTTTTTACCTCACATTGAGAGGTTAAATAGGAGATGAAAATTTTCAGTTTCCGTAAGTTTTTTAGAATGCTGCAACTATAGCCAAACAAATATGACAACCACGTGAAAACAAAAAACAATGAAAATTTTGAACTACCAACATGTTAGACAGCTTAGACACAAAAAATAAAAAAATTTTAAAATGGTCGAGCGACCAGATTGGACCATTTGATATGGAATGACCCTACTTTGAATGAATCAGAAACGTGATTTTCATAAGTTATTCTAATTTAAAATTCTTTTAAAAGTTATGTTTTTCCTGATTCATATATTTTAATTTCCATGACTCACTAAATGAATTTAAAATTCTCCGATCTTTGCAGGTATTCCGGAAGAGTGGAAACCCAACGTGAGAAGTCCACGATTTTCACACAACTTTACACAATAAAGTAATGAAGGGGTTCCCACACAAAATTTAATCTTTACGTTAAATACTATAATATTCCGTAATTTTAAAAACAAAATGTCACCAGTGCATTTGTTACTCAATAGCCTGAGATTTTACACTCCAGCATTGCTGGACAATGGCGAAACTGGATTTTTTACGGCCTGGAGCTTAAATGCCATAAACGACATTAACAAAAGAAATATTACCAATAATTATCTTCTATGCAATAATTAAATAAAATTGACTTTTGTTGGTTGGCAGTGGGGGGGAGAGATCCTTCATACTAATCTTATAATTCGAGGTTCAAATCACCGCGGTAATCTAAAGGCCGAGATAAATCTGTATAGAAGGCAACGGAAAACTACCCCATTAATTAAATTCCCCAGTACGTCATCTTGGCTTCAGTCAAGTAACCGCTTACGCACTGCGTAATGTATGGCACTTGAAGGAGAAGGTATTATAACGTATGGCTGACATAATAATGATAATAAAAATCGTCATTACATCTTTTTTCCAAGAAGGTCCTGAATGCAAAACTAATACTGGTCTAAACTACATACTAAATACATTTCAGATTTTCATTACTTATTTCCAAATTAAAAGCCCTAAAGCGCTTGTCCTACATAGAAAGCTAAGTAATATTTTGTCGCATAATAATTTCAAGGTAATCAATTTTTTTGTTAATTATTATTTAAAGAACCGAAGAGTGGGAATCGGATATTACAAAATATTAGATGTTCAATGATGTTCAAAGATGTCTTATTGAGAATAACTCCACCTGCTTCAATTAGGATTCGTGTTGGCCTACACACAAGTACAATGTCAGGTGAATGGTACGCTTAAAGGTACATTAAAAGACCATTAATCTCATTTTCTCACAAACCCATTCGGTTGCCTTGAACAATTTGAATGTGGAACGCCAATATTCATAACTCATATTTTGTATATCTGTAGTATCGATATAAGAAAACTAAACCTATACTTGATATTCACCTCTTCTTTTCACCCAAGTCTTTTTTGTACTGGGAAAATAAGTATGTTTTCCCGATGAAGAATACACAGGGTACACCTTGATTGATGCAGATAGATCACAAAAAAAATGTAATAGGTACTTGGTTTTATTTGAACTCGCCAGGTGCAGCTATATTTTATGCATGCACTTTCTCATTACAGCACAATAGTTCAATTAACGGCAAAAAAAAACTTTAATTACACAAGCATTAAAAATTAACACTTCATTCAACTCTGTACTGCAACTTGAAATTTAAATTGTTTTTTATATCCAGTTATAAATTCTGTTCTTTGAGAATTACACAACATTAACCATGTGGTTTATAGACCTTGATATAAAATAAAAATAAATCAAGTTATTTTATAATAATAATAAAAATTAGATTAATTTAGATTTATTCAGTAGCGTACAGAAGAATGTAGAATACAGTAGCCACATAGGGGCTAGTACGCCACTGAATTTTTCTAAAGAAAAACACAATCCATTGTGGTAAACTTAATAGTGAAAGGATTTGTTGTCGCAGTGTGAGAATAAATTGTTCCAATGCTTCAATATTAAGAGTCAAAAAAACTTTCGTCTATTTTTATAACTCATTAGGTAGTAATAATTAAATTACAGTTCCTAATTTATAAAATTAATCGTCAAAATACGAAACGGGATTTTATATTAATTTATGTAACTGTTTACCCACAACTTAAGTCAAAGATGACTATTCGGAGACAAATATATAAATAATAAAAATAAAAATAAACTGAATAATTGAATAAAATTTTCGTGACGCCAAGAAAAATTAAATATTAATCTACCTCCTGGCATCTGTACTCACTAAAACTTTCCATTACTTAATAAATTCGTGAGAAATTAAAATAAAAGACTTTAAGAAAATAAAATTCAAATGTGTAAATGACATAAAATGGCAAACTTCCTTTATGTAGTTTACGATAAATTGTTGCGACGTGAGAAATAACGCCGGTTACAAAAAAATTATAATAAGTTCAGTTTTTACACAAAAAGTACAATTTAGATAAAGGGACTGGACGAAAATGTCATACAGGAGATGAGAGTCTGAAGAAGAGACTTCTGTTAATACTTTGGGTTGAGGTCCTATGATGTCGTTACGAGTTGTTAAGAAATACCACATACCTACAAAACCTGCTCAGTCACGAGAGATACGCCTTGTTCAAACAAATGCATTGCTTAGAGACAGCATAAAACTTTGTGCATTGTGCAAGACGAAAATTCTCTTTTTACACGCTTGGGGCGCCACTATCGCATTTCGAACGTATACGTTAACAAACGTATGATTCAAGAATCATGCCCTAATCAGAGTTAGACAAGCTATTTATTTCGCTGCTTTGGAAGAAAACCGGCATAACTCAAAATTCACTTGTTTGGAGGAAATCGATCGCATTTAAAGAGTGAACACAAAGTGCAACTGAATACCACTTGAGTATAAGTATGTAAAGTGGTATTCAGTTGAACTTTGGGTTAACTCTTTAATGCAATTTTCTCCAAACTAGTGAATTTCGAGTTGTGTCGGTTTTCTTCCAAAGCAAGGATTTAAGACTGGAAGAATCAATCAAATCCTCCCCCCCCCCGCATATCATCAGCCCAGTTGGCAACCTAGCAAACTTGAAAAAGCAAATAAATTGTGATCGTGGTGGTTGTTTGCAGTGTACCAGCAAGTAAGGGAGCTGGCAGCTCCAATACAGCTTTCGTGTGGGCCTGGTATGGTCGACATACAGAGGAAGTATAATATGTGGTAAATGTAATAAGAGAAATAAATACATTTGCATAAACATGAATTTTTTTGCATATATTTTAATATTCGGCGACAATGTTTCCTATTTGAAATAATTTCCTGCAGCAAGATCCGCTTAATTTCAATAAATCCATCTATTAATTGCAACTTTCCCCGATTAATAATAATTTTATTTGTTGTATAAATTACGTAAGTGAAGAAGGAACAGTAGAAATTAAAAAATTGCAGTGAAAAGTTTCGTACTCAAATAATTATATTATCTCAAATAATTTTTCAAAACAATGCAATGGAGAGGTTATTGATTGTATGTTGTGAATAAATTCGTAACAATGTCTTGTATTGTATTGAATGCGTATTGAATGTAAAATTAAATAGAAAAAATATTAAGTCAAATATTTATGAATGTCTTATTTATCTAAAGAGAGTATTTAAGGTTAAAATAAATAAGTAGGTTATAAATGTTTATAATGAATAGAGGAAAAGTAAATTTTATTGTTACCTTTGCAATCAATACTAGCCCATAGTAACCACACTAATTTTTTCTATAATAAAATTTGAAAATACAAAACACTTGGATAATAAACTAAATAAACAAGATAACCACTGTCACCGCCACATTGCACATCACCAACTAAATCATAGATTAAAGAATATAGGTAAAGTAGAAATAGATACTCGACTCCCACCTATTTTTAACACTAAGAAATGGTTTATACCAGTAACACTGGCAGCGCTGTTAATCGCGCGATAAATCGGCGGGCATTTGAATGTAGGATAATATCCCAGTATAATATTTTCTATGAAAATTATAATTACATCATATTAGAAGTAAAAAGTAGTAATTAGTATTTTTGATTCTGTTTTATGATTTATTAATATTATTATAATTTATTGCATTTCATTGCTTTTACTTTTTGTTTTTTTAAAACAGTTCTTTGGTTTGGTTAACATTTTTCTTCGACGCCTTTTGTTTTAAATAAATTATTTTAACTTCTTTTTCTAATGGATCGTTTACAACTAATCTTCTATTGTCGACACCCTTTAAAATTTTATTGACAGTTTTTATATCCATATGTACCTACCTATGTAAAAATTAACACATTTCAAAACCTTTGTGGTCAGTGGCGGATCCAGGATTTTCGTTTGGAAGGAGCTTGACCTAGCTGAGGGTAGGCTTTATCAAGGTAAACATTAAACACAAAAATAGCACATAGTATATACAATTTAATTTTTCTCATTTAACACATAGCCAGTCACTTCGGATAACTTTTTACAAATCTTTCAATCAAGTAATCAATTTCATTTTCAATCAAAAGTAGTCTTGAAACAGTGACCAGCGAAAATCATGTTTTTTTAAATATAAATTCTGAATTTATTTCTTTTTTTTTTCTTTTTTTTATGACATAAAAATCTTCTTTTTCTGAACAAAAAGATAAAAATTTAGATTTAATATTAAAAAAACAAACATGATTTTTGCTGTTCATACTTTTGAGACTCTGCAGCTGTTTGGGGTAGATGTGCCTTGTCTCTCAAAGCTCCTTCCAAACAGTTGAAAGTCCCCATGACAAAAGAGGATGAGGTAAGTCCCTGCTGTCAGCACGTGCAGTTGCCACTACGGAGGTTAGATTTTCTGTGTTTACGATGGCACTCAGCACCGTATTTTCGATTTTTAGGCCCCTAGGCTGAATCTGTGGTGCGGGCCTTACCGGTTTTTTTTCAAATTTTATATAATCAGTCATACCACGAGACCTAGCTATAACTTCTTGAACTTCTTCTCATAATATGTACCTACATTCGGTATCAGTGGCGTATTTAGAGGGGGGCAAAGGGGCATATACCCCCCCCCCCAAGGATGACTCGGATTGTACCCCTAAAGCCCCTCCTGATAAAAATAATGTTTACTACAAAGTTTTAAAATTTAATCTACTTTAAATTATTTCTATATATTTGTTTATTTATTTACTAGCTGGAAAGCTCGTCCGCGGACGGGCAGCTAGACTAATATTTAAACATTTAATTTCAGTTTCCTGCAATTGGATGATTTCCGTTTTTCTATATTTTCAAAGTAAGGCAAAAAGTTGCTGCTAAACTTGATGTGCCGTGGGGCAATTAAAATTTTTTTTATTCAAATATAAAAATAAATAAGTTTCTCAAATTCTAGTTTTTTCTTTACCAGAACGTTTTAATTTCCCTTACTTTTGCTAAAAAACAAAAAATTTCCTAGCTTTTTTCGACGAAATTTGTATAATTATTCTGGATTCTATAGGTATTCTAGAAGAATGGGAATTTTATTATAATATGTACTGGAGGGTGTTCACCTCCAGACCACTCGGTTTACACTTTTGACTATAATTTTAAAAGTTAACTTTCAAAGTAACGTAAAAATTGCTACTAAACTCTGAGCAGTAAGTAAATAAATGTTTTTCCAAACTTTAATATTCTCTAGTCAAAGGTTTAAATTTCCCTCATTTTTACTTAAAAATTCAAATTTCCCGGTTTTTCCTGGCAAAATTTGTAAAATTATAAATCCCCTATCTTCTCTAAGTATTTTAAAAGAGTGAAAATCCTGCGACATGTACTGGAGGGTGTTCCACACCCCCCAGACCCCCCGGTTTACAATTTTCAATTATATTTTTATAATTAACTTTCAAAGTAACACAGGAGGTTGCTGCTAAACTCCGTAAACAGTAAGGTAATTAAATAAATATGCTTTCCAAGTTTTTATGTTTTCTAGCCGAAGATTAAACTTCCTTCATTTTTGCTTAAAAATTCAAATTTCCCGGATTGGATTAATATTGGACAAATATTTTTGGTCCTAATCTTAGTTTAATACATTTTTGGTGGGTAAAAAAAATCGACTAACCACAATGTTTTTTTTACCAAAAAATTACACGCTGTAGCAGGAGCAGCAGAAGCGTGCTGGGATTTTATGTATTAGAATTAGTTACAACTGACGCGCATGAATGGATTAACGAGATTCTAAAAATCTTTTATCTGCCCCCCCAAAAGCATTTTCTAAATACGCCACTGTTCGGTATCGGATCAAGCTATTTCAAGGCCGGGTGCAGATTAGGTAGATGGCGCCTTCAATACTAAATTATTATATCGTATAGAATATTTGGATTGTCTCATGATTTCGTTTTAAAAAAGTTGAAAAAGTAAAATTATCTGTAATATGATAAAAACCTTTTGAGGAAATTTTTGGAAAACTTTTCACCTTGAAGAAAAATCTCAGGAAAAAGACTAAAAAAATGATTTTTAGCCAATAAGACACCTGCACACTGATGGAACCTTCCTAAGAGCAGAGTTGTTCAAGTGACAAAGAATTTGATGATGTGAAATAATAATATCTGTGAAAACTGATAATATCATTATTTTGCATTGGTCGTGTAAACACCAATTTGTTTATGTGAAATTTTGCAATGTCCCTCTTCCAACCATTCAGCACAAGACAATTTTTTGACGATCAACAAAATTTGCATTTTTAACTGTTAAAGAACAATTTATTGTAAATAGCTTCCAGGTTTTAACCAGAAAGTGCGAAAAAAAATCGTTTGTGGACGACTTTGAAATGGTTATGGACACAGTGTTTTTTGCAAATTTTTCAGTTAACACCAGACAGCTCTAATGACTGTAAACGAAAGCCATCATATTTATTTATAAAACTTTCTGTATATGCGATTTATTTTTAGTTTTAAATTTGAGTTTGGAATAACTACAAAAATATTGAATAATTATTTGTCGCACAAATAATATAATATATTAATTTTATTAAAATTTTTGAAACTGAGTAATGAAAATATTTCTGGAAAGCATTAAATCGGATATGAATAATTAAGGAATTCCCAATTATACAACATATATCATTCATAACACAGAAAGAGGAAATAGTAAATTCATGCAAACTATTTCAAAATCCAAAAATAGACAATGTGCACCCCGTGAGGTACGTTACTCTCACAATGTTTGGGTGTTTCGTCTAGTCAACGCACTGTTTATACTGTTTGTGTAAATTTTTTTAAATTAAAAAAGATGATTGGAAATACTAAATCGGTTGTCTTACCGATTCATACTAGGAGATCACTTGGAATCAATTGTTGTTGTTTTGCCTGTTGTACTTGCATAAATTTGCAATTTCTAAAAACCGAACCCGGTCTTTTAAAAATTGCCGAAGCCGTAAGTTTACTGAAATTTTATTTAAATTTATGTTGATTTTACAAAATGATTGTTCTATACATATTTTCTTTGAAATATATAAACAAAATTTTCTTTTTGTTTAGATTTTGGGATCATTTTGTCAAAGTTTGGCCATCAATTTTGGACTTAGTTATGCAGGTGTATTGGGATCTGCATATCATGGTTTTCTAACTACAGCCTCTTGGAGTTTGGTAACGACGCTTTTATTACTGTTCTGTTATATCGTATCGGAGAAAACATTTAATTTGGTTCGACAATCAATTTTTGTAAGTATCAATTAAAAATAACTTCTCCCACCCAGTGGCAGAACTATACCTCAGGATGACCGGGGCACCTCTCTCCTAGTTACGCCACTGCTCCCATCTTTTTCTCTTTGATTGAGTAAGTGCAAGAACACAATCGATATGATTGGTCAATAAAATTGAAATTAATTTATCACAAGAATACTTTAACACAAAATATTTTAATTTCAGGAAACCGTCTTCAATGCTGTTGCATCTTTTAGTTACCTCAGTGCATGTTCCTATTTAGCTTTTGCTGTGAAAACCTTCTTATATCCTTTGTATATAGTCACTCCATTCTTTCAAGTTTATCCTGCAATGACCGGTGCTTATGTAAGTATGATAAAATCAAAGATAAATGATTAATTTTTAAAATTTGTTATGGTCACTGTATCTCAAAAGATGTTAGTCAAAATGATATATGGGGGCCAAATATAATATTATATTTGTTTTATATTTTTATGTGTTAATATTTACAGGTAGTGGGCATATTCGTAGGGTTACTACATGGTTATGATGCTTATAAATCCTATAGGTACTATAAAGGTTACAGATAAAGAAAAATGTATTTCTAGACCATCGTCAGATATAATTAATTCTTAATTAGTGTAATAAGAAACAAAAGTGAATTGACGTAAAACAAACTTGTTGTGGCATGCCGATCACGACTCTTCGAAAAGAATACTTCCCGACAACGGATGATTCGCTCCTAAGCAAAGCTATGTACATAATACTAATTTATCATTTTATCTCAATAATAATAATAATAATAATAATTTATTTAATTTATATGATTGTTTTATTGTTACAAATTTTGGTATTAAAATGTTCCTTGCCAGGCCTTGATAAGATTTTGATAAATTTTAGTTGGATATTCATTTGTGTGTTAGAGTGTGGTTGGAGTATAAAAATAAATAGTATCAATCGCACAGGTTCATCTGCGCAATCAAATGTCTTGAAATTTGGTATAAATATGCATCATTACTAAACTTAGAGGTTAGCTGAAAAACTCAGTTTCTCTCATCGATGCGCCACTGAAGGCAATTGATTGTAATATTGCATTTAATGTTACAACTTACAACATCCGCCCGAGCTTCCGAGTTACTGACAAAGATTTTCCAAAGGTAAAAAGGAAATACCGAGAAATACTAACTATAATTGCATAGAATCGCTATTTTTTGATATGACTGTTCTTTTAATATGCCGTCAAAAAGTCGGCCAGTTTAAATTGAAGTTGAATTATTTGACTGGTTAATGATTGCCGGTAATTTGGTTAATTTATACTTAAACAATAATTATAAGGGTAGTCAAAAACAGATGACCTAATGCTGGTGTCGAATATCAGCTCTCAAAAAAATTTTTTTTGAAAGATTACTATTAATTTATAGGTTATTAACCAGCAGTATGACGTAAAGCTTATAACTTACAATTTTCTACTTCTGGCTATTTTGCTAATTGTAGATTAACTGCACGAACTCTTTAATTTTCAAAATGAATGATGTATGTATTGAATAAAATGTATTCTAGGGGTATATTTTAATATTTTGCATTTCAATTTACAAATCATCAATAAATAAAGGTGCTTGCTCTAACTAAACAACGCTTCTTCATTGCAAATAATGATTCATTTGTCATCTTAACATCTTATGAACAAATCAACTACTCTCTAAAATGAACAAGCATTGTACCATTACACAACTCTGGTTAGTTAGGTAATTCTTTATCAACCCTTATACCTACTAATTTTTACAGTTTTATTCTAAGCAAATCATCAACTGCTCACTCTACTGATGATAAGTATTTCACCTTCAAAATTCAAACGAAACTTGAACTCAAAAATTATTTTTTTTTTGTTTTTTTTATTCTACTGAAAACGGAATTTTTTTTAAATTTTCTTGTAAATCTAGAGAAATTATCCAGTGTGGTAAAAAAGCTAACTATATCTGGTGATATTGGCAATTCCGAATTGTAACCGTTTCTGTCAAGCTGTTAAATTTTTAATTTTAAAGCGGCTTTAAACGAATTTAAGTTTTGTCGGTGGCGGTGATATTTATTACCCTGCGCCCCGCTAAGATGTTTTGTTTTTGTTGCTGCTGCAATTTTACATTAATATTGTTATTTTCAGAATTTTTGTTAGGCGTCCTTGGTTTTTGTCGAATGCAGGTGTTGGTTTTTTGATAATAGCATTCTACAGCAATAGATGTGATTTTGGTTGAATGCATTGAAATGATTGAAAAATTATTTGAAATGAATGACGTCTAGATTTGGTTGTCCGTCATCGCACCTGTGAGTGGTTTTGAGTGCAAATCAGTTGATGGGGAATTGAAGGCGTTCGTGGAGCGCACGATTCTTGTGCGCGTGCTGCCACAGAAGTTAAAAATTTTTTTTTTAAAACGCATTGTTCTTGAAAATATTTAGGGTATTCTAGAGATAAATTGCCCGACATCTAGGTATTTTTAACTAAACCAATAAGTTGGTATTTGAACAATAAAAGATGGTATATGCCAGAAATTTTCTACAAAATACGCAAGAAGCTTCTTTTTTTTTAGGGTACCTATGCACTTTATTAAATTGTTGTAGAAATTTAATTTCTAAATTGTCATAGCAGTACTACCGTCTTCTGATTAAAAAATCTTTTGAAGTCCAAGCTATAAGTATTTAAAATAAAGGATAAAAATTTTAATTCTTGGTCGACGTTAAAAGTTGGTATTTTTGCGTACCAACACAACTTTTAGTTGGTACCTGGTACAAGACCCTAAAAACTGGTACGCATACCAAGAAGTTGGTACGTCTAACATCACTGAACAGTGCTCTAGGTCTAAGTGAAAGTTCTGAATTTTTGATAGGATCACCACGGTACTGCAGTATACTGCCCGGAGACGTCAAATTGCGTCCCACGGTCAAGGGTAAGGGTAAATTGCGTTCCATCGGCCCCCATGGTCAGAATGGTTAAGTAAAATCCTCTAATTCCTTAAGCTGCCTAAAGGTTTACAATGTTTTGGGCATTTTATAGTACAGGGTGTTACAACTATTATTAATATTTCTATAAATATTTTTCTCTTATTGTTTTTTCTAGTTATTCCCTTGGGCCTTGGTGAAAAAACATTTAATCGGAAAACATAGTCAAAGCGATGCTTTCCGAATCTCCCTTCGGGCGAGAAAGCGAAGCATTCCTAGTCACTTAACAAATCGACTAGTAGTGTAAAATCGACTGGTAATGGTTTTCATTACTGGTCGCTTATGTCACTTCAACATGTCAAATCATTTTTATTATAAAATGCTATTAAAAAAATTTGACCCAAGTGAGGATCGAATTCACGATTTCCATGCGATATGATTATGTTCCAAGCACACAGGCAATTTTGCCATACTGGGTTGACCTAATTACATTGTTTAAATTTTTACATACTGCCTGTCTTAATTATTTTTTTCTAGGAGTTGTTTTTGAGCAGAATCGTGCCAATTGGCGCAACTAGGTATAATATTGGGGGGGGGGGATGCTAAAACGAAGACTCTTTTCTTTGCTTAACAAAATCAAAAATTGACGATAGATAGTAAATTTATTTTTTAACATAAATTTATTTACACATCAAATAAAAAAACTAAAAACGTAAAGGAATTCTCCTTTCCTTTTTCGCAAATTTGTCGATTACTCTTTCTATATCAATCATCAATTTTTTTTACCGTAGTCAATTTATTTTGGGGGGACTATTTTTAATTTTGAGGGGGCTAAGCCACCCCCCGCCCGATAGTTACGCCTATGATTGTGTCCTGTCTTCCCTTGCTATAGTTAGATCAACCATTGACGCATTTATTTTGGAATTCAAAAACATGGAATCCTTCCACAAAAGAGGCTGCGCAGACTTAAGCCCACCTGGCTAGGGCTGAGACTTTTTATCGATTAATCGAAGCGAACGATGTTTTATTTTGAAATATTTCGATATTTATCGATATTTCGATAGGTTTTGATATTCAGATAATTATCGATATTTCGATAGTTTCGATATTTCTATTTTAGGTTATTTTTTTATGTTTTCTGGACTCCTATTGGTCAATTTTGGTTTCGACCGGTTTCTTTATTCGAGAAAAAAAAGTTGGTGTTTATTATTTCGATATTAATTAATTATCCGAGTATTGAAATCGATACGTATCGATACTTCGATTATTATCGATATATCGCTACTTCGATACTCCAATAATAAATTATCGACAAATATCAATGAATTAATCGAGTTATCGATTAATCTTAGTTATCGATTCGATTTCGATTTTTGAATATCGCCCAGCCTTAGTGCTGGCTGCCCTGGTGAAAAATGACGTCACTGCTGGCTTGCTTGTTTGTTTTCGTGCTGGTTATCTGTAATTTGTAATTTCTTAATTTTCCAAGATTTCCTTAAATTTCCTAAGATTTGATAGGATTTTTCAAAGATTTCATTGAATTTTCTACATTTACTCGGATTTCTTAAGGCGCGTTCTTACGAGTCAAGTTTAGTTAACCGATTTTAGTTGATCAACAAAAGTTGAATGAAAACTGTAATGAGAACCTCTGTTTCAATTGAGTTGATCAACTTTTTAGTTGTTCAAGAAAAGTTTGACTGAAGGCGCGTTCTTACGAGTCAAGTTTAGTTGACCGATTTTAGTTGATCAACAAAAGTTGAATACAACTTGAATCAGATTTTGTTCACACATTTCAATATAAACTGATCAATAGTTTCAATTCCCATTCCACTCTTTTTAGATTTTTTATACATTGTTCGAAGAGTCTTAATTTTGTTCTTCAGATCAGCAACAGCAAGACTATCAATTTCCGTTTCCTTGATAATAGAACTTAAAACATTTTCTCGAGCAAATCTTTTTTTTACATAAATCTGTTTGGTGGTTTCAAAGACAATCATTCTTATGATATGGTTCCAAACATTTTATTGTATCGCTTTCAGACCACTTGAGGCTCATTTTTTAAATTTTATAATATTAAAAACAAGCATGTAAGCTAGTTGCAAGCGACAAAAGTTGACTGCATAGTTCACACGTTTCAAGATAAGTTTCAACTTGAAAGCAAATCATCACTTGAACGACAAAAGTTCAAAAGACTCGGTCAAACTTTTCTTGAACAACTAAAAAGTTGATCAACTCTATTGAAACAGAGGTTCTCATTACTGTTTTTATTCAACTTTTGTTGATCAACTAAAATCGGTCAACTAAACTTGACTCGTAAGAACGCGCCTTAAGAACGCGCCTTGAGTCAAACTTTTGTCGTTCAAGTGATGATTTGCTTTCAAGTTGAAACTTATCTTGAAACGTGTGAACTATGCAGTCAACTTTTGTCGCTTGAAACTAGCTTACATGCTTGTTTTTAATATTATAAAATTAAAAAAATGAGCTTCAAGTGGTCTGAAAGTGATACAATAAAATGTTTGGAACCATATTATAAGAATGATTGTCTTTGGAACCACCAAACAGATTTATAAAAAAAAAAAGATTTGCTCGAGAAAATGTTTTAAGTTCTATTATCAAGGAAATGGAAATTGATGGTCTTAATGTTGCTGATCTGAAGAATAATATTAAGACTCTTCGAACAATGTATAAAAAAGAACATTCATTGGTTTGGAAATCAAAAAAGAGTGAAATGGGAATGGAAACTATTGATCAGTTTATATTGAAATGTGTGAACAAAAACTGATTCAAGTTGTATTCAACTTTTGTTGATCAACTAAAATTAGTCAACTAAACTTGACTCGTAAGAACGCGCCTTTAGGATTTCGAATGTTCTATTTCGTTGGACTTTTCCGAAATTCATAGGTTTTTTTTGCAGCAATTGTCTTCTCGGTTTCAAGTGAAGGGAAACTTGAAAATATTTCACAATAGATAATGAAAATTCAGTGTAAGTACAAAAATCTATGTTGTCATTCAAGTGAAAGGTTTTTACTACTTAATAATGTTGATCACAGATAATGAACAAAAATGGTTAGTTGTTGAAACCGGGGGGTCTGGGGGGTATGGAATACCCCCCAGTGCTTCTTAATCTCTTGATGCATACTCATCTACTGTTTAATCTGTGTAATCGGAATCTTCTCAAAATTATCAGTCGTACAGTAAATTTTTGCGGTCCACGTGATGACTACATCATTTCCATGTAGATGCTAGGCTGATGTACTTTTGATAGTTCTCACAATAAATTGAAAATTAACGTTTTTACTTTTTTGAAAATTTTATTAGTTTAATAAATTAATAGCTCAGAAATGCCGCCTGCTTCTTTCAACCTTTGCGTGGTTAGACAACCCGAAATGCTAACTTGCTATATGGGACGATATGGTTGCATTTTAAACTTCAAACAATTTTAAATAATCAGTGTTTGAATAAATAATAAAAAATATTCGATAATCCTTCGTTGAACAAGTTTACAATTTTTTTGAATATTTATATTTTGCTAATATGTTTTATTGCGCAAGTATCTATAGATACATTATTATTAAAAATAAATTTTTTATTAAAAGTTTCGATTTCACTAAAATATTATTTTATAGATAAATTCACATTTTGTAAACTGACAAATTGATAATAATGGTTTTATTTATTTTAAATTTGTATTAAAACGTTCGGTCGAGAAAGTCCACCTTCGGTTATTTCTTGATATTGCTGGGAGTGAAACGAGCGAGTGAAGCAGGCTATCGAGGCGATTGTTAGTAATTGTTGCTTCTACAGCGTGTTTCGTGCACAGGTGTACATAACGTTTTCGTGTTTTGTAATTTTAAACTTTTTTGTGTTGTCTAATGATGACAGAAACTGTGGTAAATGTGCAAGATGCACCTAATAGTAATGCAGGAAATAAACCCAACGAAAGAAGGCACCCGCTCGATTGGATTAAATTAAATTTAGATTATTATAAAAGCGTACCTGGAATTATTAAACTTGTCGAATTGGTAAGTAACGTAAAGTCGCACATTTTTCCCATATACCCGGTGTTTCTATTTTCGAATGTTATCTTTTATATTTTAAATATTATTTTAAAAATTCAAAAATATTTTCAAAAAAAAAGTTGGGGATTCAAAAATAAAATTTAGAAAAACCTTTTTTAACTAACACGTAATGTCTTCCGCGTGTCCTTGTATTAAAAGTTATTTAATTTATTTATAGCCCGCTTTTATATTACGCGAAAAGAATAAATAGAATAATAAAATTGTAGTATAGCTGTTCCCAAAATAATTTTGAAAATTTTATGACTTCTATTTTTCGACTATGTAAGTTTTATTATTTTTGAGAAGTTTCGAACTTTTTTTCCGTTTATTAATTATTAGTGATCCTGTGAAAATGGATCACCGCACCATTTGGTTTATTTTTTATTATGGGGAACGGCGCAATCCGATAATTACGTTTTACCGTTGTACACGTGACATCGTTTTATGTTGAATATTTGATAAAAAAGTTCAATAGTAATTGATTGAAAAATATTGTTCAGAATGCGATGATAGCTATCTATTTTAAAGACATTCATCACAATTTAATTCTGGAAATCCATGTAGATAACGATAACAATAATTCCAAAAAATGGTTTATTTTGTTTTTTTGCAATCTTGGAGTTTTAAGAAGATTCTATAAATCTAGAAGCATTCCAGTTATAATTCCAAATTTTTATTGTTGTTTTGATTGCAAAGATAAGTATTTATTGTAGATGCATATAAAATAACCGTTAATTTATTTACGAGTAAATAGCCTTGTGACAAATGAAAAAGTGTTTAGATTGCAATAAAGTTTAATATGGGGTACTGCAATAATTTTAGATTTTAGATTTTTAGATTCCAAAATCTGTTAGTCCAAATGTTAAAAGCTATCGAACTTAATTTATATTGATCTGAAAACTTGAAATTAAATCATAGGTGACTCATAATCTGCTACAGGCGACGTTAATTTGACGACATTTTAACGTTAAATTAACGTTTATATTATGAGTTTATCGAGTTACCAACTCTCTGATGTGTACTTCCGCAATCTGCAACTGTATTTGTTCTATCTTAATAGTTTACGATTCCCAAAAGCATATAACATGGTAACATTGCTTTAATATTCTGTTTTGGAAGGGCGGCATTTTATTGCTATTTCGGTGCTAGCCGCCACTGAATAAAGGGTAAATAGATATACTCGTAACTCGTATTTTACAATCATATTTGGTAAATAAAAATAGTACCAAACTGCAAATGCTATACAGCATTTTCGAAATAAATTATGTAATATATTTTTATTAAATGGGGCGGGGGGCAGAGGTTGCTCCCAACCTTTTTAATGTTGATAATTTAAATGAATTAATAAAAATAGGATATCATCAAGAATTAATTTATTTTATTTTTATGAAACACTTAAATAATTTTTTTTTAAATATTAAACATTTTTAATTATTTTAAAATTTAATTGAGTACAGCGAGATTCCAAATCTTTATAATGTGAAATACAACATAACCATGTCAATATTTAAAATATAACAAATAATCTTAAATTTTACCTAATCTTACCAGGTCCGGAGTAGACCAGTGGGGGGGGGGGGGCTTAAAGAAAGAACAAAAGTGAGAAAGAGCACTCAGCTTAAACTGTTACAGGTCGGGGGGTTTGGGGGGTATAAAGTATTTTAACAAATTTATTTTTAATTTTTAACAAAAGACGAAGTTGAAATTTTTTTTGTTTATATTATGTTTAAGAACATTTTTAACTCGAATATTACACGCGAATTTTTCGACTGTTCTTCACGAATTATTCGCAGTTAAAATTAACGGTTTAATGTGGACTTGTGGGTATAATAATTATTATTCTATCAACTTGATTGTATCTACGACGTAACTTACAATGATCTGTGCAATCAAATGTGCACTTAGTACTTGTACCTGTGAGTAACACTCACAGGCTAAAAACTTTATTAAATAAAAAGATGCCATTAAAGTATAAGGTACTAAACCACAAACTTTAAGTTTAATAATAATTATTGAAAAAATATAATATAATATTTGGTAATCTCGTTAAACAATTCATAGGCGTCAGAGGAGGCAGATAACAGAGGAAATCTGAAATTCCTAAATTTGAGATTTTCAAAAGTTCGTAATTCACCGTGGTTGCGCTTACTATTATTTCCTATAGTATTATTCGCGATTTACCTTACCGTTGGCTACCAAATGTCAACAACATGGCGGCTCTATTACGTATACTTGATGTTGTTTTGAGTTTGAATCTGAATTATTTTATCGTAAAACCGCGGCGAAAAGATAATTCACAAAATAGAACGTCAAAAGAATATTTGGTTTATAAACAAAACTTTCTATACCAACTATACGTATTAGATTAACTTAATATTTTTCCGCCTGGTGGCGTTCGCTTATTGTAAATCGCCAATATCTTTAAAAATACAATTTATAGTTCAAAATGTCGATTTGAATGAAAATTTTCTGCCCTTTTCAAAATACATTAAATGAAAAGTTCGTTGATCAAATTTTTCATTTACAGGTTTGATTTTAGTGTCAGCTGTGCTGTACCGATAAACGTCTGTTTAATCATTTATGTTGCGTGCTTCTACCGTAATAAGGTGAAAAAGAAAGTTTAATTGGAAGTTGTTGAACCATTAAACATCGAAAAAAAAAAACAAAAGAAAAGTCGTGTCTTGTCTTTGTATAAAATTCGTTTAAATAACGAAAGAACTTTTTATATACACACATATTAAATGACTATTAAAAGGTTGAAGAACCTTTTAATGGCCATTTTAAAGGATGGTCGGGACGATTCCTCTGGGAATGCATTCTCTTCGATTAATTAGGCTGGGGATCACATGCTAACCGTTTGGAAAACCAAATAAAAGCAGAAATCAATTTAATATCGTAAAATTAAATTTTAACCTATTGGAAAGATAAGGAAATAAGTGTTTATTGAGCAATATAATATTTTGCACCTTTATTTTTTTCTGTTTACAAATAATAATAAATACAATCAAGTTGATAAACAACCTAGGATTTACCTAAGACTTGATGGAATTTCATTGTAATTTTTAATTGCATCGCCTGAGAAAGACCTTCAAATTAGCACTTAATGAAAGTGCTTAAGGATGTTCTGGAAGAATTGGGGAAGGGACCGTAACTAGGGGGGTCCAAGTGAGGAGGGGGCGGTTTTTTAATATCGAACTATCGGACGAAGCTAAAAATTCTCTAAAAACTCAGACGTGTGCGCCTAAATAGTATGTACAGTTTGTTGCCAAATATGCAGTTTCCGCAAGTTGTAATGGTTATTGAACTAAGTTCGTCTATGCCAATTATAAGTTTTGGCACGTAATAAAGATTCTTAATCACGTTTAATGCCACGCACGGTGAGATACAAATGATTTCCGATATCGATTTTAAAATAATTTATCAATCGTCATTATTGCATCAACATAATTATTGCATTTTCTGATCAATTACGAAACTTTTAACATCATCATCGGTATTTATGTTATTACAAATACTTTTATTTAAATGTCTACCGTCACAAAACATCAAGGTCAGAAAGGTGTTTTCATCTAAGAGAACGGTGATAATACTTGCATTTGCATGATCGACAATATCACGCTTTTAATTTTTAAAGCTGGAGGATATAAACGGTACCAATTTTCTTCCAGTAAACCTGTTGCTTTCAAGTAGGTACATCATGTAGGTCGTAGAGAAATTGTTGCAAGCAATTTTAGTTTTTTCACTTCTAGAAATTTTTAAATAGAAATTTATTTACTTATTACTTTTTTTTTAGAAAATCTTAAAAGAAAGTAATTGTGTCGAAAATATGCGGCTGGGAATCTTCTGGACTGCATTAAATAACATATAACAATAAAGTATACACTGGTTTGTTTTTGTAAATGCGTTCTTGCATTCTTCTTCGCTTGATGAACTGCTATTCACGGTTTAATCTGTATGTGTGATTTCTAGTTCCAGTTTTACAGCTTCTCGAATCATATAAACAAGTTTTTCTTTATCTCTAACAATAGAAACATTTTAATTGTATTTACAAACAGTTTTAATGGCACTGCTATACATTTAATGTCCCATGAAAAAGTCATATCTCATCATTGCAGATTTTAACAAAAACAAAAGAGGAAGTGGTTTAGCTTTCGCTTAATAGCTTTATTTGGACTATTGTCCAGTTTGGCTTTCATATGAGTAAATCTTATTTTTTCCAACTTAAAACTGCAGTTTTTAGAAGGAGAATGGATAAATGCCAGTATTTTATTCTAATTTAAAAAATTTCTGCAACATAAAAATCGTAGAAAAATTCTCTTCGGTCTGTGTTTTCTTACAAAATAGTTAAAAATTAGCATATATTCGAGGTCAAAATGATTCAAAAATTCCATAACTAAAGCTTGTTATCTGATTATTGCAAAAATTTCCATTTTCATGTTTATTTTCTAAGCACTTGAATGATTTGTCGCTAGCAATCATCAGTCATCATTATTGCACACGAAGATTTCAACGTCATTTAAATAAATATTAAATCACCAAGTCAAGTCGTTGTGTATTCAGAACAATATAATGGTATTGTATTGTATTGTATTATATAAGCGAAAACTCAAGTTCAATTTCAAATATGATATATTGAAGTAACTAATCAAATAAAGCAGCACCTTTATATGGCAATGTGCACTGGTACTTTCACATAGCTCATTCGCAATTTTCCAAAAATGGATTGCTTCATGGCAGACTTGAAAACAAATTTGTTTTTTGATTTAGAAACTTTCCATTTACACAGTAATCGGATTTGAAGAGATTGAAAGAGATACTTGATGGCTTCAATGATGAGCAACTGAAAGCTCGACAACTGAAAACCGCAATTGGGCATTAGGAACAATGTCATCATCAGAGTGAAAAATTAGAAAGAAATCATAACATAAATGACCGCTGGTGCTGACTCTCTTCAATTACAAAATGAAAATTCAGTAATGAATATAAGATCAAGAAGGAGAACTTAACAATTTGTAGAATAACAAGAAATTGATTTTCAAATTGACAAGCAGCGTGGGGTTTTTAAATTTAGGTTGGCTTAAAAAGTATTTTTGTTACTGTTACTATTTCTTTTTCATTTTTTGGCTATCAGTACATTTTGGTATTTTAAATAATATTTACTTGTTACTACGACGAGGCTAGATTTTCATAACTTTCGAATGAACAAAAATACTAAATAGACTTTTGTTCTGTGAATTTGATAAAAAAACACCAAATATTGGAAATCAGTTAGTCAGTTGAGTCAACAACAAACACTGTTATCTCTGCTTATCATACAAATAAAGGTACTCGACCAGTTCCTGTTTATCGGTTAGTTGTCTTTTATGTTTCCAAGTCGGAAGTATTGCTTTTTTATTGTTTTTTAATAAACAAAACATGTTCATTTGTATACCTGTGCATTTCTTGTAGTTTTATTTCTAATTAAGATATTACACCGAGGTCAGAAACCTGTACAACTCTTTCATAACAGTAACCTTCAACACAATGACATAAAAATTATAATTATAGATGCATTATAAGTATAACAAATGTATGTTGAATTTGAACAACTGTTATTATCAAATGTATTTATTGGTTTACGATACCGTTGTTTCTTCGTTTTTTTTTTAAATTTATTGCATTTCCTTCACACGCTTAAAAATTTTGCAGTAATTATTTTCACTCTTCTTCTTCCTTGTTCGACAACAATAAAAACAAAAACATGTCAATTGTTTTGAATGACCAATAAGAAATAGAAAACAGTTGTTGAAACAATTGCAGCAGCATAGGCCACGCCCAATAAAAGTTCGTAAGCTCGGTCGAGCTGTATAGTATTTATTCAATTAAACTTTAAAATGTTAATCATTTACATGTTTTTTTGGGCATTTTGTAAATTTAAAATCATAATTAAACGTACCGCAACTTTGATCTTTAAAATATTACTTTTATAATGAATTCATGGAGGTTCTTCTGTAGGTGTTCCGCATGGCGTTACATTAGGTTCTCTTCTCTTCATAATGAGCAGTTAAAAATAATTAATATAAAATAGTTCAGTAAAACTGGAAAAGTCAAATGGCGTTTAAATTCTTCAATTTAGACGATTTCACGTTGGTTATCTAACCACCATCGTAACACCGTTAACAACCAGAAATATTTCCGTTTATAATCAAGTTTACCTTGAAGGTTTGAATATTTTACATATTTTATTCTTGTTCCTTACCTTACCTACCTACTCTGAACTGTTTTACGATAATATTGCTTCTCATACTGCCACGTTCTTTCATTATGACATAATTTTTTTAATTATTAATTGTACATATTTTTTTAAAAGTTATACGCACAAATGGAGTGGGTTTAATTAATTACAATTATCCTTAATTATGTCGAATGCTTTTACAAATATGCAACATTAAAATTTGTCACTGTGGAATAAATTGGATTAAATAATATTTTAATTGGGTCAAGCAATTAGAGTAACGCGTAAACTGTAAAATTATTATGTACGATTGTTATAAAAATTTTTGTCGCATTTTTTCCTTAGAATGTTATCTAGTGAAAAAATAATGGGAATTATTTTAAATCTCCCGCCTAGTAAAACGGTCTATGACGATATCAGTTATCACGAGTCTGACTGCCTTCCTATTTGTATGTTTTCAGAAATTCCCGCGATAAGTTTTACGTGATTTTAATAGGAAATGGAGTTATCTCAAATATTAAAATAAATTTGTCATAACTGAGTTATCGAAATTTTTTTATTTTCTCGGTTCTGTTATCCAAACGATGGTTTGGCACCATATGATCCCGACATGCGACGATACCATCTAAGGTGTTGATCCACGCATCTTGGTCACCGACCAGCCGGTGTAGGTCACGATAAGTTTTCTTCTTCATTTGGTCAACCCATGTATTCCTCGACAACAGGTTCAATGGAAATCATTGTAATTCTTTCAGAAATTTAGGGATGCAAAAAGAAGTCGTAAGAGAATTTAAACCGTACAAGTATGGAAAATAAATGTAAATCATCTAATTCAGCCTCTGTTCCTCTAAAATGAAGTTACGCTTCTGTAATTTTGTAGTCTACTAAATTCAACTTGCATTTAACTTTTTAAGATGATGCGGTTATTTAGTTATGTCTTTTGCCTTTGAGATCAGCACTTTTTATAAATCATGCATATTATGTTCCATTGATATTCGTATATTTTAACTTTTTTTTTATTTTTTTGATTTTCATCTTTTCTTGTCTTATTCATTTTCGAAATTCTTGTTGATCGATTTTTCGAAAACATAAGTAATATCCTACAATAATTATTAGGTATATACCGAAATTACGCAAATTACTTAAAAATTTACATTATTACAAAAATGATTCAATACTGATGAAAATTTCATAATTTTTGCGCCGATGAACAACGTTCAGAATATTAATGAACCAATTCATAAATACAACGAATTATGTTCATGAATACTATAACTTTTTCATAAATGTGATGTATGTTGTTTATAATTTTCTATCAATCACTTTTTTCAGTGTAATATAACATTATTGTTTAATTTTAATGTATATCAAGCTTATTCATGTTTTCTCTCAATTTTTCAGGGTAATTGGTAATACATGGCTTTTTGTATATGAGGTATTCCATACCAAATCGACCACTTTTGACACCGACCCTTTTCGATTCAGCTGAAAGTTTTTCATTTTTTTCTACCCTGTGAAAAACGGTCCTCAGAATTTTTTCAAATTTTTTTACCCAACTCAAAAAAAGTTATGAATTTTTCAAAAAAATAGATTTTTTTATTTTCAAATAGCTATTATAACTTTTTCAAAAATTGACCTTCCGGGACCGCATTACAGTACAGTCTCGGTAATCTGAACACACGCTAATCCGAACACACGCGCTAATCCTATCTGCAGTCATCCGAACTCAACTAAGTTGACTACTAAGTTTTTTTTTCTCGTGTTCGGATTACTGCATATTTTGTTCGGATTAGGGTGTGTTCGGATTAGCGTGTGTTCGGATTATCGAGACTGTACTGTAATGCGGTCCCGGAAGATCAATTTTTGAAAAAGTTATAATAGCTATTTGAAAATAAAAAAATCTATTTTTTTAAAAAATTCATAATTTTTTTTGAGTTGGGTAAAAAAATTTTTGTTTTAAATGGACTTACTTTTCAGAAAAAAATACAAAACAATTTTAAGATGATCAACTCCATTATCGCCTTTTTTGAGAAAAACCGATATTTTCTCGAAGTTTGCCATTTTTTATTTTATTTTTTATTTTCTCAAAAAAAACTTCAATTAATTCTGCGATTATTCCCGCTAATCCTAAAGTGGGCTGATCTTTTTTTCTAATTTTTTTTATTCGATTGAAAAATTTTTTCTAAATGTTTTTTTCCAAAATCTTTGTTTATTCAATAAAATTACAGCATTAGGACTAAGATACTTAATTAACATTCAATGATTTTAAAAATAATGCAACAAATCATTTATTAGTTTCTTCTCTGGCGTTTAAATATTTTACATATTTTGTGTTTATATGAGTTTGAATAGTTTTTAATAACATGCGTTAAGTTTTAAAAAACATATTTTTGAACATTACAGTACATTACCGTTGTAATGTAAAATTGTTTAATTGCATTAATTTTATTGTACAAACAAAATTAAAAAAAAAAATATTAAAAATTTTGAAAATTTGAAATTTTTTTTTCAATCGAATAAAAAAAAATAGAAAAATGATCTGCCCACTCTGAGATTAGCGGGAATAATCGCAGAATTAATTAAAGTTTTTTTTAAGAAATAAAAAATAAAATAAAAAAATTTGCTGTTTTTTTAAAAAAAGGCGAAAATTTCATGGAGTTTATCATCTTAAAATTTTTTTTGTATTTTTTTCTGAAAAGTACATTAAAAAACAAAAATTTTCAAAATAATTCGGTCCCGAAAGGTTAAATTTTGAAAAAGTTATAGCTATTTGAAAATCAAAAAAAAACATTTTTTTGAAAAATTCATAATTTTTTTTGGGTTGGGTAAAAAAAAATTGAAAAAATTCTGAGAATCGTTTTTCATAGGGTAGAAAAAGATGAAAAACTTTCAGCTAAATCGAAAAGGGTCGGGGTTAAAAGTGGTCGATTTGGTATGGAACACCCCGTATATTGCCTGGTAATTTAGTTGAAAAAATAAAATAATAAACTTACTGTAAATTCGGGATCAAAATTACCGCACTGGAGCATCTGAATTCGACTAATTTCTAAAATTTAAATTAATTTTAAATAAAATGGGAATGTTATTGAAAAGATAACCATGCCCATATGTGACCATATCTAATTTTATTTTATAATTGCTTTCTTCTTACCTTCATCTTCAAATCTCCAATTTAATTTATCAATTTCAATCTTAATTATTTAAAAATATCAATGTTGTTCAAATACTATTAGACAAATTTCAAATCTAAAACAATTAAAATAACTCACTTAAAACTAAATTACACTTTCTTATCAAATACCTCAAATAAATCTCAAATCAAAATTCGGAGACAAATTTAGTCTGGACCGCCCAGCATGCGGAGATCTTAACGGCAAAATCCCCGGTTTTCCCACCTAGCTGTTGCAACCTCAATTAGTTGGCGAGAAAACTAAAGAATTCGAAAATAACAAAATCCAAATCTTTAAAATCCCATCACGCTGCTCCTGCTCCCGCGTGTCATTTTTTAGTGAAAAAACAAGCACTCTGATTGGTCGATTTTTTTTTACCAATCAAAAAATATAATATTAAAGTAAAGTTAGGACTAAAAATATTTGTCCAATATTAATCCAAACTGCGAAATTTGAATAATTTAAGCTAGTTTAGAAAAAATTAAAACTTGGAAAGCATATTTATTTAATTACCTTACTGCTTACAGAGTTTAGCAACAACTTTCTGTGTTACTTTAAAAGGTAATTATAAAAATAACATAAAAATACCAATTCAAAATTGTAAACCGGGGGGTCTGGGGGTGTGGAACACCATCCAGTACATATCGTAGGATTTCCACTCTTTTAGAATACTTGGAGAATATGGGGAATGTATAATTTTTCAAATTTCGCCAGGAAAAACCGGAAAATTTGAATTTTTAAGCAAAAGTTGGGGAAATTTAAACCCTTGGCTGGAGAATATTGAAACTTGGAAAAACATTTATTTAAGTGCCTTACTGCTCACAGAGGTTAGCAGCACCTCCAGTACATATAATTAAATTCCCACTTTTCTGGAATACCTACAGAAGACAGAATAATTATACAAATTTCGTCAGAAAAAGCTGGTAAATTTTTTGCTTTTGAGCAACAGTGAAAGAAATTAAAAAGTTTGGCTAAAGAAAATTAGAATTTGAGGAACTTATTTATTTTTATATTATTATTATTACTAGCAGGTCAGGCGGCCTACCGGCCATGACCTAATTAAAAAATTAGTCATATTTTTTTTACTTTATTTTTTTCAAAAAATTGAAAATTGACTTAGAGAGCTGGGAATAGTAGCGTTAACCTTAGAACTCTTAGCTGAATAACCAGTTAAAATTTCAATTCAATCGTGCTTTCCGTTGGGGATATTTTGATTGGACGGACATACATACAAACTTTGAGTTTTATATATTAAGATAAAAAAAATTACTTTAGCAGCAACTTTTTGCGTTACTGTGAAAATATAGAAAAACGGGGAATCCCCCAATAGCGGGAAACGAAATTAAATGTTTAAATATTACAGCGCTAAAAAAGAGATCCACCGTCTAGCTGCCCTTCCGCGGACGGGCTTTCCAGCTTAGTCTTAATACATAAAATCCCAGCAAGCTGCTGCTCCTGCTCCTACGGCGTGTAATTTTTTTGGCTAAAAGAAATCGTTCTGATTGGTAGAATTTTTTACCAACCACTGGTGAAACTCTATTTCTTTCTCTATCTTTTTGCAACGACTTGCACATTAATCAAGTAGCCAACCAATCAAGTTGCACATCAGTCAAATTTCGAGTTGTACATCAATCGAGTTTTCAACCAATTTATTTTCACATCAGTTGAATTCTATACCAATCGAGATCGCAACTAATCGAGTTGCACATCAGTAGAGTTCCACTGTATTCACTTATTAGGCTTCGGCCACGATTACTTGCTAGTGTACAATAATTATAAAAATTCGTAAAACAAAAAGAATGTTTACAAAAGAATGAGTAAAGTAGTAACTTATATATAATAATAAATTAAATAATAAAAATTTAAAAATTATTTAATATTCGTTCGGGGGCGGCACTCTATCGCCTTCCCGTACCAGGCGCTACGATATAGTTTTGATTTTTATGGCTGAGTTGCTGGTGGTTTTATTTATTTATAGTAGATGTAGATGTAAGAGCAGGTTTCTGGACATATTTGCAAATATACTCAACGCTACCGTAATTGGAAGCTGGACTGCTCGAGTTGTAATTGAATTGAAAGTAATTTTCTGCATAATTTCAGAAAAAAAATTCCGAATTGGTACTACTTGGCTGTAATGTCCAGTTTCAGACTGTCTTGACCCTCCAATTCGGGAAAATCCGAATAGCATTTCCTCCATGAGCATCGTTTTACTGTGTTACTCTCTTTTCCCGTCTCCTGCTTGAATGGAATTGAGAAACATCCTTGATCATTGTTGCTTGAAGAAATTTGTCTGGCTTTATGATTGCCCATCCGCGGAACTAGCGATGAACCCAGTTATGCAACATTTCACAAAATCGCCTATTTTTTTTTGAATTTAGTCATTGCAAGCCTTAATAAAACTTTCATTCTTTAAAAAGGAGTCACGCTTATTTGAAGTTGCAGCTGGTTATTATAAATTAACGTAATAAATTTATTAATAAAAGTCCTCGTATCACAGTCAATTGTTATTCTCAGCAAATTTAAATACCACAATAACGTAACCTCGTAAATATAGAACATTTTTTAAATTTAACAGTATGTATCATTTTTCTTCCGGATTAAATTTTTTCGTACTAACACCTGGTACGTCTGCCCCATTTCAATTTTTATATTACTTATTGTATTTATAAATCAACCTTGAATAGGACATAAATCATAAAACGAATCAGTAAATTTCAAAATTTTAAAATAGAATTTTCACCCACAAATAATGTCTAATTATGAAATTTGCAGCTGTCTCGTAATTTGCTTACCATGATTTTAAGACATTAATTCATTCCGTTTTGGCAAATGTTAACCCTCTTTGTTTGCAATATTAAAATAGGTCAGAATCGTTTTGTTTAACCGATTTTCTAATGCTTACAGTTTTCTGGGATATTCCAAACCCAATCTATTTTTAAATAATCTAAAAATATTATCTTGCTTCTCGTATACATATATTTTTAATTAAATATTTCCAGTTGGTTCTAATTTTGTTCCTGATCCAAACCCCAATTTATGTTTTCGTAAACTTACACGACTGCACTATGATGGTAGGAAAAACTTCGTCTCATTTGATTTTACCGTGAGAAAATCACTATCGATTTTCTGGCTAATTTTATTAAGATCTTATAAACATCTTAAACCTATTCATCTGAATTTAGATCGTCTCGACTTTAACCTTCTAAGCTTCCCACATGACTGTTCTTTCACTATTTAATTTATAATCATCATTTTGAAATACAGTGGAGACTTTGTCTCACACCGGAGGCTTGATTATTAGACGAAAATAGATGAAAGACCTCCCCTTTAATTTTATAGAAGTCAGCACGGTTATTAAAGGGTACAGCCAAAGGGACAAGAGAACAAAATTTTCCTGAAAGAGAAATTATCTATCTAGAAAAGAGTCGTAAATAGATAAATTGAATTTATATCGATTAATTATTATTTATTATAAAAGTAGGTACCTATGTCGTGTGGAAACTCCAGATTGATTTATTAATTAAATAACGATCCCGTGCATATCCTTACTCATTTATTAATATGTTGTTGTATGATAAATTTGTGTGTGGAAATCGTTATTTGCATACATGACATATACCCAGTTTGATAAAATAATATTATGTAATTTTCTAATTAAGTTATTTTTGTTTACCGAAATACACGATTAAAGCATATCAAATTGTTCATTTTTAATCTGTCCAGGTTCTATTAATAAAATATCAGTCAATCAAAGAAGTATTCCACCAAACTGACGTATTTCTAAAAAAATTCTGAGATTTCCATCCGTTTTTCTTACCATACAAGGGTAATAGAAAAGTTTCTTGTGTCATCGTAGTATACCAATCTCCGGTGGGTGTAACACCCAATGACGTAATAGAATCCATTTATGTATTTATTTGGTTCTACTCCTTTAACCCACCCAATAACACCTACCGCCAAGAATTAACACCTTTCCCAACAATAATGGATGATTCAATGGTGTAATGGAGACAATTTGCATTAATTGGTCCATGACGAAATTTTTGTATTGTGAACTTTTCGTAAAATTAGATGTTTTACCATCATAAGTGTACATCCATTAATCAATTTAGCCGTTTATTTAGACTCTTTATTTTGGCATTGAAAAATGCTATAAGCTTTGACGTAAGGGTCAGACTGGAAGAAGTTTATTAAAGTATATTTTTCATTTATTTTAAATAATTCTATATGCTATAAATGGCATTTGGTTAATTTCAAAGTAAAATCGCCCATCTGTTGCCGTATCAATTTAAAAAAAAAAACTAAATTTACAAATTTACAAATTTTTATCAAAATTTTAAATTTGAAAGAAAACTTTTTGTCTGAAAAAAAATAATATTTATTACTGTTAGGGGTGGAACGGAGCTTGGAAACTTGGTGTTTCCTTCTCCATGAGGAACTAAAGTGACTAAATATGGAGCTTCCTTTATCATTTCAGTACCTAACTTTCATTGTTACAATCCGGTGGGTTCGGAATATAAAAGGTGCGCTCCGATATTAAACTCGTGTATTGTGTGGGAAATACAAAAAACGAAAATAATGAAATATGAAAATGAGTGCCAAATGTTATTTTTAACGGCGACGGACGCTAAAAATGAGTGGTGTAACCGATAATGAATGGAAAATGCATCTACAATAACGTCTCTTGATAGTAAGAACAAGCTGAATTATAAAAGATCGTTTAAAGCGGTCTAATAATTTAGCAACAAAAGGTAAAATTAAATCTTCATCTTCATTACTTTCTACTCATTGTCAGTTTATATTGTCTAAAGTAATACCACCTGCTTGAACCATTGAAGAAGTCGCATTATGAAGCCCATTTAACGCTGCTAAACGAAATAAAGCGACACCGTTATGCAATTGAACTCTCATGGATGGCCATAAATAGATGTGTGTTTATTCTTAACCTAGGTAGGAAAAAAGCCGTTACAAATTTTAAATTCTAAACATCACTAACCGTATGTTACTATTTATATGGGACACACAGGTACATACTTAAGTTTCATTGGTACACTGCAAGCTGTAATTTCGTTATGAAAAATTTCACGATTGAAAACTGTATAATTGATTAATTTGTTTAATTTTATATATTACATTGAGGATTTCTCTCACAAGGTTTAATTTATTTAATGAAACAGCTACACCATTCAATTTGTTCCCTCTTGTATTCATTAGTCTTGCTGATTAGCGGTTTCGCTTTGTTTAGTAGCGATTTTAGGTTAATTTGTTAATTTTTTTGAAAACCTTTTCCAATCAACCATTTTTTCCTCTTCAGGATGAACTTCTGTTCCAGCCGAATTCAATTTAAAACAGAGACTTCGTCTCTTCTAAAACAAATCGATGATGGAGAAATCAGAATTCAACAACTTTTACTTCCGTCCTTTGGCAAAATTGTAGATCATTTTAAAGTCATTCGTCATTACACTATGTAACTTAAGAGTCAGTTTTTATTGAGGTTAATTA
The DNA here is from genome assembly GCA_949152465.1 of Cantharis flavilabris. Classification (NCBI taxonomy): domain Eukaryota; kingdom Metazoa; phylum Arthropoda; class Insecta; order Coleoptera; family Cantharidae; genus Cantharis; species Cantharis flavilabris. The sequence goes on along the minus strand of OX424440.1, from coordinate 16,849,484 downwards.
AATATTCACAGTCCACATGTATGTCATTCGAGAAAAATTTTTTGTTGGTTTGATATCGAGGTTATCGAACCGATCATGTGTGACAGCTTTTATTTACTTTTAATTGCAATTTCTGGGATAAAAATTCAAAGTTTCTTTAATGAACTGCAGAAAATTTCAATGATTTTTTAATTTATTCGAGAGGGAAGAGGAATTATGAAAATATCGGAAGTACTTATCCAAAAGTTGCCGAATACCCAAAAACCACTCTGGGGTGCTTAGAGAACTTATACACTGCGGCTTCATGAAAAGACTATCGAGGGGAAAGTAATTAAAATCTGAAAATAACTGTATACTTGGAGCAATGCGGTTAGTTTAGTGGTAGAGCGCTCGACCTCTGAGAATCTGAAAGTACCAGGTTGAATTTTTGGTTAAAAACAGTTGACAGTAGTTAATTTCCTAACTTGGTGTAGGCAGCTGGCGGGTCTAAATGACCCTTAATTAATGAATAAGAATAATGCGAATCTTTTAGAGAAATTAAAAAAACAAATTTTATCCAACAATGCATCAACAATTGCAAGTGTGCGCTATCACACGAGGTGCTCGATGTGCACATAAATTTTACAACGTCTTCCAATTAAATTATTATTCAAAATCAATTATATTAATAGGCTTGGGCTCATAACCTGTTATTATTTGGTCCAAATAATTCGATTGAGCAGAAAACATATAAGATTAAGATCAGGTTTAGCGATATGACACTGTATCTTAGATCAGACATAGAAAGAGACTCACTTTGCATATTTTATCTTACAATAAAAGAATCTAGTAACTGGAATTACTAAAAGCTGATTTATAATCAATATAATTATCAATTGATTGTATACCGTCTGGTTCTTAATAAATTTTAAGCAAAGGACAATGTCAAATTGAACCAAACTCACAAGTTGATAATTAGCTTTAATTAAATAAATGGATAATTTAATGGACGATATTGATAATTAGGCAAAGGTTAGGGTGGTCGAATGCCCGGCCTCAGGTAATTGACCTTATTTTTATCGTGTGCGTCTACAGGTGCGGCATACCTAATTGCCGTTACATAATTTTGCCGGAAGTGCCATTTTTGATAACAATAATGCGATATTCTCAACTTGAGGCTTTAAAAATGAGGTACTAATAACTGCCAGCGATATCCAACAGGTTCGAATGTTTGCTATTTTTGAATCGTCGAGTAGATTATGTTGGAATGTGCTAAGCTCGAGGGAGCGTATATTTCACGCCGGAGAAGGAGAATACCGGAACAAATTCTGTTTTCATTTCCTGTTCGGTTCAAGTAGACCCATATTCTGATAGTGTTTAAATTATAATGAAGGATGCAGTCAAGTTGATTCTAATCATAACAAAGTAAACGTGGACTTGTTAAAATTTCACCGTTACTAACTCATACAGGAAGCTGATTTGAATAATTTTTATTTCGAAAATAATTAATATTATGTTGTTTTGATCAGCTATGGTGAATTACGGATCCAAATTTTTAAAAGTGTTTTTCATTTGGGTTAACTGTCTGGCTGAAGTGACTATTTTTGGGACATCCAATGCCAGTTGAAATATTTTCTGACGAGTAAGCCCAGTTCTTGATGTTGATGTATTTTGGTGTTTTTCTATTACAAAAATAATTAGAGTTACTCTAGCAGAAATTCATTCATTGTACTATTTTATTTTATAATTTTAAATTTTGATGGCTACGCTACGCTACGTTATGTTGTAAATTAAATACTCTTAATTATACTTTCACTACTTTTTTTTATCAAAATACTGTACGAAACATTAACATACATACATTCTATTGTTGTGGTATAATTGCAATCGTAATTTATAATTTTGTTTTGTTTTAGATACTTGGTATATTTTGTATGTCCCTTGCGTCGGCATATTTTGAGAAATCTACACATTGGTTCATTTTTGTTGCCACAGTAAGCTTCATTGGTACCTTGATATGGTGCCTAATATATCTCATTGGAGTTCGAGAGGCAACTGCGAATTTTCCCATCAATTGGATTTTAACTGTAAGTATTATGCAGAACGCCACCACGCGGAAACATATTAAGTTAATCTAATACGTATAGTTGGTATAGAAAGTTTTGTTTATAAACAAAATCATTCCGCCTGTATATTTGGTGAAATTGCTAAATGGGTGGTGTCGTTAATTGGAACATTAGGATCTTAAATTTTTAGAATTAGAAAATTGTAAAAGATGTTTTGACATGGTCAGTTGCACCGAATTGATAAAATTAATGGTTCCATTAAAAGTCAAATTGAAAACGGTTTTGTACAATTAAATAACGCTTACAAAATTTTTATTGTTGATGAATCATAATATTGTTATGGTCAATTGAAATTATTATTTTTGTAGGAATTAATCAATACTGGAATATGTACGGTGTGTTACTGCATCGCTTTCATCATCCAATTGGCCGTTTGGGTACCGAGCTATTTTCCACGCCATGGATCTAACGTGGCGGCAGGAGTAAGTAATTTGCTACTTTATTTAAATAATTCATAATTAAAAATATACGCGCAACACTTGGCACAGTTTCTGTACAACAATAACTTCATTATTTAAGAATTGAAACGTTAACTTACGGTGCATAGTAATTTATTCGAATTATTCCAGCAAGTTTACGCTATGCATAACACTTAACAGAAGTACGTTTTTATTTTACCACGCTTTAAACGTTAAGCATAAAACTTGCATTTAATGATGCTGATCTATAATCTGGGATTTTATGACTGTTATTTTTTTTATCGTTTTCTTACAAGATTTTCTTATGCCATTACAATATTCCTGTAAAAATTTGCTCCACTCTTTCTCTAAATTGAACTTGTACATTCATTTATATTTTGACCTTCCGCAGGTTCACCTTTATATTTTTCCTATTTTCTATCAATTAAATAATATATCGCCTGCATATTAATTGTTGACATAGTCCCAAAGATATGCAAGGTGTGTGGAGGTTGTACATAACTTGCTAATAAAATTTATGTATTGTTTTCATTTTTGTTTTTTATTCATAAACAATGTCGATCTTAACAGCTCAATTATCACTTTTAATTCTGTTAAAACGTACGACTTTAAATTCATTTTTCTCGAAACTTACAGTCAAGTCGAAAAAAGATTTTTCTTTGCATGTTCTGTGTATAAATAAAAAGCTTTGCACTCTTTCATAACTTACTACATTTATGGGTTGCGGCTGTACGCAACCCCCTGTATGGATATGGTTATAGAATATCCCTCCCTCGTATCTTATTAATTCCGTGGACTTGATTATTCATTAAAATTGCAATTTTTAAAAACACACCCAATAAACACGTAATATAAACGTCAAATTAACGTCAAAATGTCGTCAAATTAACGTCAATTTAAAAGCCGTACTGGTTTCTCGTCTAACCTCTTGAGTTGTTCAGTTTCTCACTGGGGGGTTTTCACCTCCAAGAACAGGTGTTCAAAATTGCAAATTTAATTTAATTTCAGACATTGTTTTGCATTTTCTACATGACAGCATTGCACAGTACATGAGCATAGTCTTACCCGTCTTACCCGAAATGGGGGAGTTACAACAATAATCAATGCTAAATTTGACTGTAACTCTGAAGCCATCTTTCGTAGTTAACTTCTAAATCACTTTAATTTCACACTTGATAGATCTCAGCGACAGCGTAAACCATTTAATCTATATTCCTATTTATTTAGTTATTTTATTTTCAATTTTGTAGTACATTTTCCAGCTGCCAAACAAAGTGAGGTTTTGGTTACGCTTCTGATGATTTAGCAGACACGGAGGTCTGTTATTGCTGTGCTAATTCAAAACAGCGTAACTGCATTGACATTTCACTTTCTTGAGGTTTGGCGATAACTGAATTTCTAGTATCAAAGTATATTATTCTTCTTCCTATTTGTTATCTGACGGTCATCCAGGAAGTCTAAAAACGTTTACCAAGTGATTTTTCTATTTGTTAACAAAAAAAGTTTATCTCCTTTTCACTGCCTTTGAACAAATATACTTCGACGGAGAGCGACAGCTGTGGTTCGCCCAGGAAGTCAGTCAAACCGAGATATTTAAATGAATACCTCAACTAATAACGCGAGTTTTAAGAGGAAGAGATGTTACTTAATTTTTCAAGTTTAATTAATTTTAATCTTTATTAAAAAAAATATTTACATTTCGATATTGGTGCAATGTTGCTGCAATATTGCAAATAAATATTAAGTCACAGAACATTATTATATTGAAATTATTAAATTTTAATTTTTTTTTTTTTTTAGGTATTTGGTCTTTTCCAGACGTTGGTGTACGGATACGGAACATACCTGTTATATATAGAATCCAAAAGATCTTAATTTAAAGTTACTTTTTGTACAAGTAAAAAGTCAAACGCAAATACATATTTATTTATTATGTAGAATTACCTAAACACGATACAATTTTGATTGTTTCATATCAAATACAAAGTTCAGTTTTGTAAATTTTTTATTTTTGAATTTTTTGTAAGACATTTAGTGTAAGAAGTATTTTTTATTTGTGTATTATTAAAAATAGGTTAAAGAAAGTTGTGTTTTTCTAATGTTTAGGTTGCAACGAACATACGAATTTTTTATTTTTCATCAAATTTACATTTTTTTTTCTTATTGAAAACTTTTAGGTCGTTTTGGCTATAAGCCACGTATATTATGTATCACCAGATTGTATTATTAACTAATGAAATGTAATGTGTACAATTATTGTTAATTAATTCTGTTATGTGTTTTCATTAATTTTAAAACCTATTTGCAAATGTTGAAAATTCGTAACAGCATTTCAAAAGAAAATTTTTATTAGTATAATGGAGTTTTATTTGCAATACATTTTTGTAATATGTTGAATGTTTAAAAAATACAACTCACTCTACGTATTAAGTTTTCAAATTTTATTATTAATTCTTAATTAATATTAGTCATGTATGTGAATATTGTAACTATTATTATTTTGGTACTTCCGACCTTAAGATGTATTGTAAGGTAAAATTTATTTAATAAAAATTATACTTTCCCAGGCCAATGGCGTACTCACAGTATGTTTTGTGGGTGGGCAGCTGAATGTGGAACTTGATGCTATTATCATATTATTTATACATTTTCATATTAAGTATTTTAAATAAATTTTTCCAGATTGCATATTATTTTTATGTCAAAACTTCATTGTTTCATTAAATTCATACATTTCATTTCTATAATTTTAAGCTTCTTTGTTACTCCGAAAATATTATCTTTGAAAATATGTAAAATTTTAATTTAGAATAATTATTGTAGCTTGACAAACTTTACAATAATAATTATGATTGTTTTCTTAAATACTGTTTTTTTAAGTAAATATTTAAAAAAAATTTGAAGTGACCTTATTTATATGAACTGTAATTCTCTTCAGTTTTAGGGTAAACCTATGAAACTAATTTGTAACAAACAAAAATAAGCAGCTGCACTTAAAATACATAGATTGATTGATGTGTTGCCTATATTCAATCGGTTTACAAACAAAACTTTCTATATTATCAACTATACGTATTAGATTAATTTAATATTTTTCCGCGTGGTGGCGTTTGCTTAATGTAAATCACGAATAGTCTGAATAAGGAAAGGAATCGTTATTGGGTAAAATTCTAATTTTATTCAAAATTTGTGGTATAAAAGCGAAATATACAAAAGTAATATTAATATAGAATAATCACAATCCTTTGTAAGTTTTGTAACCAAAAATGGCACCCACTAAGTGTAATCCTGATAACACCCAACCCAATATCTGAAAAACATTCACATGATATTAAGTTAGGTAAATCTTACTCTTTATCAACAAACAGAATTTAATGTTCCAATATAATATCTTCTTTACTTACCCCTGCCATAAGGAAAGCATTGTAATGAGAACGAAGCCATGTAGAGTAAATTTCATGTTTAATATGTATCAAAAGTGTCGATGAAGACACTGCATATAAAAAAACCGCAAATACGTGATTTATAATTTCCTGAAATCAATACACTTATAGGATATAGGTGAAATGTAGTATATAGTATGTCTTCTAAAATATAATCATTTTTATACTTACAAAATTAGTTTTTGGTATAATAGATGCAGTTGAGACTGACGAAATGCATGCTATTAAAAGCATAAAAGTAGAAATTAAGAAAGTTACTGAAATTAACAGAAAAAATGTCGTCGCTTCGGTAACAAAACCATATTCAATGTTATAGTAATAGGACATCAATACAACATTTACTATTCCAAGCATCTAAAATAAAAAAAAAATTATTATAAATTATTGCAGACCATCCAATGAAAATAAAATTAAATAATTCAAAAAAAGGAACATTTTTTTGGTACATTAATGCTGCGCAAAAGACGAAAACGCAGAGTCATGTGTATCATCCGCATAGATTTGTTTTAAGTTTAGTGACCTTGGTTTGGTGGTAAGTGTAAATCTGGGAATTTCAAGGGTTTGGAATACCTTACAGTGTACCCTTTGCCTTCCATTCAAGCGTAAAAACCCAGGAGATATTAAGTTTCCACGTCTCTGAGCAATTCTATACTAATCTAAGGACATCTCGCCATCGTCACTTTGCCGTCACTTTTTGCCGTTGTCTCCATAACCCTCTTATTATTGTTTTATGTCTAGAATAAGTTTTGGATAAGATTCGGGGATTCATTGGTCATAGAATGACCGAAGGTGAAATTTGAAATTTTCAAAAGAATAAAAATTTAAAAAATGATATGTACAAACTGAGATACGCTACTGATTTAGTACTAATTTCCCGTTAATTTAGTTCGCATCAAACTTCATGCGATTGAAGTTTTGAAAATTTTTATAACAGACTGAATTATGGTTTAATGTTTGAAAGTCAACCTGGTGATGAAAAAATTAGATAAAATAATACCCTGATGGATCTATTGCGCCTAGGGACGTTTTATGATAGCAATTGCCAAAGCTACATAACACCAATTTTAATCGAAATATAAACAGAAACGCTTACCAACTGAATAGATTGAAGGATGCCTCTCCAACTATGCAGATGACCAAAGTTAAATAGTGCAAGATCATCATCAATTGTCCTTATACCAGACATTCTTCTCAGATAATTTTTTTAAATTGATTAAAAATAAACCGACATTATAATGTAGTCAAAAATATTACGACATCGACCACTGATAGATTAACACTACGGTAAAACAATTATTTAAATATATTTGATAAAAACAAGAGATTACAGATTACTGTATACAAAAAATCCAAAGATGTATTCAGTTCTATTTTATATTTTTTTTACAAACACATTTAATTTTAAAATTTTATCATTTTATAAATAATTATCAAAGGAAATAAATTAATAGTTTGATTTTATTCGTGAAATGTCCGGTAAAATATTCAATTTAGAAAACACTGCAATTTGAACGCCAACCTAGACCGTAGATAACGACTTCCATAGTGATAAGAAATTACTAACATATCTACGATACTGGTAATCTATCTGATAGCAAAATTTTGAAGCTATTAGAATTTTCCTTTATTTTTGAAAAAGGATTTTCAACTATTAGATATTTTCTGTTGCAATTATTCTAAAAATAAAAATAAACAAAAATTCAATTGATGATGATGGGTCAGGTAGGGCCTATGTCATCATTAGGCGCATTAGGCACGTGCTTAGGGCCCAATGACCAGAGGGGCCCGAAAAGAGAGAATATAAAATCGTAAAATGAAAATCAAATACCGATAAAATAACACAAAAATTGGGCCTTCGACGCTATTAGTTACACTCGCCTGTAAGGGGCCCGAAAATTTGCTAGCGACGTTCGCTCACAATTTTTTGCATAACTTCAAGTCCAAAAATAAACCTCTACCGTGTGGACATATGAGCTCAATGCACCTCTGTTAAATTAAAAAAAAGTTTTTAGAGTCGTACTAATCCTATTGACAAACAAGCAAAGGATTAAAAATCCTAAAAATTTTTGGCGCAATTTACCGGTAGAATTAGAAAAACTATCGACCGCTGGCGCTGGTGCAATTTACGGCCCTGAAAACCGGGGGGTCTGGGGGGTATGTCGGATTGTCCTCCCAGATTAGGACAGTCATTATATCACTAAGTTTCAAATTCCACAGACTCCGATTGAAGAAGGGGAGTGAATTTATCTGGCATTCTAAATTATCTATATTATATGTTACGGTCGTAATTTGGGCATTAATTTGGGTGACGTAAATTGGGCATTAACGTCAATGGTCGGACAATAACGTCAATGCCCATTTTTTCTGGCCATTAACGTCATTAACCGGCCACTGACGTCAACGCCCGTTAAGGGTAGGCAATGATGTAAATATTTGCACATGATTGTAATATTTACGTCTTTGGCCGGTCAATGACGTTAATGGCCAAAATGGATTGGACAATGATGATTTGGAATAAATACTGTAAGGAGCAGCACGCGTTTTTCCGTATAAATGACACCACCTCGGCCCTTTTTACGGCCTCATAAGTGTACAGGGATTTTTATTTAATTTAAACAAACACAAACTCATTTTAGGGTGGATCCGTGATCCGTCGTGGTTGCATCAGTCAAAACGGTCCGGACGAAAAATTAATTTAATTTAATTAATTTATTTTACGGTGGATCCGTGATTTACCGTGGTTGCGCCAGCTGGAATGGCCCGGAGCTTTCTAAAAAGCTCTCTAAAAAAAGCTCTCTTACTCGCTAAAAACACCTTCACCTCGACTGGGAGACCCGACCTCTCTAGGAAATCCCGAACTCGGCGAAATACGAAACGTGTGTGATTGCTATCGCTAAGAGTGATAGAGTAATATGAAATCTATAGAACAGTAGTTTCATCATTGACCATACTGTATTGAGAATTAACGTCATTGCCCGGACAATGATGTAAAAACCACATATGAAATTTTAAATGTCCACATCCAATGACGTTATGCCCAACTAACCTAGGCATTGATTTCATTGTCCGGCCATTAACGGGCATGACGTCAATGCCCAACTAAGCTGGGCATTTTGGGGGATGTTGACATTTAAAATTTCATATTATGTGGTTTTTACATTATTTTCCGGGCAATGACGTTAATGCCCAATACAAGGTTGACAATGATGAAACTAGTATCACTCTTTCAGTTTTGGCTGGCGCAACCACGTAAATCACGGATCCACCGTAAAATGAATTAATTAAATTAAATTAAATTTTTCTCCGGTGCGCTTTGGCTGACGTAAACACGACATATTACGGATCCACCCTAAAATGATCGTTTGTTTTAGAGTTTTAGAGACTAGAGTTTTACTCTCCCCAATCTCTATAAACGCCTTTACAAATATTCCTTTTGCGAAAAACTAGAAGAAAAGGGTAAATTAGGCTGGGAAGGGGGGTAAATGACTATTTACTGATAATAATTTAGATATCTTTCTCAAAAATTTAGTAATTTTGTTGAGATTAGCGGGGGGGGGGGGGTTCCGTTACCCCCTTATATTTGTTCTTGTAATATATTACTTACAATAATAATTTCCAAAATTCATTCAAACGTCATATTTTAAAATATTGAATTTTGAAAACCAAAAAATTTGAATTTTGAAATTAAAAAAAAAGAAAACACAAAACAGTAGGTGCAAACCGGGGGATCCCAGTACATGCTTCTATTTTATTCCCAAATCGCTGCGCCCAACACAACAAACTAATAGAGTAGATCATCTACTTAACCTCTCAACCTAGGGTTCAATGGCGAGAGGGGCCCGAAAAGAGAGAACATAAAATCGTAAAATATAAGTCAAATTCTGATAAAATAACCCAAAAATTGGGACTTCTATGCTATTAGTTGCACTCGAATATAAGGGGCCCGAAAATTTGCTAGAGCCTAGGGCCCAACCTAGTTAAAAATAGGCCCTGGGGTCAGGACGAAATCAACATAATTTTAAACATCTTTATTAAATTTGATAAATCAAATTGACTTAATATGGCATCAAAGTTATGAAAATGTTTGAAAATTTAATACGGCTATCGGATAATGTTTTGAGAGGTGCACATTTCTTACCTCTTTTTTTTTAAAGAGTTATATAAAAGTAAATAATGATGAAATGTGTTGAACCAAAAGTGATAACTTTAAGTGTTCTGCAATGAAATTATTTAAAATAATATTAAAAAAATTTTTGAATTTTAATATTTGTAGATTATTAAATTAAATTTAAAAGTAAAATTTGATTGAGCATCGATCAACATGTGATTATTCCCAAATCTTTTCGGGAAGAAGAAGTGTTTTAAAAGAGAGTGAACTTATCTACATACTCTTTATTGCCGAAAATCAACAGATTTTTGCTTTTTTGGCGTTGAATTAATTAATTAAAAAATTGTTGGAAATAGTAGTTTTATATTTTCTTAAAAAAAAAAAAAATTAGAAGTACCTTAGTACCTAAACATATAGCTTATTTAATGACCCTCAAATGTTCTTACTTCATTTCTTGATTTTTGTTTATTTTTATTTTTTAGATTCTAGGAATAGTAGAAATGTCGGTCTTATATTCTACTTCTACTACTACCGGCACAACATTTTTCTTATTAATAGCAGTAATGTTTTTGACTTACAATTTTTTACTTCTGTTGACTTGTTTTTCTTCCAAATTGAGTGCTTCTAGGATAGCAAAAACTGTAAATAAATATCAATTTTAGACTTTTAATTTTAGACCTCCATCCTCCCTGTATCAGAAAAAATAAGGAAACTATCAACCCCCCTCCCCAAATGATAAGACTTAAACTTTTTTATTTAACCTAAAGGAACAAAATTATTATTTTGATAACATTTTCACTATTTTGAAACTTTTATTTTCAACTTAGGTAAGAGTTATAATATCTCTCCCGCTCCCTTTGCCAGCAAAAGTAAGAAATATTTGAATTTTCCCGCCCCTTAAGCTTGCTCACGTAATACTTGAATGCTCCCTTACTCTAAGTTAAGATATCACTATTAATATTATGCATACCAGATAATCGAGATGAGTGTAATTTTTTGTTACAATCAGTAGCAGCTCGTGGCTTTTTCATTTGATGAGGCTAATAAAGTATAGATTTCTCAAGATGTGTTTTGGATTTTAATGGATTTTCTCAGATTTCCCTTCACTTGTACACTAGATTTTTTCACCGTTTCCTCTCTTGGACTCATCCCAACTTTTTTAAATAAAAAAATTAATTTTGATGATGCTATTTTTTATAGGTATACGAAGGCGTACGATTCTGAAGAGGCAGACGCTGAAATATGATTCATAATAAAAAATGTATTATATTATTCTTATAGGCTAGATACCTATTACATTAATTTGTATTTTTATAGTAATGCAAAGGTTTCAGTCGATTCATATAGTCACTGCGGATTAATCTGTACCTGATGCAGTGGCGGTGCAAGAGTAGCTAGGGCCCGTAAGCAAATATACAAAACGGGCCCTTAAAAAACAATGCATTAATTTTGAATTGCATAAATTATTTAAAAATCTCTTTTTGGGATTTACTACCCTTTATGGTCCCAGGCCCCTTATAGTCTCGGGCCCCTTATGGTCCCGGGCCTCTTATGGATATAAGCGTAGCGTAGGGATATCTCCCTGCCCTCCTACCCAAAATCCAGAACCTAGAAGGATGCACTGGGGGTATTCCCCTAATTTAAGAGAAAAAGTTTAAGGGAATGGCAAAATAATTGTTAAACCGTGCACCAAAAAGGCTGGCTCCGGCCCTGTATTATTACCAATTAAAGACATACCTTGATAACATTAACACATGCCCGGTTTCTGAAGCTCGAGTTATACAAAGGTTAAGCTTAACCGCAATATACCTGCAGATTTTGAGTTTCTATAGCGAAAGTTATCCTTAGATCTCTGGTCAAAGTTGACCTGCGGATGGGCTCGGGTTATCCACTGGTTAACTTTGTAGAACATGCGCAATTGAATTTATTATGACAGTTGAATTGAATTCAGTGCTTATTTCGATCTATGCATCGTTTTTAAATTTCATATTAGTTCCATCTTTTTTTTTATTCTTTTATTTGTGATTAAACTCTTGTTCGATATGAAATAAGACATCTTTGTCGAAGTCGGTGAAATTTTTACTTCTTTTATTCAAATCTATTTTATTTTTACGCACAAAATAATTTATTTTCAAATATTTTTATTAATAATAATAATAAAAATAATATTATATTTAAACTTTTCGGCAAAACATTTAAATATATAACAGATTTTTGCCAACATAAAATAATAAAATTACAAAAAAAACTGGTTAATTTGAAGTAACTACTGCATCCCCATCTACCGGCAATTCAATCAAGCGAGTTGACAAGAGGTTAGTTATCCTCTAGTAGTTGGTGGTTTCAGAAACCCATCTTAATTTAACCTAAGGATAACTTTAACCTTTGATTAGCTGACCAGAGGATAACCAGAGATCTTCAGAAACCGGGCAGTTGTTTTTAAATTTCAATAACTCTAATCTCCTGTTAACAACATAAGTAGCTAGAGGTAGGTAACCCATTGTTAAATAGGTGCGAGCGCAGTTTACATTTTGGATTATAAAATAAAATTGGAGAAAATATAATGCAGGTATTTTGGAGCGCAATTTACATTACCTCAGGAGAGCAGGGAGATATCCCTACGCGCACTTAGACCATTAAATGAGGCCCATTGTACTACCTCCGATGCAGTGGCTCTCCGACCTGTCACTCCTTAAGCCATCCTGTTTCCAGGATGAATTTGATCGAGACAGCTGCGTCGGTGTTAGTACAATGGGCCAGTGGCGGTGCAAGAGTAGCTAGGGCCCGTAAGCAAATATACAAAACGGGCCCCTAAAAAAACAATCTATTAATTTTGAATTGCTTATAATATTTAAAAATATCTCTTTGGGGATTTACTACCCTTTATGGTCCCGGTCCCCTAAGCATTGCTTACATTCGCTTATTGATATCACCGCTACTAACCTGATGATGACTGCACCTACTTGAGCAGTCGAGTCGGATGTCATAATGGCATTAGATAACATTTCTAAAACTTACCTTTTTCGTGTCAAGGAATTAACAAACTGACGAACCTAGTAATAAGTTAGTGTTAAGTGAAAGTAATTAACAGTGAAATCCATATCAATATTCATATTCCATATTCCATAAAGGTATTATATAATTTGAAAATGGAATCCAGCTCAAAATAACAGGACTCACACCAAACATATCAAAGACTTAAGAAAAGTGTCCCGGAAAAGAAGTGCTAATTCCGAGCATCAATAAATCACTTGAGAAAGTTGCCGTTTATTTAGATCAAACAGTGTTTACGCATGGACAACTTTACGTCGCACTCTCCCGAGTCAAATCATCATCAAAAAGAGTAAAAAGAGTAAGAGTAAAAGCACTTCTTTAACCCTTTCAGACCCGACTTTTTTTTGGCTGAAAGAAATGATTGTTTTTTTTAAAATTTCGTATTATTGTGCTCTAAAAAGTGTTTTTGGCGAGTTTCATAATTTTAAGAAAATACAGCTAAGTAAACTTTAGTTGACCTCATATATAAATAATTATAAAACGCATGATAACAGATTTAAACAGGTGATTATTATTCGTAGACCAAGTTTAGTATGATAACAACTAGCAAAAAAAAATTATGCATTTATAATGATATTAGTTATTCTTAACTAAAGTTATACTCAAGTTTAAGCTATTCTGCAACGGAATATTTTTTTACAATTTTTATTTAAATTAATTTATTATCATAGTTTATGTTACTGATAGAACATTTTTTATATTTTTATTGAATTCCTCGGGGTTCTTTCCTTAAGAAATGATTGCTATCTAGCATATAAGTTTGTCACCAACTTCAAAATAAATTAATAAACGTAGGAACACTATAGTGTATAGGTCTGAAAGAGTTAAGATAGAAATTTTATTATTATTTATTTCTTCTTCTTCCACTTTAAGGCTAGGATAACTCCTGTTGCCTTGACATTGGGCTGTCTTCTATTGAAGACCGAGCCTTAGTCACAAAGTCTCTGAGCATATAAATTGCTTTACATCTGATACAGCTTGCTGGGCTTGTCTGATTTTTGTTGATGCGGGCAAATCATCAACCCAGGGGGACCGCCGGCTTTACGTGCCCTCCGAAGCACGGAGACGATCATAAGAAATTTTAGACTCCCTTCGGATTTGAACCGGGTACCTTAAGCGTCAGCTGTTATTCAGCTAACATACTAGGCTAATGACCGTCTCTTATTTATTTAAATAAGTATATTAGTTAATATAATTTTTAATTATGATTATTAATTAATATTTTTGTGGACGTAAAATATTTGTTTTGTTTAAGCTTGTTTAACAGGCATTTTTCAATTTTTAAATCAAATATTATATTATTATCATGACCACAGTGGTGGCTTGATGTGATCACTAGTTGAGTTATGAGCGGAAATTCTGGGTTCAAATCCCGGACTCGGCAGAATTTCTTAGCCCAGCCCTCTGGTGAACATCAAACTATGGATCGAAATACTAATAACTTTCCTTAACATCTTAATGGAAAACGGGGTACAATAAGCCTAGAGCTTCAGTACAAAGTAGGCATTGAACCCCTACCCGTGCAGCTAATTTGGAATATTATTATCATCATACTTTTTGTTTAAATTGTATTAAGCGCAACCGAGAAGTGGCATCGAATCGGCCGGTATCAGGACATTCTGGTCAAGAATGAGCTAATAGTGTGTTTAAAATTTTTTTTTTATTAGGTATCTCGTTATAACAAAAATTGTAACGTAACATACCTCAAGGAATGAAAAATCATTTTTAAATAAGCAACTTGACAAAACCTTTAAGGGGGGAGGGTTAATGCAAAATTTCCGATATGTTACTCAATCAATAATCTTAAAATCACACCAATCTATCGATGTGAATACAATAATAATAATTATTATATAGGTAATCAGGGCCGTCGAGAGTCACATCGGGCCCCGTGGCAAGACTTCGCGGGCCCCCTGCTTTTCTTACCAATTTCATAAATAAAACAAGAAAAAAATCAAAACATGAAACTTCCTATTTTTATCAAGAAAAACTGTGCACAAAACATTTAAAATATGTAAAATTAACTAAAAAAAAATAGTAATCTACTAATTTTTGGTTTGATACAATATACAGAGTTTTATTTACACTTTCAAGATGCTTTTATGAAATTTATTTAGTAATTTACCCTTCCGGGCCCTTGAGGGATCCCGGGCCCCGGGGACAAATTCCCGAGCCCCCCCCCCTCTGGTTGGACCTGTAAGTAATTATAATAATTAAAATTTTAAAAAATGAAAACAAAAATTTTTTTTACCGGTGCCAGTTACTGGACCCTGTATAATATGATAATACAAATACAAACCAATACAAAAAACAAAAAGTGACAAAAGGACAAAAAAATTGTATTGCAGTTGTTTATTTTTTAATTTATTTTGATTGTTTATGTGGTGTAGATAAAAATGATTATTTTCTATTCTATTCAAGCACCAAGTATGCATTTTTTAATTTGAATAAAAAATAAAATTAAGGCGTAGATTTAATCTTTATGGGTTTAAACCTTCGTATACTTTCGGATATCCTCCGATAAAAGTTCCTCATACGATTAGTAAACAAAACTCAAACAGGTAATATACAACATAGTTCGTGGTTTTTGAATCACTCTTTCTCATTTATTTAATTAATCGTGCCAGCAACCATTTAATTATATTTTATTTCGCTATCGTTAACCTTTTTAGTTATCGATTTCAGTCATCAAAATTTTTCAAGATTTTGCGCGTTGTTGTTTTCGCCAAATAAATTTTACTGCTTTCCTATATTTAGTTGGTTGATATTTCAGAAAAGATTCTCGAGCTTGCTTTTCGCATTTTTTGGATTAACGTCGAACCAAATTGGCCAAAATGTCGCACAGTGTAACAGTTACAAGAACAATAACAACTTCATCTACTTCGGCGGTTTTAATTAACACCGGATATATGAAAACTTGGTCAGGAATATTCAAATTAGTTCAAGTGGTAAGTCATATTGTTTTTTTTATCTTTCTTTTCACTGAAAAACTTGATAAATCTGAGTAAATTCATTATTATTTTTAAATTGTGACTTATGATTAATACTGACGGAGCTCTGATAAAAGTTAGAAATGAATAATTTGGAGATTTATCGCACACCCATTTTTTTTATAATTTATCGTTGATATCCGATTTATATCATATTGTTCTTCTGAATCATTGACCCACATACCTTTTTCAGAAGCTGATGTAAGGTTGAACTAATAAGCAAGGTTGAAAATGCATCAGATGCTATTTTTAAATCAAATTTTCTGTTAAAAATATAAGTTTCTGATGTTTACCACCGCAAATTGTTAAAAATACAACAAAATGCTTATCTAATTTGAGTTTATTACCTTTACCATTAACGTAAATGGACGGGACGGATTATAATGCATCGTATTGTGTAAATCTGCACTAAAATTGGCAATTTTGCCTCGTGTCAGTTATTTTCGACCATGACCGCGTATGTTAAATCAGAATTATTTTTTTATTCGAGATTTTGAATTATTGCCTACTATCGGGTTTCTATTTGCTTTCATCGTGGGTGTCCTTAGGATTATGAAACTTGCTTTAGGTATTTTTAAAAATCTCCAAACTTGATTAACTGAAATTTTGATTCGCGGATTTTTGATCGAAAATAATATAATATAAAATATTTATACAAATAAAATTTGTATGAATTTGCAAAAATTTCAAGATGTGGTTTATACAGAGAATTCATTTATTTAACATTAAATTTAGTAAAATTTACTTCAAAATGATTTGGCATATATTTTGAATTTCAGAATGTAAGACAAACGTAATAGAATTAACTTAAAAATAAAGATAGATTTTAAATTTCTGACTATAACTGAAGGTTTCGGCCCACAAAACAGTTACAATCATATTAGTAAAATTCTAGTAGTAAAATTAATCTACAAATAACATCAGTCATATTATAGTCATAGCTTATATATAAGCTTTGAAAGAAAATTGTAGTTTTCTTAACTTGTTAGTCAAACAGCTATATTCCGCTCTCTCGAGACCGAAGTACAAAAATAAAAATATGGAAGTAACATTTTTTATTTACTATTCACTTTGGGACTAAAAATACGTAGCTAATTTTGTCTTCTATTTAGGACACAATAAATCTTTACAGGTGCATATTTAAATAATAAGACCCTTGTATAAATAGAAAATTTATTTTAGCGGTTAATTTTTTGTTTTAGATTCTTGGAATAGTAAACGTTGGACTTGTATCTTACTATTACAAAAACTACCTTTATGTCACTTCGGCCACAACGTTTTTCCTGTTAATGGCAGTAACGTTTTTAATAGGCAGTTTCTTACTTCTGCTGTCTTGTCTCGTTTCGATATCAACAGCTTCTATCATATCGAAAACTATATTTGTAAGTAAAAATTATTAGTTCAATATTGTTAGTACCTAATTATTACTTCTTTCAGGAATTTATATACCACGGGGTTGCGTTTTTATTATATTTGGCTGCATCTTTAACACTCCTAGTGGAAATCAATAACAGAAGTAAAACTTATTTCTACGAAGAATTTTTTGCAGCAGGGGTAAGATTTAATTATTTTAATTGAGCTGTTATTAAATAATATGTATTTCAGATAATCGGGCTCGTAGTATCAGCGGTTTACTTGATGAGCGCCATTTTTGGTTACAGAAGTTACAAAGGATTATAAAAAATTCGTTAATTCTAGTTTGCTCTATATTCCAATTATAAAGCAGCGTAACTTTTACGACATAACTTGTTTTAACGTTCAGATGGCGTCAGTGGTTATTGTTGCCCTTATTTTTAAATGTGCAATTATTGTTTAATAGTTGATTAAACAAGAAATGTAAAATTTGGAATCTAGAGTAAACTTTTCATAAATTTTTCTTACATTTGCATTTTATAATTTTTAAGATTTTTAATTATTTTTGCATTACTCATTTGTGGAAACGTTTGTTACCTTTAATTATTAAGAAAAAAGTACCTGTTTGTTTTGATTATTTTATTGAGTATGTTATTTATTTCAATTTCAAACATTTTATGTAGGTAACAATAGTCATTATAATAATTATGTCCTTAGGCGAGTAGAAATTTATAATTTTAATCAAACTATTCAGAAACGTTTTTGAAGCTTGTGCGACTTTTGTGATTATTCGCGATTTTAATTAATTTTTGGCTGAAAACTACAGATTCCTGACTTTTCAACTGGTGGGATCAATTTAAATTGCGAATATGCTTCTATGTGCTTTGTAACTGTTGCTTTTCGGAAGGAGAACAAAGTATTTCAAAATATTTACGAATGTTTCTCAAGTTTTACAATTTTTAAGAGTTTTAACTTTTCACACTGAAGTCACAGACTTCACTCATCTTTGAGCATCAAAATTTGGAATAGGTATTTTAAAGAATGTTTGTTTTAATTATCTGTTAGTAAAGACTAAAGACTCCTAATTTAGTGCCTTAAATGTATGCCTTAAGTGTGGTATAATAATATCTAGGTTTTTATTCAAAATAGCTCCATGTATTAATATCACATATATACACATAGTTGTGTACTTTTTACGCTTTTAACAATTTTATACAATTTTGTAATAATTCGTATTGGTATTATGTATTTTTAAGTAAACATGTATTTATTTTATGTCTGGCTTAATAAAACGCAATTTCTACAATTTTTTGTTTTTACATTCGGAAGAAATATCTATTATCTATACATTTTTCTAGCTTGCACAGAAAGAAATCATATTAAATTATTACGCAAAAATTGTATCAAATCCAGACCATCAAAATTTTACTACAATCGTTACTCCAAAATTTACGTTTTTATATCGATCCACTCCAAAATTAAAAAAACCTCTACCGATCACAATAAATGAGCTCCTTAACAAATACAATTTGGAGATTAATGCATTAAAATACCAGGAAAATAAAAGATTTTTAATAAAAAACTAAAATACTTGCAAAATGGGAAGACGAGTGGCAAGAAATTGACCACAATAAATTAAAAGAATAAAAAAAAACACAACTATTTGGAAAACTCTAGAACTAACAAGGAGAGAAGAAGTTGCAATTGACCGACTTCGAGTTGGTCATACAATGCTAACCCACAGATACTTATTTAAAAAAGAACAACGACCAAACTGTCTTTGTGGCAAAATTTTTTTACCTAACATCCTTAATTTTATTGTTAATAGTTCAAATTTCATCTTATCTAGTTTTTTATAATTATTTTACAATTAATTGTGTATTAATGTTATTCATAAAATTTATGTTTTAAAAAGTAGTGCTAATAACCCATTGTTGATGCGCATTCTCTTTTGTTCAACTTTCATTATGTACTTTTTATCTGATAATAAAAAAAAAAAAAAAATATGCGTTAAGGGGCATCCATTAATTATGTGAGCTGTTTTTTTTTTTAATTTGGACACCTCTTGGTGAGATTTGGTAAGATGTGGTGGAACCCCTCTCTCCTTCTCTCGTGAGATTTACACTATAATTTTTAAATAATTAAATTAATTGGATATGTTGATATATTTACTGTACATACTAAATTTTTTTCTGTGAAATAAGAAGAGAAAAATGAATTTTATTAGGTTAATTAAACTTTTAGTAAAAGTGAAAAATAGGTTGCCCCACCACCTTCTCTAATTCTTTGTAACAAAAATTCTTTCTTCTCTTGCGGGGAAACAGAATTTTTTCTACATGCTGGAAACGAAGAACAAATTTTAAATTCGTCTAGATGTCCAACGACCAGCTGATGTAAATGTATCGGAAGCAATGGTGTGGCTTCCGTAAAGAGAAAAAATAACAGCAGTAGTTTGCTGTCAATAGACCTACAGCTAAGCAGTTCAGATGAAAACAAAGAAGAAATCGATGTTACTTGCTTTAATATGTATTATCACAAATGGAGAATAGAATCAAACGGTTGGTTTAAAATTTATAACGACTTTATATATTAATTTAAATCGCGAATAAGAAGTTGCAATATATAGGTAATTTCAATTAGTTAATTAAATATTTTTAAATAAAAATTACTCCAAATATAACAATAATAATTAATCAAACCGCAATAATTTAAATTATTTATGCAACTAAATAATTTCTGTTAAGTGAATTTCATTAATTAAAATAAATAAATTAATTAAATATTTAATACCGCAATTAACTTGTAAAAATAAGAAATATTTGTTATTTTAAATTTTAAGCCTCATAATTTTAAGTTGAATCCTTATCGTAAGGTGATACCATCTCAAGTATGCAATTATCTTTAAAATAAAAATAATTGCTCATAAGTGGAAATATATTTTTAGTAACTAGATTTCTTGCCTACTTCCAGACTAAAAGACCTCTTGATAATGAATAACTAAACTTTAGAGAAAATTTAAATTATATTTTTATTAAATACCCGGTTGTAGGTGTTGCGGAGGAAGTGTTTAGTGTTAAGTTACTTTCGAACAGTGGCTGATCCAGAGAAGGGCGATGGGGGCTACTGCTTCCCTTAGAGCTCAAAAAACCACAATTCTTACACCAAAATAATGTAATTTATTAAAAATATACTATTTTTTATATTTCATATTTAATAAATTTTTAATTTAAGATTCCCCTCAACACGCACATAAAAATATAACCGCTTAATATTTATAAGTAGAAAGAGATTAACGCTTATAAAAAAAACCCAACTGCGTTAAAAAAAGAGCTAAAATAAATAAAAAATAGTAGTTGTAAGAGGTTTTGCAGGCGGGGACAAGCTAATAGTAAATTTTTACAACACATATTTTGTAATTCTTTGCTTGTCCCCGCCTGCAATACCTCTTACAACTACTATTTTTTATTTATTTTAGCTCTTTTTTTAACGCAGTCGGGTTTTTTGTTATTTAATAATTTATTTTATTTTACCCTTTTTATTAGTTATGGTATGATGACAAATTTCGCAATCTTGTCAATTCATTGAGGGAGTTATACTTGATTTACACGTGTACAGTAGCTTAAGTAAGTTGCTAATATAAATAACTAAATTTAGTTACTTGCATCGTGTAAACGATCATTTTAGTGCTAAAATTGTTGTCTACACGATACAAGTAACTAAATTTAGTTATTTATTTTAGCAGCTTGCTTAAGCTACTGTACACGTGTAAATCAGGCATTAATATCATGTGGATTATTAAGGGCACAATCTATTTAGATGCCCAGAAATAAGTCATTCTTTGGGAATTTTTTTACTGATGAAAAAATAATCACATCATTTTAAAGTTTCAACATCATTTTAGTCTAGTATTAAAGCGTAGAAAAAAAATTTTTAAAAAATATTTTTTAAATAAATGGCGGTTCTGTAAAGTAATCTTTCAGGCGTTTTGTGCATGGCATCGAAAAGTGCTGCATCTACCATTTTTTTTCTATTGATCTGAAATAAAGAAACAAATTTTTTTTCGATTATTGATATTTTCAAGGGAAGGATAAACCTAAAAAATTATAAATAAGTATAAAATCAAAAACTAATTGGGCTGTTTAATTAAATATTCAAATTTTCGACTATATTTTCGACAGTTTTTACCCCAAAAACACTATTTATTTACTGGATATCTTTAAAAATTTAGGTTTATCCTTCCGATACTAATTTAGACTGAAGCCTCCAAAATTTTGAGCCAGATCGATCAATAACTTTTTGAGTTACAGCACGAGCAGTTTTTGAAACAAGACGCGTCAGAGAACACTTTACAGAGCTGTCATTTTGATAAAAAATATTTATAAAAAAATTTTTCTATACACTTTAATACTATTATAAAATGATGTTGAAACTTTAAAATACTGTGATTATTTTTTCATTTGTAAAAAAAATTACCAAAAAATGTCGCTTATTTCCGGGCGTTTAAATGTATTGCTCCCCTAAAGTGATCTATGCTACTGATGATTAATCCGTCTAAAGACCTGACCCGGTTTAAGGCTACATAGGCTTGACCTTTCGCAAAAACCTAAAAACCCTTATCAATCAAAATTTTTACACTACAATGGGGTGTATTAATGAATTTTTCCGTTTGTGTGTGACTTTTTTATACCAACAAAAAAAATACACACCGATACGTATCGTTTTGGCGACAAGAAAGCGTCTGGCGGGCGCCATATAAAATTTTAATTATTGTCATGTTTTTAGTGACACTCACAGGTTTAAGACGAATCGATTGAAAAAAAAATTATCAAAATCGTTCCACGCGTTTCGGCTCTAGAGTGCCACAAAGCAACAAACATACATACATATATACAAAGACATCGGAAAATACAAATAAAAAATTAATTCAATGTTTTTGAATTTCCTACACCAACTTAAGTTCACCTCGAGAAAACTTATGACCAGTGGCGTATTTACCCAAGGGCCAAGAGGGCCATGGCCTGGGGGGGAAGGCTTCGAGGGGCGACGCAAGCCGTCCCTCGCGCTTAGCTTGGGGCGCATTTTATAAACGTTATATCTACACTGAGAGAACAAATAAAACTTATTTTTGTTTTTTTTTAATTCATTTATGGGGCGGCAAAACTTTTGGGCCCAGGGCGCCAAATTTTAAAATACGTCACTGCTTATGACAGTTGCAGTGTTGTTTCCCCTGTTGCATCCCCGACACCTGGGGTTGTTTACAAGTCCCAGTGTTACAAATTCTTACAGTGCTATTGGTATGATTGAACAGTAAAAAAAAACAGATCTTAGAGATGCTGGAGATAATGCTGTTTAAAGTTGTATAATATATTGGCCTTTGGCTGCTCCGGAGGGTTTGTTGTGGATGAACCGAGATGTAGATGTTAGTTTGTGTCTTAAGTTAAAAGAAATGCTTTAAATATTGTGTTTTCTAGTGGAAAATTTTAGTAAAATCTTAAGTGAAGACATATTTTAAGTTATATTTACCCAGAAAAAATAATTAGGCAATTAACATAAAATTATAAATTAAAATTTAAGATTCATTTTTCAAATCAATTTTTATTAATTTCAAATAATTATAATAATTTTAGTATTATAATAAGAAATTGTTCTTTCCAAAGTAATAGCGCAAGTTCTAAATTAATTTTAAGCTCTTTAGGCTTGTTTTTTCTATATTATAAAATATTATAAAAAGGTGCATTTTTTAAAATTATTTAATTAAATTAATTAAAGAACAACTTAAAATATTGGTTCCAGGTTTTAACTACAAAGTGCGAACAGAAATCACAGTTTGATGAGCGGAGAACTCGACTAAAATAAAAATTTTACTGATGCTGTACTATATTTAGTTGGTTGATATTTCAGAAAAGATTCTCGACCTTGCTTTAAGCATTTTTTGTGTTAATGTCGAACCAAATTGGCCAAAATGTCGCAACGTGTAACAGTTACAAGAACAATAACAACTTCATCTACTTCGGCGGTTTTAATTAACATAGGATATTTGAACACTTGGCCAGGAATATTCAAATTAGTTCAAGTGGTAAGTCATTATTATTTTTTATCTTTTTCTTCACTGAAAAACTAAACAAATCTACAAAGCTAATAAGCAAGGTTGAAAATGCACCAGGTGGTGCTAGTGGTGCCGGGCATCAGGGCCCGGGCCCAAAGCGGGCCCGCCGGCCCTTTCACCACAATGTCAAATTCATTCAATCTATAGAATCCAGGGCACCAGGGCCCGGCCTTGCTTTGCTACGTCCTTGGCATCAGATGTTATTTTAAAATCAAAGTTTCTGTTAAAAATATACGACCCTGAAAACATAATCATCTTCATATTTTTGATATTTTCTTTTCTACAATGGATCAATCAAATACTGCAAATTTTTAATTCTTTGGTTTTATTTCACAAATTTTAACAAATTTCTAAAATAAAAACGTTACTGAAATTGCTTAATTATTAACAATTTGTTCTCTCAGTGAATTTGTGATAATAAAATTGCATTTATCATCAAAATAAATATGCAGATTATTAGTTGGCACAAGACAGTATAAGAATAATTACTTACAAAGCTAATTGAAAAAAAAGGTAAAAATGTATTAGAAGGTGGGAAATCTACGTGCGATATCACATTATGATTAAATATTAGCCAATTAGCTGTTCAAATACTAATTCAAAATAAGTGCGAAATTTCTTTGAAAATAAATAAAGGAGCAAACCAAACAAAATGCTTCCCCAACATTGCAGAAGAGTTAGTATTAGATATTTGGTAAATAGTGAAGTTTATTCAGCTAATAATGCTGTATCACTTTTTAGGCGTGATACTAGTAAATCAGTAAACACATGGACAATTCAATGATCGTATACACATAATGTTCAATTTGTAGCTTTAAGAGTGAAGAAAATTCCACTACTTTTCAAGAAAAACATTAAAACAAGACTAAATTATCTAAAAAAATATGCAAAATAGCCACATAATGACTGAATGAAGGTGATTTGGTCGGATGATGGTGTCTGACGAATTATGGTTTTGGAGCATTGAATAAAATAGATGAGATTATGAATTTGGAAATATATAAAAACATTTTGACTAAACATTTAGTTGAAACTGGGGAAAACATGCCATACCCTCTACTCAATATATGAACTATAAAGTAACTTTTCAACAAGACAACGATCCCAAACAAATCAATTAAAGTTTGACTAGCTCTTCAAAGTTTTCAAGCGCAGTTTGAAATAGGGAATACCTAAAAAATTATATTGTTATAATCAATATGATTCACCACTATCGTCCTTGAATATTGTATCAGAAAGAATGCAGGAACAAAATTAGAAAGGAATATGCAAAATCGTTTACTTCCAGTTAAAAAAACTTCAAGTTTTTGGACAAAATATTATTCCATTAATTTTTGTAATTGAATTTAATTTGTGAATGTTTCTTATAAATTTTGTAAACTTTTGAATTTTGTGAGTTTTTTCGTCCTGACAAGTTATGTTGGTTCGAAAAGACGTGATACTCGTCCCTTACAAGTGTGTCCGTCGAAGCAAACGGACGTATTTTTGTGGGGAGGTCTTGATAATTTTGATTTGTGTCTCAAGTTTGAGATTTTGGATATGATTTTGATAATAAAACTTGCGATTTAAGTGAGTAATTTTCTTGTTTTATTTTTATTTAGAGATTGTCCGAAATTTTGGACAACATTAGTGTAGAGGATTGATTCGGCTTTCACCGTGTAACGATTTGCGCTGATGCTGTACAAATTTAAAATGACTGACTAGAAAAAATGTCACAATTTATTTATATTAACTTTTTTTTACATTACTTGATATATTTTATATTTTTAAAAGTTTAGATTTGGATTGGATTGGATCCGAAAATTAAGTATTGGAAATTTGGATGCTTAATTAATAAATTTGTTGAAAGTTAATAGTAAATTAACTGTTTAAAATGTTCAGTTGGTTCGATAACGATACGCTCGTGATTTTCGTTTTCATTTTTAGATGGAAAATTTATTTTAAAAGTTGGATTTAAAAATTTTATTGGAAATTTGTTTTATGGAAATTATTTCGGATTGCCGATTTTGGCCGGATAAAAGGTAGAAAAGAAAGTTAAAGTTGGAGAAATACAACGTTTCACTTATTAATATGTAGTCATAAGCTTATTTTTCTCGGCTAAGTTTTAAAAGAAAATTGTATATAGCGGAGTGTTCCCGGGTATGAGACCGGTTTGGTTTTTTGGCCATAAATGTTCATTGGTTAAATCAAATCGGGTTTTCTATAATTGCTACTTAAAGGCAATGAAAATACACAACTTTATCCCAAGAAAGTTTGGTGATTTCATTAACATGCAAAATTTTATGACCAATTTTCTGAACATAAGTTTTTCGACAAACAAAAATTTGTACCCAGGTATGAGCCACTTAAAAAATTTTTGGCGTTGACATGGCTAAAAATACAAAAAAAGTGATCAAAACATCAGTTAAGTGGTATATAAATGCTTTATGTAGACACAAATGACAAAATTTTACAATTGTATACGAGTAGAGTTCGAAAAAAATAAAATGTCTCATACTCGGATATTGACACTATTTTGAGAATGACCTGATATTTTTTTTTAAACCAAATATTGACATAAGCCAATATCGGATCGCAAAACATAAGGAAAACACTAAATGCTAATCAATTACATTTACCTTTTTCAATTGATTCACTCGAAAAAAAAATCACTTTGAAATAAATTTAAAATTAGTTTTATAATTAAATTTCAAGTTTGTAACATTAAATGTTTGCTGTAAAGAGAATAAATACGTCGATGCACTTCGGTGTTAGCACAAAAAATGACCATGTTAAAAATAATATTTGGTAGTTGTCAGACCAATTATACTGACGTTGCATTACGAAAACCGTTGACTGTCTCATACCTGGAGCTGTCTCATACCCGGGAACACTCCCCTACTGTTCTTAACTTGTTGGTCAAATAGCTATATTTCGCTCTGTTGAGACCGATTAAGTACAAAAACAAAAATATGAAAGCAACATTTTTTATTTATTGACTTTAGGACTAAAAACACATAGCTAATTTTATCTTCTGTTTAGGACATACTCTTTACAGGTATATTACATATTTAAATAATAAAACTTTTGTACAAAATATAAATAGAAAACTTATTTTAGCAGTTAATTTTTTTTAGATTCTTGGGATAGCAAACGTTGGACTTATATTCTACTACTACAAAAAATACCAATATGTCACTTCGGCCACAACATGTTTCTTGTTAATGGCAGTATCGTTTTTAATATGCAGTTTCTTACTTCTGCTATCTTGTCTTGCTTCGAGATCAACAGCTTCTATTATACCGAAAACCATATTTGTAAATAAAAATTATTAGTTCAATATTGGTAGTAATTATTATTTCTTTCAGGAAATTTTATATCACTGGGCTGCGTTTTTATTTTATTTGGCTGCATCTTTATCACTCATAGTGGAAATCAATATCCCACGCAAAACTTATATCTACGAAAAAATTCTTGCAACAGGGGTAAGATTTAAGTATTTTATTTAATTGAACTGTTATTAAATGATATGTATTTCAGATAATCGGGATCGTAATATCAGGGTTATATTTGATAAGCGCCATTTTTGGTTACAGAAGTTATAAAGAATTATAAAAAATTCTTTAATTCCAGTTTGCTCTATATTCCATTTACCTATAAAGACGTGTAACGTTTACGACATAAAGCACGAATTGGTCCCAATATATTTGGGGTGGGTAGAGCACACAAAATTTATAAATAAACGCAAAAAATTCATTACCATAATCGCACAGAGTCTTGTGTTCTTCTGGACAAGCAAACTTAATTTTTTCGCTCTTTATAAGATCAGTGATCTTTTCAAAGAATTTTTTGTAAACATTATTATTGCTATGCTACTTATTATTTACTAAATTTTTTATATTATGTACAAATATTTGCCGATAGTGAGTAAAATTTCTAATCATATGATTAACGAACGGTTATGACGTATTATACAAATCTTATCGTGGTATTAAGGAAGGTTACAGATAAAAGAAGTGGCATTTCCAGACTATGAGAAGTTCTTAATTAAAGTAAATTAGTTTTCTGAATGCTAGTATTTGAGCGGACCAAAAGGTGTTACACACAATCCGCAGACTCAGAGCAGGCAGATGCAAACGAAGACTGTTTCTGTTAAACGTGCTTATATTAAAGGCACATCACTGTTTTTAAGAGGTTTATACTAAAGAAAATACATAAAATCCTGATTTATAAGTTAATCTTTATGTGTACTTTTCTCGAGCTATTTCACAGGTTCCTCGGTGAAATTTGCTGTGCGTAATCGTTAACCACATATCTATGTCCTATAAAAATTTCTCTCCCAAATGTTTGCAACCTTGCGAGATATTAACATGTAAAAAAATTACATGCGAAAAATTATACGGGGTGTATTAAGGGGGATACCAAATATTTAAACATTCTATATCCCAGGTAGGAAATGACGACGGGCCCAGCCTTGTCACAAGCTTGGCACTACTCTGTGTTACCTTGGTCCATGCTTGTACGCCAGCCTTGGGCCATCTCCGGTATAACTAGGGAATGATAACTGGGGGCCAAGTCTGGCTATCAGGACCGGGCCAAGCTTGAAATACAAGATTGGGTCGAGCTTCGAATACAAGCTTGGCCCAGTTGTGTCTGCCGGGCTTGGCCCCCAGTTATCATTCCTTAGTTCTACCAGAGACGGCCCAAGGCTGACGTACAAGAGTGGGCCAAGCTTGGGATACAAGATTGGGTCCAGCTTCAAATACAAGCTTGGCCCAGTTGTGTCTACCAGGCTTGGCCCCCAGTTATCGCTCCCTAGTTCTACCAGAGACGGCCCAAGGCTGGCGTACAAGACTGGGCCAAGCTTGGGATACAAGCTTGGCCCAGTTGTGTCTGCCGGGCTTGGCCCCCAATTATCATTCCCTAGTTCTACCAGAGACGGCCCAAGGCTGACGTACAAGAGTGGGCCAAGCTTGGGATACAAGATTGGGTCGACCTTCAAATACAAGCTTGGCCCAGTTGTGTCTGCCAGGCTTGACCCTCAAGTTAGCATTCTCTAGTTCTACCAAAGACGGCCCAAGGCTGGCGTACAAGACTGAGCCAAGCTTGGGATACAAGATTGGGACAAGCTTAGAATACAAGATTAGACCAAGCTTGAAATACAAGCATAGCCCAATGCTGGTTTACGACATTGGGCCAAGCTTGGAATACAAGATCGGGCCAAGGTTGAATCAAGCTTGAGTGTCAGATTGGACCGTGCTAATAAGGATAAATGATAAAACCAAACATAGAAATATGTTTAAAGTTAGTTATTTTATTATAAATTTCATAATAGGTACATATAAGTTCAATTTTTTTAAAATTTTTAATTAATTAATTGGTGACTTTTCTTTCGCGCTGTGCCCGACCACCTTCTCTGTCTTTTGCGCCAGATAAAAAATTACTTACAGCAGTAAGTATTTTTAATTTCTCCCCACTTTTCTCGTATTTAAGAATCAGAAAGTCTGAAATTATAACGATAATTCAATTAGAAGAATTTACAATAGTACAATTTAAAGTAAAAAAATACATGATTATTTACGTCCATATTCAACAACTATTCAAAAGTAATGGGTTATGGGACCAAAAAAACTCAAAAATCAATCTATTGTCGACGTTTCGCCGTATCTCACGGCTTCTTCAGGACTCTAGATTACAATATGAAAAAGGACAAAAGCATCTACCCCTCCAATCGCTCATCAACACCATGAATCATTAAATAAAACCAACAATACAAATTACAACAACCATTCAACACATTAACATTTTCACTTTGACATTTTAATGTGTTGAATGGTTGTTGTAATTTGTATTGTTGGTTTTATTTAATGATTCATGGTGTTGATGAGCGATTGGAGGGGTAGATGCTTTTGTCCTTTTTCATATTGTAATCTAGAGTCCTGAAGAAGCCGTGAGATATGGCGAAACGTCGACAATAGATTGATTTTTGAGTTTTTTTGGTCCAATAACCCATTACTTTTGAATAGTTAAAGTAAAAAATTTCTCTTTTCAATAATATCAACTTACCACTCATGAATTTAAATACTTGAGTATCTTTGAAGCTCTTTTTTCCCGTCCCCAGAACCTTTCTTCCACAACCACTGTATTCCAGTTGAACGGCTTTGGTGATTATTTTTTTAATGATTGAGGCAACGTCGTTTATGTAATTATTTGATCCAACGGTAGCCAATCGAAAAACATCTTTCTATAAATTATACAATAAATTAATATTTAAATAAAAAATAAAATCGAATAAATTAATAGTGTGTGCTTATTCTGCAAGTAATAATATAGTACATACCAATGCATTTTGTTTGGAATCATCAGATATCAAACTCATTTCAAATTCTAAAAATTTATGTATATCATTAAATGGCAAGTCTGTGCCAAAAACTTGGCAATAATGCGGTCGGTTAGAATCATCAGAACGTTGGGTAGCAGCGATTGCCTTTATTTCATCAAGACTCTGTTTGAGTTCATACATGATGCTTCTCTTCATCTTGTACATCTCAGATTGGAAAAATTTTTTTAAATCCGCGGAGACTTCCGATAAATCTGCTGAATCTATAATAGTGTTGAATGAATTTGTTAAATAAAATTAATTTTATATAAATTATATTTAAAAAATTTTGTTTAATTGCATCAATGAATAACTTTTTTTCTTTAGAATCGTTTTACATTATAATAAATTTGCAATTAAATTTTGTCACTTTGGTAGCAATTATTGTATAAAATTTCAAGTGTCATATTTGACACAAATATTGTTCTATATTTGTTACAGGAATGTAAAACGGCTCTTATATAAATAAATTTGTTGAATAAAATTAACTTCAATCAATTAGATAAATTAATAGATAAAATTTAAGTTTAAGAACTGGAAAATTTTTTAAAATATTTTTTTTTTATTTTAATTTAATCAACAAATAACTTCTTTTTTACAAAACTAAAAATAGTAAAAAAAACTTTTGTATTAAATATTTGGTAAAGACTGTTTTTTTTTTCAATATTATCTTGTTAAATAAAATTATTTTTCGATTCATCAAATTATTTATACCTGAATGAATTGAGGACTGAGGATTACCTAGTTTTTACTTCAACAATTATAATTTATTGATTAACAATGTTTATGAATTACCTTTATTAGAATTCGGACGCGATGGTGTTCCCGACTCCAATGTTTTACCATCAGTGATCTCACAATCATCGTTGCCGCTATTTTCTTCGTCAAGAGAGTCATCATCTTCCTCTGGCATACATACTTTTTCTTTAATTTGTCGTAAAGTCTTTTTTTTAAATAATGGTCGCGACGTAGACAAGGCTTCAGTAACAGCCGAAGACTGCATTACAATAGGTTTTTTACCTTTTATGAACTGCGATTCACTGTCTTCCGAAGTGTTTACATTTTTGGATTTGTATGATCTTTCCAATCTTCTAATCCCTTGATCATAATCTTCTAAAAAGTCGAAAGAATTTATAAAAATGTAAATTAAAATTTAAACACATAACATTATCAAGATAAATCCAATGAAATGTATGAGATTGATATAATGCATAACTAATATCAATTATGAAAAGTAACGATTAAAAATAATACCTATTATTAGAATTACGATATCAATAATAATAAATTACTACCATAATTTATTATAACCTCATTATTTTGAAAACTAAATTGCGTGCCGCATTATTTGAATAATTTTAATGAATTCGTATTAATTATCTTTGGCATTATTTTTAAATATTCATAGTAGGTGCGCATATGTTTACCTATATATTTTTTAAATAATACCTACGTTTATATTGCAAGACAGAGCCGGATTACGTCTGTTTGGCGCCCTAGGCTAATACAACTTTGGCGCCTATTTAATTTACCTATTAATAATTTAAAACATAAAACACGTGCTTACAAATTTTTTTTATTAAAAACCAAGATACATTATAGTAGGTAAGAAAATACTAAATAAACTTATAAGTTATAACATCTTAAATTAAAAATGGAACTAAACGAATCTTATTTATATGTAAAGTCATTGCATATCATAGCATTTATATGTTTCGACACTTTAAACTCGCAAAATTTTTAATCAGTTCTTCGAAGTCCAGTGTTTTTACTATTTCCGATTCTATAGATAAAATCGAAAGAATTGCAGTTTTGTCGTCAGTCAAAGAATTTCGCAAGTACGTTTTAATCCGTCTGAGAGTTGAAAAAGATCTCTCTCCTGTACAGTTTGTTACAGGAAGACATAAATACATTCTTAAAACAATATCCATATTCGGAAAAGTGCAAAGTAAATCTTTACTTCGAATGATATTTAGCCACGTTTTCATTTTGGAGTATGTTTCTTCGCTTTCTTGCAAATCCAGTTCAGCTTGCAATCCGGAATACTTACCAGACATTGCTGGCGTTATCATATGCCTGTCCTCTGCAATTTAGTAAATCCAAAGACATGTTTTCTAAAACATTTAAAACGGTTGCTTCCATATTGACTGCTTTGTGCCCGACTTGACTTACAAAAGTAACAAACCTTTCTACGGGGCAACCATTTTCGAGAACATACCTTACAACAAACGTTAACTGGTCAGTATGCGATATATCGGGTGTAGAGTCAATTACTATGGAGAAATATTTAGTGCTTTTAATTTCCGAAGAAATTTTTTCCTTCACAGCTATTGCCATAAGTTTGATAAATTCATTACAAACTGTAGACGACAAGTAAGAAATATGACCCTTCCCTGGATTGCCTTTTGCTTCGATATGGGTTTTTAAGAAAGGGTCAAATTCTGCTAGCAATTCTAATGAGCCTAAGTAATTACCATTATTGGTAGCTCCAAATATTTCAGTCGTTCCCCTTAACGCTAAACCTCGAGATGTTAAAAATTTAATGACAGCAACTACTCGCTTAAGTACGTTGATCCAATATTCCTTTTCACTCAGATACAGCTGATGAAGATTTGTGTCTATTTTCCCCAAGGTATTGGACCGCTTAATGTACGTTTTGGCATTTTCGCAATGCTCCAGAGAGTTTTCATGTTCCGAAATTCGCTGGATGCGATGGTTTAAGTCCAAAATTTATAAAAATCATACTTCCTCTAATTATCCCGATTATCAAAGATATTTATAATTTTGCAATTTTAAATTCCTCATATCCTTATCTTTGGAAGCAAGCTAAAGTTGTTCCATTTCCCAAACTTATAAATCCATCAAAATTGTCTGATTATCGGCTAATTAGTGTTCTTTCGTTCTTGTCAAAGGGTTTAGAAAAGGTTCTATTTTTTCAATTTCAAGAACATAATGAGCAAAATCGTTTGCTTTCAAATTTTCAATCTGGTTTTAGACCAAAATTTAGCACAACTACTGCTTTAATAAAGGTTACGGAGGATATTTGTCGTGGTAGTGGAGGTTCAATGTGTACTGTCATGGTTTTATTAGATTTTTCAAAAGCATTCGATAGCATTCCACACAAACAACTACTTGATAAGCTTGCTCATTTCTTTCATTTTAGTCCATCTGCAATTAACCTGCTAAGCAATTTTCTATCAGATAGAACTCAAATAGTTGTTTTTAATGGCTCAAAATCGAAAGTTTGTAAAATAAAAAAAAAAATAAATAAATAAAAATAAAATAAATAAATAAAATATATAAATCTGGACCAATTGCAAAGATTAATGAGATTATAACAGACATAAATAGTATTATTCAAGAAATTGTTGAATGGTGTGATGCTAATTCTTTATCTTTAAATGCATCGAAGTCGCAGGCAATTATTTTTCATTCATCGTCTTTACCAGTAATTCTTTCAAAAATCTCAATTAGTGGAGAAGAACTGCCATTTCTAAACAAAGTAAAAAATCTTGGACTAATTATGAATCAAAATTTATCATGGAATGACCAGGTGAACTCGATAACTCGGAAAACTTTTGGTACTTTAAAAGCCATGAAGCCTTATTCAAAATTTCTTTCGTTAGAAATGCGCAAACGTTTAGTCCTTACGATTATTGTTCCATATTTTACTTATTGCGATATTGTTTTTTATCCCTCACTTTTATCAAGTGAATTTGACCGTTTACGAGTCGCTTTTAATGCATGCGTTCGGTTTGTTTTTAATTTGAGTCCAAGAGATCATGTAAATAACAGTCCCAGAAATATTGGGTTTAAATTTTTCAAATTTCTTTAAACTACATTTACTCCAATTCATTTTTAAAATTATACACTTTTCAATGCCACAATATCTTAGAGATTTCTTAGTAAAGAGCCAGTCTCATCGAACTAATAATTTAATAGTTCCATATGTACCTAATTCCTGGATTGACAAAAGTTGCTTTAAAGCTTTAATTCTATTATGGAATGGTCTCGACTCTTCGGATCGGTGTTTTCAAACCCTCAAGAAATTTAAAATGAATATGATGGAGCGTCTAGTAACATAGGCTTAGAAGTATAACAAAAATTCTTTCAATTTGCATATAAAATTTAGCTGTATAAAATCATTATTTCTATTGTTAGCCTTCTGCATTATTATATTATTCTATTTTAGTTATAAGTTCGTTTTATTATGTTTAGTATCTAAGTTAGCCTAACTATTTTATAGTTATAAGTTACGTACTTTTAGGACTTATTTATAATTTACAATAAACAATAAACAACAATAAACAATAAATATTTTTCCAGTCATTAAACCGATGAACAAACGAATTGACTTTTTCATTATTATTAAATAATTTGCAATATAAACAGTATATGTTACATTGCAGGTTGTTGGTGAATACAAGAGCCATTTACGACCTATAGTTTCCCCGTTATAAAGCTTTTTAAAAAAAATGTTTTTTGAAGCGTATCTGCTTTGCGTACCGTATACTCGTTTAGACTTCTCAAAATCCATTTTTGATATGTCTTGTACAAAAGGATTTTTAATTATATAATCTCTGACGGTATCGTCAATTTTCCATTTAGCCGGATCTTTGATTTCATTATTTGTTAACTGATGAGAAGATACACAGTTTTCAGTAATGGCGCCTGAAAATTTAGCAGCAGCGGCATTTTCTATATCAATAACGGAAGTATCATGTTCAAAATTAACTTTTGGGTTAGTGGTTTTCACTTGACTACCTAAAGTATACGAAAAAGGAGTATAAGAAGCGATATTTCAATTTTCATATGTGGAAATTTTACAACTCTACACTCTACCTACTTGTATTAGCTACATCAAATACTTCTTTTGCTCTGGTTGCTGGTTGATGGTTGCTCGAATTCCTGTTTTTCATTGTCGGGGACGTCAATTTGATTTTGTTGCTTAAAAAATAAGTCTAATTTTGGCACTTTCTCTAGTAAAACTTTAACTTTTTCTTGTCTATCTTTTGAAACTTTCTTCCTATCCCATCCACTGAGTTTTTTCCCTCTCGCACTCATTATCATACACTTATGAAGAAGTTAATAAATTTGTTGTAATGCAATTATTTACACTGCCGCTTACGGAAATATGGACACTTACTGGTTCCCAATTTTAACAAAACCACAAAAACTGATTAAGATTAAAAGAACGCACAAAAACTACGCACAAGGCACAAATTATGTGTTTGCATAAACTTCTTAAAATAAAAATGACCAATTTTTTATTTAAACCCACCCCTACAAACTGGATTGGGTTAGATTTTGTAAGATTTGTTGTCTTAATAACTTGTAGTGCCTAGCATTTTAAAAGCCGCTTTAATAAATAGGGATGACATTTTTATAGAGTGTTTCCTTATTACCGGAAACACTTTTATTTGCGACTATACTTTAAAATTTCCAAAATTGTTATACCAACTGCATTACAGATATTCGACCTAAGTAATGTAATATTTTTTTGAATATTTTCATAAATGTGTTAATAAAAATAAAACTTGTAATTTTGGAGGCTGGCGCCTTTTCCGAAAACGGCGCCCTAGGCTATAGCCTAGTCAGCCTAGTGCATAATATGTCCCTGCTGCAAGATTTATTAATATGAATAATTGGCTGATAGGATTCAACGTTTGAGTGAAAAAACTACTATATAAAAGAAAAGTTTAATGATTATTTCTTACAAATTATAATATAAGAAGAACAACAATAATTCAAGATGGAAAATTTAAAAACAAATTATGATTTATATTCGTTACTTAGAAACGCTTCCGGCAAGAAAATGAACAATTCCAAGCACCTTGTTGAACTAGTTATATCTAAACTAAATTGTAATATTGCTGAATTACCAGTAATGAATGTTTTAGAAAACTGTTTAAAAACGTTTTGTTGTCATTTATTTTCTAGATGGAAAGCGTCACATCGTATTGCAGAACGATTTTTGCAAAAGAACCAGTCGTGGCTAGATTTACAGTTTGCATGGCCGAAATGCATAATTCCAAAAATGTTAACTACTTTAGAATTGCAAATGTTAGAAAACGCCGAAAATGAACAAAAGGCATCTGATACTTTATGCCTAAAACAAAACAATGGTGAATCTGAATATATCTCAAAAATTGTTGAAAATAGATCCAAAGGACATAAAAAGAAAAAAAAATAGGCGAATAGACAAAAATACATTAATAATGAAATTTTTCTAAAATTTTAAGAATTAATGTTTGATCTGGCAACGGTGCTAACACATAGATACATTATGCTATGGCTTTATTTTTATTTTTGTAACGAAACCGTTTTTGGAGGTCCCATGATACTAGGGTCTAATTTTGAGGGTCCGCAATTTCGAGACATTTGAGAAACACTGCATTAGAGGATAACTAAAAATGAGTCTGATTTGATAAACCAAACACTGTGGTTTCACCAAAAAAAAAGAATGTCTCAAGCTTCATTTATATTAGTAATTTAAGAAAGCATCCATACATTTGATGAGATAGTGCCAAGTTACTACTGAACAGAGGCTGATCCAGGGGGGTCTAGGACTTTGCGTCGCGAGCGTTTCGTCGCGGCCGTTTCGCCGCAGCCGTTTCGACGCTCACCCGTTTTGACGCAAGCGTTTCGACGCAAGGATTATTAGACGCAAGACCCATTATTCGCGATCTTTTTCGACACAAGACCTATTAGCCGCGGCTCTTTTCGTCCCAGAACCTATTAGCCGCGGCTCTTTTCGTCGCAGAACCTATTCACCGCGACATTTTTCGACGCAAGACTTATTAGCCGCGAGAACTAATTTTAATCTACATAGGTGAATTGAATAAGTCCGATAAGTTGGCATAATATTGACGGTGCTAGGACATTTTTCTCCTAGGACATTTCGCTACCATTTTTACTTTCTTACTAAACTTACATAATTCATTCATTTTACGGCGGATCCGTGATTTGCCGTGGTTGCGCCAGCCAAAACTGACTCTACGCTACCCTGCGCTCCGCTAGTAGCGAAATATCCTAGTAGCTACATTTCCGGGAGGAAAATGTCCGGGAGCGAAATGTCCGGTCATCCACGCAGAAGCCGCTAATAAAAGAATACAGTATGAACTGGGTATGCTCCATCCGACAATTTGGAAATTTATAGATGGGTTAAGAAAAGTCCAAAAAAGTCGTGATATTTATTATTAAAGTCTTATTGCTAGAAATTCTCTACTTCATAAATTAAAAAAGTACAGAGATGCTGATGAGAGAATTCAAAAAATTGTGCAAGATTTTTATAATAGAAATATTATTGATTATTTACGAGGACTTGCACATAACTTTGAAATGCACAATTAAAACCTTAATTTTTTAAAGGTTTTGTTTTTAGTTTGAAGTTTCTTAAGTTTTTATTTTTAATTTTTTAAATAATAAATTTATTATTAACAAATCTAATATTAATTAATTTTGTCAAGTTGTTTTTGAAGTTCTAAATAATAAATTCCTTTTTTTGCAATTTTGCGGCCAACAGTCCTGCGGCGAATTACAACTTTTACACCAAAAATATTAATTTATTTATCCACGACCACTATATTATAAAGGTTTAATACGTTGTTTGCCGTGGATTAGAGGCCTCTTAATACACTAGTGAATTAGAATTCATAATACTATATTGCTTGATATTCTTGATCAAAATAAAATTTTTCAAATCTGACGTTTCTCAAAACCAGAATTTTTACTTGTGGTTTTTAGTTTAGTTTTTTGCGAAACCGCAATTAAAAAATGTGAATCTTGGCTGCGCCTCGAGTGCCCATTTTTTCTCGTGGATTAGAGGCTATATAATTCCCTATGATTAATAACTATAAAAAACAAAATATAAATTAATTTTTAATATTGTACTACTATTTTTTATTATTCATATTTAATAATAGCTATTTATTATACAAGTGCCTTATAAGGCAAATAAGTTACGAAAGAAATGTTTAGCCACGAGAGCTTGCTCGAGTGGTTAATTTTTTTTGAGTAACTTATTTGCTGTTAAGACACGTGTGTAATACAAAGCTTTATCCAATATCTCGTAATAATAGTTTAAAATGTAATTAAAAGTTTTGACATTAATTTGACGTTTTAAAATGTCAGATGTAAATTATGGAAATTAGTATAAAGTAGGTGTACTCATAATTTACATAAGTCACTAGTGTTTTATAGACCCCATAAGTCACTAGTGTTTTATAGACCCCATAAGATATGTAAAATCGGCATTATTATGCCTTCATAAGATAAAGTTTATTTGTTACTGCTTGCGAAACAATTTCAAACAAATTTTGAACTGAATTGGCTGTTTTTGTTATTTCACGGATTAATAATTTATATATTTCGAATTGATGTTTTTGATAAAGCAGGACAGAAATAGATATTTTTAGAATTTCAAAAGCAATCGAGATTTTAGTACTACCTACGTCAAATAATATTTAAGTGCATTGCACTGCTATATAGATTCCCTAGCATATACATTCTCGGTCATTTGTACTGGCGATGGCGTACTGTTGACGGCTTTAGGTAAAATAAATAAAATATACTAGATTATAATACCAGTAGACCACTCAATATAACAATGGCCGGAATTGAGTAAGCCTTTTGAGCCGTGACCTTAATGAAAACAAACGATTCTTTGCTTATCTGCTCTTATTTTCCTTACACCATATCGGCTCTCAGCTCTCTGTTTGATATTTATTTTTCAAGTTAAGGAAGTTTCCAATATAATTATTAGGTAGGTATGCGCCGTTGCACACCACTTGCCGTAGTTTTAATTATTTGCTGTTAAATTCAGACGTAGATTTTATTATTTTATTATATTTTATTATAAGATATTATTTAATGAAATACCTATATAATATTGGGTGCTCTTGCTGTTGTTGGGCGCGGAGTCTCTCGCATTTGACTGCTTGTTGCAACTGAATTTAAAAATGCATTTGGAAAATAATGCTTATCTGCATGAAATTAGGCCTTGTGGCCTGTATGCAGTGTAATATTGAATTAATAAAAAAAAAATAAAAATAAAAAATAAATCTCACCGACATCGACATAATAATATGTTTTAGAAAAGATTTGACCATTATTTCATCAAATGCAAAATAAAAAGTTGGAATAATCCAATTTTGAATTAATCTTTATTTAAACGGATGGAAGCAAACGTCATCGTTTTGCATTGGAAAATATGTAAACTTATGAGCAAATCAACATTAAATTTCTAAAACTGAATTGTATTTGCTTAATATTGAGAAGATTACATCTTCTATGTGTTTTGTTGGCTGATAAATTAAGAATAATATATGTGAATTTCCTGCAGATAAGAATTAAAAATAACTAAGGCAAAAATATTTGTCTTTCACCTACTTTAAAAAATACTATTGAAAAGATATAACTTTTTAAAACAGGAAAATATTGAAAGAATGAACTTGAGATTAGCTGATGGGTTGAAAGAATCAAGCAAGCAAGCAAGCACACACATAATTAAACACAAGAGTGACTTTGATGTTTTATAATTTGTCAATCATTTGTGTACGTTTGTTTCAAACATTGTAGGTCATCTTGTTATATTTGTTATATTTTATTATATTATAGCCATTATGATTTTTGCAAAACATTCACTCTAGGCATAATGCGTCAGTAATTAATTCTGTGATTAATTAACAGATCTCAGAGATCCCCGAGATAAAGCTGTGAAAGTTGTAAATATTGTCCTGTGACTGCTTCGGAGGATTTGTTGCGGGTGAATCGAGAGGTGTAGATGATAGTTTGTGTCGTAAAAGAAATGGTGTCAAGGTTGTGTTTCCTAGCGGAAAATTTTAATAGAATTTTAAGTGAAGGCATATTTTAAGTTTTATTTATCCAGAAAAAATAATTGAGCAATTAACATGAAATTATAAATTAAAATTTATGATTTATTTCTGAATAAATACGCAATAATATTTTGTTTACGTGCAATTAACTTATAAATTAATGATTATTAACCAGAAAGGTTAGAATTTCAAGCTAATATACCTAAAAACAACGAGTAAAATAAATGAGGGGGGAAGTGTAAAAAAATGCCACGTATTTTAATCCTTACAGTTTAAAGAGCCATATAACTTTGGGGGTTATGCCATACCTCCCAGTGTGTATTGCCGCGACATAATATATAGCAAAACGGTAACTTAATATTATAGTTAAACATTTTTCACAGTTGACAATTCATAATAATAACAATTATTGTTATATATTTAAAATTTAATAATTACTTAATATTCTATGTTTTAAGAGAGCGGAACCCCATTGCTCTCTCCGTACCAGCCGTCACTGTTTCTAAATTTTTGTTATGACAAGTTATATTTGTAGCAATACCAAAAGAACACATCCTCAAGGTCAATGTTAACAGTGCGTCACGATTACGTGCGTCAAAAAAATTATTATATAAACAAGTGCCATTCTTGATCTTGGCTTGCTCACGTCTAGAGTGGCGTTTGATGTTTGCTGCCGTTGTGCATAAACCAACTTTTTTATATAAATTTAATGAAAGCTTCATTTTGTGCCTGGAAACTTTCTCTATAATCGATAACAAGTAAAAGTAATTGGTACAGCAGCTTAATGAGAAAGTTGCATCGTAAAAATCCCAAGTGTAACTTTCTTCTTAGCCCGGGCCTGTAAATTTAAAATTATTATGTATAAAATTTTTGTTCTGGAACTTTTGAGCAAATAATGTTGACAAAAAATTTGAATTTCAAATGAATAGCAGCGCGTATAGTTCCTAATGCGATGTTTTTTTACACACAGAATTCGTAATCGTAATTGCGCTAGGTTTTGCGTCAGCTTAGTGGAATCTCTTTTCATACATCATACAGATTTCGTTGTATCAGGTTTCTATGTAAAATCGGACGTCCCAATATAATCCGTTCGTACCAGTCGTGTCAACTAACACAAGAGTCCCCCTCTTAAACATTTAAACTTCAGTGGACTCTAGTAATTTAAAACACGTTAGTTACTTCAAAGAAATTTGCAGTTTTGTATCAGAAACTCGAGTAGGAAAATTTGCATTCCATACCAGCCTACCTTTCGTTACAAATAATGGGCCATTAAGGGCAAAACTAACCGAAGTAACAGTGCGTGCGGTGTCCGGTTTCGACTTAAAAAAATTTAAAAATCTTGTTCAAATTGTGCGTGTTTGGTATCTTCAGTGAAAGTTTTTTTATAA
Organism: Cantharis flavilabris; assembly: GCA_949152465.1. NCBI lineage: Eukaryota > Metazoa > Arthropoda > Insecta > Coleoptera > Cantharidae > Cantharis > Cantharis flavilabris. The sequence continues at coordinate 16,808,345 of OX424440.1, read as the reverse complement.
GCAAGGAAAGATGAGTGAAAGCGCAATTGCATGGATTGAAGGTAAGAAAAATTTTGTTTTACTTTTCAAAAATCGCGCCTAAGTTTTTTAACTAACTTGTCATTTGTACAGGGTGGTCCTATACTTTTATTGAAATTTAGAGCAACTGAAAAAAAAATAGTTAAGTTTCCTTTTAATTTTATTTAAAAATAATAATAAATCGTATAGCTTGACAACAAGGAAATAATATTTTTCAAGATAGCGAAGAGTAAATTTATCAACCTTGGAAATTGTTTAAATTTATTAGTTACTCAAGGTAAATAATTGTATTCTAACGGGGCGTCGGGGGACGTATTGGCTGTTGGAGAAAGGGATTAAGTACAAACTTCTAGAACGGCGTATCGTCGCAATTAAAAAGAAATCTAAAAATATAGTAATAGTATTTAGAAATAAAATTTCCAAATATTATCAGCAATAATAACAGAAGTTATCGATCATATCAACTTCCTTTTGCTTGAGTCACTTAATAGGATATGCGGGTAACCGCACTTCCTTATATGGTAAAAATGTAGGGTAAATATAGCACTTAAGTTTGATCAAAATTCTTCAAATTTTTGCTGCTAGATAGCAGTGCCGTGTTTTTTTTTTGGGGGGGGGGGAGTACTGATTTTAATGACCTTTTTTCAATCCTTTTCACGCAATGTTCTTTGTTTTTATTTACAAACATTGAAATTAGGGGGGGGGGGAGGGGTAAATAATAAATAATTATTTATTATTATATTAAGATTCTATATATACACTACTTTTTTTACGCATGGTGAATCAGCTAGATGCTGCCTGAATAACGCAATAATAGTAGATTATGTAACAAGAGACTGAAGTGCATCTTATAACTCCGTGTACTTCTTACTCACAGGTTTATTCATGTTGAAATAAACTTTAATTTTAATAATAAAAAATTAAATTTATGTTCTGTTCCAATAATATCGGAAGATCAACAATGAATTCAGAATAGAATTCAATAATAAACCCTGTAACCCCGTTATTACTTTAAAAAGGAATGTAAATGTTGTTCAATTGCTGCAAAATATTGCTGTAACAATTTGTAAAAAAATTTCTATTGCTAACAAAAACATGTAATTATCTTGTTTCATAATTTTGCGGTACATTATTGAGTAATCGCTCTGTTAGTCAATTGCCATTATTCAGTGTAAAGATATTAGTACAAAATTCAGAGGTAACCAAAATTAAATGTTGACTATCAAGTTGTTCCAGTGACCTAGAATTATTATAGCGGTGTAATCAAATAAAAGTGCTAGGCGGATAGTTAACATTTCCGATCGAATAAATTTTAAGTGGGTTTTTTTATAAAAGTGATCTTGGGGAATATCGAAATGCCAATTAATTGCCTAATAAATTTATATTTAAAAACTTCATATTATATTAAATTAATAATTGCATGTAATCTGTGAAAATGCAGAATCTGATATCTGGCACGTGTAGACAGTGCCGGAACTAGGATGACGCCGTCAGTGCCCTCTCTCCGGGCACCATTCCCAAGGGAGCGCAAATATTCAAATGAATTTGATAATAAAATTGAAAAAATTACCTATTACGATCGAATGCAACAGTCACGTGTTGCATTTGGTTTATAAACAAAACTTTCTATACCAACTATAGGAATTAGATTACTTTAATATTTTGCGCGTGGCGGCATTCGATCAACGTAAATCGCAGTAAATCAGGGGCGTGTAAACCTTTCTCAGCACCTGGTGCTCAATAGTCTCCAGCGCCACAGAATGGACTTTTCTCCTTTCTCTTCACCTCTTTTTTTAGATTTTTTAATTTCCTGTCCTTTAAACCCAGCGACGGCGTTAACTGCTTTGCGTTCGGGGCAGCCGTCCCAATCACCCCATTCTAGTTATATTTATTTTTTTGGAACCTTTTTTCACAATTTTACGCTCTTATTTTAAAAACCACCTCTCGGATTCAAGCCCCACTAAGCCCAGTTGTGATTTAATGATTATAATTTCTTTTATTTATATACTTAAAGCCATATCAGCTTCTATTATTTAATTTTAAATTATCATTCTAAAGAAATTGAAAGGTTCTGATAAGTCAGTGCGGCCTAGCTTGAGCAATCAACGAAGCCATCCGTCGGCGTCGTATGTAATTTTAAACTACTAACTACCATTGATAAACCTGTAGTTTTTTTACAACAGATGGCATTCATAAACTTATGAAGTTCATATTAAGTTAAATTTAGAGTAATAAAATTAGCTAAAAATAGCTGGTCAACTACGAAAATAAATACATTATCTATTATCGTAATTTGGGAGTAGCGGAGATGTGAACTCACGACCATTACGTCAGCATCAACAGTTCAACTACCCCAGTTCAATTATAAATTAATTAATATTGAGATACAAATCCTGGCCTAGACAGAGTTGGACTATATTCCAAATTCGTGTTCAAACCTTATAAATAATTTTTAAATTCACTTTTTCTCGAATTTGATTTTAAGTATATTGTGTATTCATTACACTCACATAAGTGTGCAATAACGACTGATAGGGGTAAGTCAATAAAATTCAAAATTACAAATACTGCAAATACAAAAAGCACGAAATTGAGCCGCAGTTAATTTTGAACAAAGTTACTGGAACATTGAGAGGTATTCTATACCCTCTAAAATAAATCATTATTACTTGTTAGCTTAACAAAAATATGAATTTCAAAAATGCAGACCAATAAATACCAATACCAATAAATGTACTCACTCAAATTGAATTTATATTTCACAAAATTAAATCAAAATATCAGTACTTAGGCGAAAATTAGCATTGTTACGAGACCTTCCCGCAAAAGCGTCCGCTCACCTCGCCGGACTAAATCGGATGAGGGCAAGTATCACTCTCCTTTCTACCAACTTAAAACATTGTTGGCTTGAAAAGACCTTCAAATTCAAAATCTTACACTATTTACAAGAAATTATTTACAATTGAAATTCAAATACAACAATAAATCAAAAACCCAATATCTACAACAAATTCAAAAGCATTAAAATCAAATTCAGAACTCAAAAATATTTAAATAACAAATCAAAATTCAAATTTTCAAAACTTTACAAAAAGGATGATTATGTAACTTTTTTGGATAACTCTTGCGAGGTTTGGGTAAATCATTTCTACATACACTTTGACTAAGTATATTATAATAACCTGTGACCTGTTGCTATGTGTGATAATATACAATCAGAAATTAAAATAAAAGCTGACATTAACAATTGAGTTCATTCAGTGATAATTGTAGGCGCAAAATCGCAGGTCAGTGTAAAAATTGTTGTGTCCATAATGGTTTTTCTAAACGTCACAGCGGCTTTTCAAATAGGTCAGTAACAATCTTTTCTTCAAATTTTAACATTGCAACATATTTTTTTTGCCTGAAAGATAAATGAATAAATTCGAAACGTTCATACAACATAATTACGTTTATATCTTCAACAACAATATTTTTGTAAAAAGAGTAAAAAAAACTTTTTTTTTATTTGTTTTCTCACTTGATGTTATATCTCATTCAATAAAATTTCGAGATTTGGTTTTTGTGAAAGCATTTGTTTTGCTTTAGTGCTGGTAGAGGCAGTAAAAGTACAATAAAAGTAAAAGTAATATTAATTAAATATAAAAATTATTATTTACGTTTGAAGAAAAAATATAATTGTTTAATTGAAGCAAATAACAAAATAATATAATTTTGATATAAAGAAAAAGTGAATTTTTTTAATGAAAATGAAATGTCATTATTTTGATAATTCACAGACAGACACACTTCTTTATTTTTCAACAATATTATTAAATTTATCTTCTCAAAATATGATATTTTCACAGAATCATTTTTTGAAATTCTATTTAACTGATTAACCATTGACGTTCCTGCGTTAAATCATTACGCAGAATTTGTTGTAAGAGAAAATAAAGTCAATTGGGGTCATGAACGTGATATGGATATAATATGCTAAACTAGGTACAGAATTTACTACATACTTTGTATACAAATGAACGTAGTGAATTTTTCTAAAAATAGACCGCTTTTTAAATTTAATTATTGTTCTTTTTAGTTAGGTTACTAAGGTCAAAACAACATATTTATAGGATAAGGAATTGAATTATAAATAGATCAAAGCCGAAAAACATCAAAACATAACAAATAATTTTAAGAAGAATACTATGATAGGGATGACTTAAAGCCAAACTACAAATTTTGAAAAACAACTGAAATAATTTTTTTTAATTAACAAAAAAAGCAACAATGGGGGAGTTTCCTTAGAAATAATTTTTTGAAATAATACTATATAAACATGAAACTGTAATAAAAATGCCGCATGTTGATGTAATTGGTTGGTCTTAAAACTCAGCGTACAATTTAAAAAAAATTTTTGAATTTCAAAAAAATATTTAATCTGCCCGCCATAGCTAACCAATAAGATTTAAACATGGCCGTCCGATGTTGTCAGTTCTTAATTGGGTTATTATTGACAACTATCATATGTTAATTAAAATTCTTTATTTTTTATTTAATGCTATTGATTATTTCGTCACATCAATGCTGATCAATGCTTTAACTGACAAAATTTGTGCACTCTTTTTAAGAACTCTATAAGCTGGATGGTAGCTTCTGGTAAGCTTCTGGCGAAAAGCCATATACGTGTGGCATTTAAAATCTCTTAAACTGTGGATGCAAAGCTCTTGTAAAAGTATTATTGAATTTTTAAATGGTTCATATAATATATTTATGTAAAATATACAAAGAATTATCTTGTTTGTAAATAAATAATGAAACATGGTCGACATGTGAATCTTACCGAAGCACAATCGATCAACAAATTATAACCCAACAAAATAACCAAATGTAACGAACTTCAAATATTACATTAAGAATGCATGTTAAACCAATTCACTAACAAAATCTGTTCTATTTTTGAAAAACTCTACAAACTGGGTTAATTTGATGAAAATCGCCAGAAGGCGAAAAGCCGTTTATGTGTGGCATTTAAAATATCTTAAACTGTGGATGCAAAGCTCTTTTAAGTTGTCGAGATCTTTGTAAAACTAAAGTAAAACAAAATTAAAATTTATGTTTTTGAACTCTTAAGAAAAGCGATGCTCCCTATCGCCCCTTCCTTGATCCGCCACTGGTTCCAATTTATTGACGATAACATAATAATTGGAAGAATTAACGTTCATACTACGTGATTTTTGAGTGAACTTTAAAAGTTACAATTAAAACACACTTTAAAGGGTATTTCTTATAATTACTGGGACAATTACTAAGGGATATTTTCTGAGATATTTTTGGGAATAGATTGCACGTGATATGCAATCTCGATTAACTGGATTAGATAAGATTACGAACAGTAGTGATTTATAAAAGCTGATTAATTGATTTTTCAAGTTAATTTTGATGTTGATTTAATGATTTAATAAAAGGAAATTACTTTCTGATATTTTATCAAAACACCGCAACCTTCTCATTACCAACGTAATAGTCCAGAAAATAGTGTTTATTGGTTTATGTAATCTTTCTGGCGAGATAGTAAATTTCTAATTTTCTTTTTTTGGTTATTTATTATCCCTGCGGTTTTTTTATCAAAAACGTAAAGTAATTTACAGCATTGTAAAATTCTAATATTGCTGGGCGCCTGGTGAAATAAAAAGACAAGATGAAACCCATTGTATTGTTACTCCAAAACTAATGAAATGAAAGATGGGAATTTTCTATCCGTTATGGTTACAAACAAGGTTCAGGACAATTTTCCTCAAAGTTAGAATTTTAATTTATTTGGTTAATTGATTTCAATGATATTTATAATTTGCTATAGTTAAAAAATTTGATTGTTGAGATAGGTTTATTGGAAGATAAGCGAGATACAGGAAAAACTATCAAAAATCTTATATCACCATTTCTAGATAAATCTGAACTTCGTATCTGAAGGACATCTACGAATATAATATTATTATTTATTTATTTGTTTCTTTAGTGAAATTGTTATAATATGATGATAAACATAACTTTACAGGCTGGCACCTATTATACATATTTTATTTTTGTAGTTTTTCCTTGAAATTATTTTTTTGTTTTGAATTTCTTGAGTTTGTTCATAAAGTTTTTTTTAAAACGACTTAACGGTTATCTTGTTAACACAAAAATTACAATGAAGTGCTGATAACATAATATTAAGCATTATTCATTTTACGGTTAATTTTAGAGATAACACTAATCCCAACTTTGATAGTAGCATTTTTTTATTACAAATCATTTAAAATTGTTTTTGATTTATTTTATATTTTGTTCCAGAGGCGGTAAAAGCGACCACGAACACACCTGAAATCGTGATCGAAGAAGAAACTGCGATTGGAACGATAATCGCAATCGTAGTTGTTGCCCTTATATCAATTACTTTACTCTTCGTCATGGCGATTTTTATAGATTGCAGACACCAGTAAGTCCATAATAAATAAATAAAAAATAAATCACTAAACTCAATGATTTTTTTCAGGAAATTAGAAAAGAACAAACCGAAAAGAAACAAGAGAATACTAAAAATTACGGTTCCTCAATTTGGGAATCGGGTTATCGAACAAGATGATCGTTGTACTTTTGCCGATAAAATGTACACCGAAGATTCCGAACCATCTAATCCTACTGTGATAGTATAAAATTTTATTTTTATGAGTATAATTTAAATTGTATTTTATGTAAAGAGATAGTTTATGATGATTCTTTTGAGTCATCAATTAAAAAGACTGAATATTTGTAATGTAGAAGAAATTTTGATGATATACTGTGCTATATACAAATTTAAACCATGCACATATTTATTTTGTAATTTTTATCACGTGTATGGTAAAATATATTAAGTTTATATATTCAATAATGTTTTATTAACAGAATCATGAAAAAATATATTGTTTTAGAGATTCCTTAAATATATTCGGTAAAGGAACGGAAGCGGCTTGGTCTTTTTTACTTAATTTACTTAGGAATGAATGTAAATATTTTGCAACATATTATTTTGGTTCTAATCTTTGACCATGCGACATCAAAGTTACAAATAAATTATAAATAGCAACCAAATCAGTTCCTGGTACAGTATAGATTTGGGGATCTTTGACTTTTTTAAATATCATCTAAAATTAATTAAGATTGGGATTCGGGGTTTCCAAACAAGTTAGTTCAAACTGCTTATTTAAGAAAGAAGGGTCATCATTTTGAATATCCTTATTGGGATATTCCAAGATGTCTTATTGATATAGTCAAAACTATGAATATCACACAGAGGACTCGGAATTTCAATTATTTCCAAGGGAAAAAAAATATCTAATATACCTTTAAGATTTTAACAGACCTTAGTGAGAAAGTTGTACTATTTGGTCGCGATTTAAACGACTAGACCATAATCCAACGCTCTAACCGCCATCATACGACCCTGCTCATAAATACATAATTTAATATAGATATATTGACGTTTTTCAATTGATAAGCTGGACCTCGGCTGTGCTTTCTTAAAAAATTTAATTTAAAATTTAAAATTAATAAAAAAGGGAAAACTGTATTGCTATTTTCTGATGTCCACTTCTAACGCGCACGAATGGGTTAACGAAATTTCTATATTATGTCTGGAGAAATTATAAAATACTAACTTATACAATGCAGATATATTTCATTTAAAAAAAAATTATTTCTGTAATGACTTTTCTTGGTTTAATGGTGGAATGGTAAGGGGTAAATTTTATGTCTCCTAAAATTTTGTGTGCAATTTAAGGGTGGTCATAACAGGGGGCAGCCCTGGATCTACGATTTTTCCGAACCGAGACAAGAACTTGACATTTTTGAATGAGTTTAAAGATTTCAAAAGATTTAAAATATATTATGAATTTGGCCCCCCCCCTTAAACTGCCGCGCGGGGCAAGCATACTGGTTTGCCCACCTCCCTAGACCCAAAGCTGCCCATTGTTAGTAAATACGGATCTTATTAGTAATCTGTCTACTATTGACGCACATGCATGGATTAACAAGAGATATTTTAATAAAAAAATTACTTCAATATTAAAGTTTTTGGAATCACCAACATGGATTAGAACTTTAAGAGGAGAATCGCAATTTATTTACATTTACCAAATTTTTTCAAAATTACTGGGATTTCTTTATATTTTTTGGATTTTTCTTGCTTTGTACACCAGACGAGATGCGACTCATCTAAGGTCATAGTTTCATTTACAGCCACAGGTGGCCACCCACCAAACATTCAACCGACTTAATTGATGCAAATAATAAATAATGATTGATTCTTTGTTGAACCGCAACATAGTTTTCTTTGTATCAACTAACTTACTTATTTGTTAGATTTAACAATATTTTGTTATTTCAGATTTTTTCCAAGTGTGGATTTCTTAAGATTTCCTTGATTTTTCCTTCACTTTGTACGCCATATTTTTCTAGTACCTAACTTCCCTCTCGACAGCAGATTTTTTTAGCTACTTCCTTCTCGACCATAGGTAAACTTGAACATTAACTTACAAACATCATCTGTGGTACAAAGTTTAAATTCTTTTTGACTACCCCTTGATGTAGCACAGGTCGTTTATTGTAAATATTATCTAGTCGAAATACACGGTTGAAAGAAAATCACTACATCAATTTTTGAACACCAGTTTTTTCTTTACTGAACAAAGGTATTCCTAAGAATTTGACTCAGTAGCTTAACTACTGGGATCAGCTATATGAACTGCAATCCAAAGCTTTTTCCAAGATTAGAAGCAACTAAATTTGTGGGTACTAATCCCTCTCTTCCCAATATAAAAATAATCGGTAAGACTTCAGAGGTAGATTTGTATAGCAAAAAAAAGAACAAATAAACACAGACTCGACTAGTTGTCAGGCGGCTGTAGTCGGCAATTAACGTTGTTGTCTGCTAAATTTTTCTTGTAAGTTATGGAGAACGGGGAGTCTATAGTGAATATGGACTTTATTCCTTATCCGTCTACCATTGAAGCGCATGAATGGATTAACGGGAGATTTTAATTAAAAAATGATGAGGTAAGGTGTAACCTATGACCTAAGAGTTACTCTTAATAAAAATATTCCTGAAGCTCTACTAAACTCATAAACCACGGATCTAGATAGACATATAAACTTGAAAATTATGGCTCATGATAGCGGAAATCTTATTGATCCATTAACTATATCGGTTATTTTTCAAAAATGTCTCCCCCCTTCCCTATAAATTAGTAATACGACAGTCTTTTATACATTTATTTGAAATTCTCTAGGAAATTATTAAAATGCTTTAAAAATCTTTAGAATTCCCTGTAAATTCTTAAAAATTCCGGACAATTTTTTAGTTAAAAATGTTGTATTTTTAGTCTAGGAACTTTTTAATTTGTCAAAACTAAAATTATTGGTTGCTCAAAACTGATAACGTGGTATCAATTTATTGTATTAAAATACTTGACCTTAAACTGAAATGCCTGTAAGTTCAAAGATTTTTTCCAAACACGAAACACAGTGGGGATTAGTTTTTGATAACGTCGGATATTTTATTTTCGCACTTTCCTCCCCAAAGTAACTCTAAATAAATGGAAAAAATGCTTTTGTTGTTTTCTATTGAAAATAACTTTCATAATGTTTGACTGGTTGTTTATTAATTATTACAATAGGAAGGGGGAATTTATATTTTATTCTAACTACCCCCTTTGCGGTGTCGTACCTCCGGTGCGCTTTCTGAAACCCATAAATGTATTTTGCTCGGATAGAACGAAAGCTTTTCTTTTTAATAAAGCCTGTCATAGAGTAAGCACAAAAACATTTCGTCTCTGAAACTGGGAATTTCAAGAATTTCAGTTTAAATTTTTTTGTTATTGCTTGAAATCTGCATTTTCGTATACAATCGCAAAATATATAGCAAAATAGTTTCAACTTAAAAAAAAAGTGTTCAAGAACCTTATTTTCAAAATCTAATAAATTTGCTCTTAATTTGCGATAAGTAATAAATAAATAAATATGCTCAATCAGAATGAGATTTTATAAAATACCATTTTCCTCAATGTTTGTTTCCTTAATTCCTTAAGAATTGTTATAATTTATCAAAACGAGGAGAGAACTTGAGGTGATACAGCTAATTGTAACTTATTTATTTTTTTTAAGTGATTTTGAAAATTTAGTTTGCAATAACTAGAGATTACAAACATTTGTTTGTTTTTCTAAAAAATTATATTTGATGTGAAATTCAGTTTAACAAATTTTAACTATTATTAATTATTGTCAATTTATTTAAATAACAATTTAAATAATAAAATAAAATATAGGTACCTTATTTTTTTCATATTTCCAAAGCTCGGTAAGATATTTTATTCGTTAATTTTTTTTTATTTTGGAAACATTTTTATTTTCAATTTTGTTTTTAAATTTATATTTATTTGCATACAAAATATATTAAAAGCTATGTGTCCTTTGTTAACATTTAATTATTTATTGTTAAAAAAAAGTAGATGGTTGATACTGAAATAATAATTATACTGATAGATTACTATTGATCTAGTTTCAAATTATTTTTAATTTTCCTCATATTTAATAAATAATGCTCATTGCGCAAATACCATTTTAAACAATAATTTTATCTTAAAAATAAATTGTCAATCATGAGTACCTTTTATTGCTATAACTTTATCAACCGCGATATTATTTTCGATTACGATTACAAAGTTTAGTTCAGTGAGATATCTCAGCTATGAAAGTTTCAGTGCGGTTTTTCAAGTAAAATGGGAAATTTGTGTATCCCTAAAAAATTAGACAATGAGAATAATATTGACAATGTCCCAGTTAATGTTCCTCAACAAGAAATGTATGCGGTGGATGATCCAGACGAATACGATAGATTAGCAGTGGAAGTTTTAAAAACTGAGTTGAAAGATGATCCGGAAACGTTTATTTTGAATCAAGTTTTGATGTGTTATATGTTTTTTGAAGACTTTACAGAGTAAGTTAAAAGAAATGTTAAGCTTAAAATTATTTTTAAAAAAATTTGGTTATTTAATCTTGTCGATCCATACAATGTCATTCAGATTATTAGTAATCTTGGATTAATCGCACATAATTACTTATTAAACTATTTCACCTTCATATCAGCTTTAAACACGTCAAATTATTGTTATTGCATGAAAAAATTTCAAGGGGACAATTATAGGTCAATTTTATAATACCCGTAGAGATATCAAATCATTGTGGTTGGAAGCTTAAAGGATAGTAAGCTTATAGGCAATTTGATTGATATTTCCATATCATGATTTAATTGCATGATCGATAATAAAAGATTGCTTTTACTGTTCCGCTTGTATCAGATAACCATACTAGAAAAATTCAAAAAGTTGAACGCATTTTGAAGTGTAAACGTTTCTCTAACAAATTCGCTGCGTCTACCTAACAAGTCATTTAAACTCAAACTCCAAATTCGAACAAATTGAATGCATTATGAGAATTCCATTTTTTAAATCTAAATCTTAACTAAAAACCCTCCTTCTGAAATTAAATGCAATGGAGACTTTTTAAAAACTTAATTACTATTTATTTAATTTTAAATATTGGATAATATACAATGCACATACCTACTTTTGCTTTTATGTCATAAGTATGTAGGTATAATTCAGCTTGACCTTTGATAAGCGCTTGCCACACAAGAATGCCTATCGTCACCCATGCTAGAAACTCATAGACAATTACAAGCTATTATCTTATATGTAAAAATATTAAAATTATAAATTTTTGTAATTGTATTTTATTTCTTATTTCTTATTTTTTATCTATATATATCAATATTTTCGAAATTCCAAAAGAATCGCCTGTTGCGATTCATCGTTCATAGCTAGATGATTAGAGCTCGGAATTATAAGCACTGGGAACACGATATCCAGTATGCGGCATACAATTTCTTAATTTCTTATTTCGTATTTATGCCGCATACAAGATATCGGGATATACAATGGCGCATGACGATGATATCAATAAGCAAATGTAAGCAATGCTTAGGGACCGGAGACAATAAGGGGCCCGCCCATACGAAGTCGCCGATGCTCGCGAAAAAAACATTCATCGGCCAAGGAATAGCTACTGACGCACGGCCAAGGCTCGGCGCTTTGTAAAGGCCAATGGTTGGTAAGTTATAGGCTGCTGTGTTAAATTTTCATTATTGCCATGCGATCTTCGGCCATTCTTCGGCCGATGATTTGAAAAATTACTTTTTGCCCCTGCGCATTACAACAGTAACTTCATAAATTAAAATTGAATAAACTGTATTCATCATGGCCGAGCGAGTGAAAAAGTATCGAACACTAAAAAAAATTAAAAACCATGAAAGTTCGCAAAATGTAAGCGTATCTATTTCAGAAAACGTTACAAATACTAGTGATAACAATTTAACCAGTGAAATAACAGTTAATTATCCTAAGAATTACGAAAGTGATTATTTTTTTAACATTGATAGTGAAATTAATAATGATGATAATTCAAGTGATGATTCTGTCGATAATAATATTGAGTCTGAAAATGTATTAGTCAATGAGGTTATAGCTTATGAACAAATACCAGCTGATGACGTTGACAGTGATAATGGTGATTGTGAGAGTAACACAGATACAAATTTAGATAGATTGCAAAAAAAACTCCGTCAGTGGGCTTTAAAAAACTCTAATAGTCTACAATTAAATGTAATTTCCGAACTACTTGTGTTGTTAAGAGAGGAAGGTCACCCAACACTCCCTAAAACGGCACAAGCATTGCTCCAAACTAAACATCACCAGATAGTTCAAACTTTACCAAGCCTCAAAGAAACCGATAGTGGCTACAAATATCTAGGCGTAGAAAATGGATTAAAAAAAATTATTTCGCCAAATATATTTATTGATCGCTCGATAGAAGTGCTGATTCACATTGACGGTTTACAAATTTACAAAAATTCGCAAATGCAAGTGTGGCCGATTTCTATTAAAATTTTTAACAGAAATTATAACACTCGTCCGTTTGTGGCTGCTATTTATTGTGGTGATTCCAAACCCGCTAGTGTTAAAAACTATCTTTCAGATTTTGTAAAAGAGTGTAAAAATTTAATTAATAGTGGAATTATAATTGGTAAAGAAAGCTATTCTTTCAAAATCATCGCTTTAGTGGCAGATTCTCAAGCAAGATCATTTATTAAATGCTGTAAAGCTGCAGGTACTTTTTACGCGTGCGAAAGGTGCACTACGAAGGGTATATCTGTTGGGGAAAAAAGAAAAAAAAAGAGAATTTATCCGGAAATGGAATGTGAACTTCGCACGAGAGAAAGTTTTATCAGCCGGACTCAAAAAGAACATCACAAAGATGGATTCAAGTCTCCTTTAAGAAAACTTCCTGGTTTCGATCCTGTCAGCTCAGTTGTATTAGATTCAATGCATTTGTTGTATCTTGGTGTGATGAAGACTCTTATGGAATCTTGGATATTAAGGACAAGTATTGCACGGTTGAAAATAAAAAATGTAATTAAACTTAAATCGAAGTTTTTATTATTAACATGCTCAGTGCCTTCTGAATTCCAACGGAAAAAATTTGACATAGATGATTTAGCGAGATGGAAAGCGACACAGTATCGCTTTGTTTTATTGTACTGTGGACCAGTAGTGTTAAAAAAAATTCTGCCTGAACAATTCTATACACATTTTTTACTTTTATTTGTCGCATGTCGAATTTTACATTCGAAAGATCTAATGATAAAATTTAACAGTTACGCAAGAGAACTATTAAGAAAATTTTTCTTTTTATTGCCATCATTGTATGGTAAAAAATCACAAACATTAAATATGCACAATTTAATACATCTATCCGATGACGTGTTGAATTTGAACCTATCATTAAGTGAATCATCTGCGTTTTGGGGTGAAAATTATATAGGTAAAATGAAAAAACTTATAAAATCACCTTATAAACCTTTAACCCAAATATTAAATCGGTTGTCTGAGTTAGAACATGAGGAAATGGTAAAAATAAAAAAAATAAAAAGTGTTGAAGAATGTACTGTTGATTATTCATCCACTGTTATTATCAATGGAAGAACTTACTCTAGTGTTTCAAGTGTAATCGTAAATCAAAGCTATTTAAGTGTAAACAGACCAAATAATATTATTTTGTTAAAAAACAATAGTGTAATTATTATTGATCAGCTACTGACGACGAAAAAAAATGTACAATGTTTACCCAAATTAAATGAAATTTACATTTCAGGACGTCAAATGTTAATGACTGGTACTCTTTTTGATTATCCTACAGCTTCAACGGATGTAGGCATATTTTTGGGTGAAAATTTTGCGGAAGTTACTGAAATATTTTCTGCAGAATTTATAAAAAATAAGTGTGTAATGTTTGATTGTGAAAACAAAAAATGTGCTATATCATTATTGCATGAGTAATTAAAACAAAAATTGTAAGTGCCAAAAGAGGTATGCGAAGTCTGGTGATGTCACCTACTGATATCGTTAATTAATTGCAATTTTAAAATCTTTGGGAGTTCCTACACCCCACCTCGCTACTTCCGGGTTAACTTAGAGAAATTTTATTCTTGAGTTAATTTTTAACAGTAAAAATAATTTAATATATTTGTTAATAAATAATTCTTTTAAGTCGTTTATTATGAAATTTTAAAATAGAACTGAATTACATACATTGTACATATCAGCATACTAGTAGCTTCCTGCTATAATACACCTGAGTCAGGTCTGAGTAATGAATTACATATGTCTGGGTGGTTCCCCGGTTTGTGTACAAGATTTAAAAAAAATGCTTTAACTGCATTATAACATTACATACTTTGTCTTCAGCAAAATAACGCGAGGCTGTGCCCACATAAGCAGTGTATATTTTATATTATCACACAATCAGACCGCGAATACGGATTTAATTTAAAGTGCGTCGTCAATGTGTACATGTGTGAACGTTTAAAATTCTCAAGACTTAACGTAAGTATTTCTCTATTTTATAAAATTAGTTTCGAAATAATTAGCTTTCCAGTAGTCGCGTATAGAATTCATAAAAAAATTGTATACGATATAATGGATATTGAACATCAGTTAGTGCCATTTATGTCGCCACGCGACTACTTAAAGGTTAATTTCGTTATTTTATTTTTAGTTCCTGAAAATTCTATAACTGTGAACGTTTCAAAAATTTACTATTTTGTAGGTTTTTAAATCTTTAGATTTTTTCAGTTTCATTTGCTTTACCGATCATTTAAAAATTATTTTATTTTACATCAAGCCTATTCACACGTGCATTACTTCAAGTGAATAAATAATAATTTTGCCTGCTTTGAGTATAATTTGTACATTTTTTGTTTATTTTTCCATCAATTATTTATTTTAATAATAAATAATAAATAATAATTTATTTTAATAATTGATTCTTTATTGCATCGAGCTATTTATTCCTACAAAAAAAAATTATTGACTTATGTTCGTATATTATTATTAATTTTATTAAAACGATTCAAAATTGTAATTTTTTTTAGATGAGTGATAATGAAAAGGATGGACCGCCTAAATTTGCAGTTATTTGTTTTTTACCTCGAAGAGGTCAAGGTCAAGATGAAATTGATTTGGTGCCATATTCATGGCTTGATCTAAAGAATGATAAACTGTTTTGTTATTATCCAAATACCAAGAAAGATTTAAAAAAAAGAGACAAATATTTAGAAAGATTATGTGTACCGAAAAGTTCATGGGTTCCTTGTGAGATTGAAGTTATCTCCACAACAAGTAAGTTGCAGATTATCTATTATTTTATTTTGCGCTAACCAATAGATAAGCATATCTGTACTTGAAATTTTTAAATTATACCTAAAAACTGAAATAAAACTAAATTCATTTTCATTCTGAATTATTTTCTATCGTTAAAATAATTATATAAGATAAATATTTTTTCTCAGGTACCCTTGAACAAGGGAGACGACACTTGAAGCGTGCTGAAGTCACTTTGCTCGTCGACACGGACACTGCTGGAAATCCTCTCGTCTCCGAAAGCATAGTACAGGAACCCTTGAACGAAGATAATATCAATGAAGAATTACAGGCGATACAATCCATGAGTTCGGTTGTATTTACACCTCAAAGTGAAGGTATATTAATAATTATTGTATTATAACAATATTTAAACTAGTTAAATAATTGTAAAAGAAATAACAATTAGAGGCTATAATGAAAAATATTTTACTTTTTAAATTTATTAGACTACACCCATAGTGGCCATAGTAGGGACCACGGTTTTAATCACAGTTTAAGTGATCTGAGGTCTGGAAGTTCAATATCATCTTTGGCAAATGATAACCCGTTCAAAATTGTGGTTTCAGAGAAATCATCAAAGGATAAAAGTATGTATATTAATAACTGTCATTAATGTATTATAAAAAATATTTGAATGAGATTAATAACTAGTTGCAAGTTTTTAATTATTTTTACGCTTCTGGTGTTTACCATCAACTAGCTGAAAAAGCTGAACAACTGGATTCAACAAACAAGGAATTGTTCGGTGAGTGTTGATTATTTTTATTACATTAAATTAAATTAAACTTGTTCTAAATATTTAATTGAAAATTCTATATAAATTATTTTTTAATTTAACTTTTAAAATTAAATCGGGTTAACGATTTATGCCAGAATCTATATTGTCAGAATAATTATTAAATTAGATTAATTATGATTTTTGTTTGATGTAGAATATTATTTATTTTTAATTTTAGTAACTGCATTTATGATATTATTTCAGCTCTGATGAAAGGTTACATGGATTGTAAATTTGACGAAATATTTAAAAAAATAAACGATTTGAAATTAAGTATCGAATACGACATGAAGAAACAGAGTAGAAATATGAAAACCCAAATAATGATGCGCAACAACTCCATCAATACTCCTCACACAAGTTTAAGTACCGCTATGGAGGAATATAATGGATTATTTCCTATTAGCAAGCTTGAGGATTTTCAAACCTTTGAAACAAAACTTGAAGATCCAAATGAAAAAAAGAAATTGAAAGATTTGATAAGAGTGATTGTATACGGCGAAACTGAAGCTGTCGTTTGCATCCGCAAAAGTCTTGGCGAAATATTTACCCCGCCAGTTCAACTTCAGTATTCAGGTGCTGGTAGAGTTGTGCGTGGGTCAAGTAAGCTGAACTTCAGCGTTACCAATACCTATAGTTGCTTAAAAGGTTATTATTATTCTTTTATGTTAAATTTATCTCTTAACAATAAATATTTTAAATTTCAGATGTTTTGGAGGAGAAATTTGGAGATTCGGATCAAATTAAAAATTTTCGAACCAAAGTCGGGACATTTTTAGCTAATGCGGGTGACCGCGATGGTGGTCGGCATAAGCGAGTCGAAGCTAAATCTAATTAGCTATTATAAATAATTATTTAATGTTTTTTTGTGTTTTCTATATGATGTTTTTGTTTAAGTGTTCTTTGTGTTCTTTGTTATTTTTTTATATAATAAATATAATATATTTTAGTAGTATTTTTATAATTTTCAAAGTATTTAATAAAAATCCTTTACTACACTTAGATTTACCTCGACTAGCTCCGATATGCGGGTCTACTAAAAAATAAAAAAAGCGATTCTCAAGGGTAGGTTCTGTGGTCAGTAATTCGATTCTAAAAATTATTTGCAATCGAAATTATTTTAAACTTTTAAAATAATAAGTGTTTCTCTAATCTCGAACAACTATTCAAGTCAATTAATTATCAAATAATAAGCTAAAATTAGTTTAAATTAAATAAAAATTATTCAGTATTAATCTTGGTCAAGATTCAGTTACCACGCTTGGCCTAAGCACGGCAGATCCTCACACACTAAGCTCGACCCATGCTCGGACACTAAGCTCAGCCGATGCTCGTACACTAAGCTCGGCCCATGCTCGGACACTAAGCTCAGCCGATGCTCAGACACTAAGCTCGGCCGATGCTCGGACATTAAGCTCGGCCGATGCTTGAACGCTAAGCTCGGCTGATGCTCGGACTAAGCTCGACCGATGCTCGGACACTAAGCTCGGCCGATGCTCGGACACTAAGCTCGGCTGATGCTTGGACACTAAGCTCGGCCGATGATCAATTTTCAATCTTGGCTGGGTGTTAACATCCGATTCTCGGCAAGGCTTAGGCCAATGATGAATTCATATTCTTGGCCAACACTCGAAGATCGGCCGCCAGTCTTGACCCAGTATTGGGCCACTCCTCAAACTTTGTATGGGCGGGACCATAAAGGGTAGTAAATCCCAAAAAAGAGATTTATAAATAACATACGAAATTCAAAATTAATACATTGTTTTTTAGGGGCTCGTTTTGTATATTTTCTCTAGGGGCCCTAGCTACTCTTGCACCGCCACTGGCTTCCGATGCAGCTGTCTCGATCGAATTCATCCTGGAGACAGGATGGCCGCTGCATCGGAGGTAGTACAATGGGTCCCATTTAGTGGCCTGCCCTACTTAAAATCCACAATCCAGGAGTGCACTGGAGGGTATTCTATACCCCCCAGACCACCAGGATTACACCAATTATTTTGTGATTTAAATAATATGTTTAGACTTTTACTCCCTGACGTGCAAAAATAAAATTACTTTTAGATTTAGCAGCAAAACGAGTTTTCTCCGATTCCTAAGCTCTAAACATATTATTTAAACCACAATACAATTGGTGTAATCCGGGGGGTATGGAATACCCTCCAGTGCACACTTCCAGACTCTGAATTTTAGTAAGGAGGGCGGTGATATCAATAAGCAAATGCTTAGAGGCCCGGGACCATAAAGGGTAGTAAATCCCAAAAGAGAGATTTTTAAATAATATACGCAATTCAAAATTAATACATTGTTTTTTTTAGGGGTCCGTTTTGTATATTTGCTTACGGGCCTTAGCAACTCTTGCACCGCGACTGTTTGCATGTGATAACTTAAAAAGATTTTAGTTCTAAAAAGTGTTTCGTGCATTTTTTTGAGATTTCTAAAATATTGATACGGTTTTCATTTTCTGATTTTTTTTGTCAGGGTTTGATTTGGAAAATCTTGTGGGAACACTGAATTATTATTAGTAATAATGGTAATACTAAGTCTAATTTTATACCAGGTTTATCCGACTATTATTGTAAAACCGGTCTTTATAGAATAAAAAATACAGTAATTACAATTTTAGAAAAATTATGAGTTAAAGTTTTTTTTTCATCGGCAAATACATCAATTACTTTGCCAATATCTAAATTTCAGATAACTTAAGTTTCAATAGATAAACTGCTTAGCCTTCTATGAAGGCTACTTTGTTTACCTCAATAATGCACATGGTTTCTGAAACCACAAACTATTTGGGGTTTCAGAAACCCGTCTTACTTTAAGTTAAGATTAACTTGAACCTTCGATTAGCTATGTAGAGGATAACCAGAGATTTTCAGAAACAAAGCATAAGAGAAGACTACCAAAATATAATATTTCATTGTGAATATTAGAAATTAAATACTAATACTAGATTATTTAATTATATTTTAATGGTTTAAAATTTTTTTTTAAAAGATTGATGAAGGTCACAGTAGAACTGGGGGTCCTTTTTGCCGGGGGCCGTTGTGCGTTGCACCCACCGCACCCCGATAGTTCCGCCACTGATTATTATGATTTAACTATTATTTAACACAACTTTGTTTTCAGAGAAGTACGAAAGCTGCATCACTCAACATCCCAAAAAGCTCAACAATTAAACTCGAAGTTAATTCAGGATCAGAAAAAACAATTTTTCATGCCGGATAGCATCTTTGAGACCGTAAACAAAAGAGTCAAATTTGAATATAGTAGTGGACCTAAGGAAGGGACTCTTGAACCATTAACTTCACAACGATTAATTATAATTCATGACAATGTGGAAGTTATCGATGACATTGAAGGCTATACAAGCATAGACAAACCACACTATAGAGCAACTGTTGAAGAATCAAAAGATAGCGCAGGTTAGTACTTTTTTAAAGTTTGGCCTTGAAATCTCTAATTCAAAAATTCATTAATTTAGGTTTTCTAAAAGTGAATATTTTTGAAACGGCACAAAATTTTAAGGATTACAAACGTTCATCTGGTGATTCGGCATATTCCGCAGTGTCAACAAAATACAAAAAACGTAAAAGTATCCTAAATCCCATTTTTACACCAAACGGAGAGTTTCCAGATGTCGCAAGAAACGACTCCGGTGTCAGTACAGCAGGAAATTCGGAACCGGAATATGACTATAGCAGAATCACGGCCGCTCAAACTCCAAAAAATATCGACATCACCGAAGTTGATACTAATACAAATATTTGTCAGTTACCGCCAAATTGTATTGTAAAATTGAAAGAACAAAATTTCGACTTAGATTCGGACGACGATGACGATGACGAAGACGACGACATAAAATCAAACATAAAACGGATGGAAAGCAATCTTTTTATCTACAAATACTTTTTGAATTCGACTGAATTTATGAAACACTTCCAAAACACTGTTTTCCCGAATTACATAGGAGAACTGTTAGGTTTCTCAAAAAATTATATCCAAGAAGCAAAATCTATACCCGGAGCTATGTTTTGCCACCGAAAAGATTATAATAATGCATTCTGGGACATCGACGAATTTCTCGATTGTATGATCGAGTTTGAAGTCATTCCTGCCATATCAATGCCCTGGCTTCATAACAGTGCTTTTGAATGGGTTTTGCGGGAGCGTCCAGTTGTTTATGACCAAAATAAACTCAAACCTATAATCTACAAGTGGCCGACAACAAAAATGATAGACGAAGCCAAAACACTTCATTCGATTATAGTACCAAAGGGTTTTATGCCCAAAAAGAAAGAAAACCCACAAATGCATATGGAATGGGAAGTCCAATTTCCAAAAATTGAAAAATACTTGGAATTTCGAATGTCTCACGCACAGACTCGCGTGTTTCTGTACTTGATTGTTTTATTTAAAAAATTTATAGAGCCGTTGACTAAAAAGCATGGTCTGTCGGTGGAACACTTACGCTTTTTAATTTTTTGGGAATGCGAAGCTAATTACAAAGATTGGATGGAAGATAAGTTAGGCAAAAAGATTAAAGCAGTCTTAAGAAATCTTTATGGATATTTAGGTAAAAGTTTTCTGCCTCACTACTTCATAAAAAATAAAAACGTGTTTGAAAATGTACCAAGAAAGTACTTAATTGCAAATCAGGAAATTATCCATAACATACTCGAATCCCCCGTGTCATACTTTCTCGCTGCTTTAAAAGACCTGAAGTATTATTCAGATAAGTTCTATCCTCAGCCAAACATTGATGAATTAGAAAATATTTTGAAATTAGAAAATGTTTTATCAAACATTCCAAATACGATACAAGAAATGGCTTTTCAAAATCAAAGACGAGACACGAGGAGAGGTAGAGATAAGTTAGATAAAGAACAATTGTGGCAAAAGAAATACGTTGAAATGAAACGAATTGATGCACTAAATCAGCAAGAAATTGAAGAGCAACGTAAAAAGAATCTCGCATCCGATCGTCAAGAATTATCTCTTGATATAAACGTAAGTTCTAATTCATAATTTTTAAATTACCATTAACTATATCATTCTTTTTCAGATAAATTTCAAGAAGAAGCTTTGTAAATCCGAAACTGCACGACAGAGACTTGTTTTTATTTATTTCATTAAACAGCATATCGAAATTGCCCAAAGAAGTCTCAAGATATCATCCACCACTCAAACCATGTTTTACCTAAAGCAAGCATATTATTTGACTAAATTGTTAGACGAAATTGCAAGTGAATCGTTAAAAGTAAGAGAGTACCAATCGCAAATTACTTCGATAGAAAAAAAATGCATGAAGAAAATGGTAGAAGAAACCAGCGTTCCTTTGACGCCTAAACGAAATTCGTCTACGCTTGTGTTTAATTCTGATATTCTGCAAGTAAAAGGAAAAGATATTAACATGACAAAATTGAATATGTCTTACAATTCCACAATGTTCGCAAAGCAAGGAAAGTCTTCGATGTCTAATACAAAGAGGAAGGCTACTTGGAAAAATGATGTTTTGGAGAATGTCGAGAGTGTTCCAGTTCTTGTAGATGAAAATTCCAGGATGACAGACTTAAATGGAAAGGATGATGTAAAAAGCATCACAAGTGATTTAGAGAACAGTAATTTCGAAAATATTGAAGTGATTGCAGACGTACATAATGTAACTGTAACGGAAAAGCAAGTAAATGATATTGTCAATGATTCGAAAAACAAAATTGAAATTGAGAATCAGAAGGAAGATGATATAATTTCTTTAAATGATTTCTTTGATCTTGGTGCACCAATATTTAGAAATAACAATAATGAGGAAATGAATGACGTCATTCTTGAATTGGAAAATAAAATTGAAACTGAGAAAGAAAGACGTGCTTCTGAAGTACATAAGATAGCTATAATGGAAAATGGAGTAAATTATGAGAACAGTTCTTTGAATGATTTGGAAAATCATTCTACGGTAAATAATATTGTTAATGATTCTGAAAATAAAATTGAAGTGGAGAATCAGAAAAAAGATGACGATATAATTTCTTTGAATAATATCTTTGATCTTGACAATCAAAAAGAAGATATGAAGAATGAAGAAACGAATGACACAGATTTGAATCATTTCAATACTACCGCAGAAGAAATAAATGTAAATAGCACTCCCAATAATTTTGAAGCTATTTCTGATGCAGAAAATCAGAAAAACAATGATTTGAACAGCTTGGAAGGAAATTCCGAAATAATGACAAACATAGATCAAAATAATGATACTATCCAAGATTTAGAAAATCCTACCGTCGAAAAAGATGGATTGGATGCAGGTGAACAAACTTTACCCACAACAGAAAATAAAAAGAACGATGATGACACAAATTCTTTGAATGATTTTAAAAGTAATCCCAAAATATTCCTAAGTCAAAATGGTGATGTAAACGAAACCCCCAATTATTTGAAAAAGTCTAAATTGGAAAACAATGAAGTGATTTCAGATAAAAATAAGGTAATTCTAAAAAAGAATCAGAAAAATGATGATCTGGGTTCTTCCAATAAATTGATTAACTTCAGCATAGG
The DNA here is from genome assembly GCA_949152465.1 of Cantharis flavilabris. Taxonomy (NCBI): domain Eukaryota; kingdom Metazoa; phylum Arthropoda; class Insecta; order Coleoptera; family Cantharidae; genus Cantharis; species Cantharis flavilabris. Next base: position 16,785,176 of record OX424440.1, on the reverse strand, counting down.
AACATTTGAAAATCGAAATAAGCGTTAAATGGCATCAAATTAAAATATAATGGTAGAACTATATTATTGCATTGCTGTTAGATCTTGCAATCGGTAACTAACTGTGATTATAGAGTTAAATAACTAACTCATGTTTTTTGAGATCAAACATAAAGATGAGTAGTTTCTCCAAATAAAATCTTTGTAATTTTGGAAAATTGTTTTGCTTCAAAATCTGGGACAAATAAAGTCAACTAAGCGTAATTCGTAAATCGCAATGGATATTCTAAAATAGAAAGCTAGGTACCATGAAGATATCCCAAAGAGTAATTTTTTTAAAACTTTTACAAAGCCGAATTTTACGTTATTATTGTTGTTTACTTCCAGTCAAACTTCGAAATAGCTTATTTGTTCGATAAATAACCAATCAGACCTTACTCATAAACATGTGAACTATTTGTAGCTGTTAAATTGCTTTGCAACTAAAATAATTAGCTGAAAAAGTTGATTGAATTTGATTGATTATTTGTCACTGAAAGTTTAACTGGAGGTCAAAATATCGAACTTTTAAGTAAATAATGAGAAACTTAAAATTGGATTTTTATCAGATAAACTTTCCATGAAGTTATTCTCTTTTTCTCTGTAGTCGCGAGAAAAATTAAGGATATTAATTTATTATGTAAATATATTATTGTATAATTCTATCGATATTATGTAAATATAAGATGGAATGTATTATTTCGTATCTTTATTTCCTCGTTTTAACCGTCTTTCTAAAACTAAATCTTTTAATTAAAATATCTACATTTTTGTCCAAGTACGACGTTGGCTTTTAGCTTAATAGATATATTATGTAGAGTTAAGTGGAGTAATTTCGAACGGGTTTTATTTTTTGTCTATAGCGGTGTGAAAAATGTATATTTTTGAACAGTTTTTGGCTCGAAATGCAAGAGGAACTCAAGTCCTAACTCGCTGCATTCGTGGATTTGTAATATTTACATTATTTCATACAAATATTTCCCTCTGAAAAACAAAGTTGCTTTTTGAATTTTTGCAAAGTGGTGGCGTAATTCCGAACACGCAAGAAAACTGTCTACAAGATGCATAAACATTCACATAAATCGGTTTAAAAGGTTACCACAGAGGTATTGAATAAAAATCATCGAATTTAATTAATGTTTATTTGTAAAAATTATTATAAAAAAAAAAATTTTTTAATTTATTTTTTTTTATGTGAAAGTATGTTATAAATAAGCAATAAATGTATTATTAAAAAAAAAATTAATCCATTTTGATTTAATACGTAATATAAAGTGGTCGGAATTTTCTATGCCGACAGAATCTCTCCCAAATATGTGTTTGACAGGAAATTTACCATCTTGCCAGACGCAACAGTAACCGACGGATCAGACATTTGTCTGTACACGGACGGTTCCAAAAGCAATACTGGCTCAGGGGCGGGGATTTTCTCCTCTGAACTTCAGCTGCATATAAGGCTAACTCTAGGTAGTTAAGCCTCCGTCTTCCAAAGTGAGCTAATGGGTATACTACACAAAGCGGAAATAGTCCAGGACAAAACAATTCAAATAATCACAGACAGCAGAGCTGCTCTTATGGCACTTGGTCGTCATAAGATCATCTCGGGCCTGGTGCTGCAATGTATCCGGGCACTGAATGTGATATCAACACGCAATGCTCTAACTCTTAGTTGGGTGAAAGGGCACAAAGGTAATGAAGACAACGAGATGGCTGACAAGTTGGCGAGGCTGGGATCGGGTTATCCACCTTGTGGTCCCGAGCCTTTCATCACGCCGGCCGTTAAAACATTAGATGCCATCATAAAGAAAGAAACACATAAACGGCATGCGGAAAGATGGGCTGTAACAGGCAAAATCGCCCTTAAGACGGGATGTTTCACAAAGAAAAAAGAGGGGTCTCAATAGTCTGGAAGGCCGCCAGCTCAAAGTCGGCGAGGTCGTGGATCGCTACAAAATCAAGAACATCCAGAAACCGAGTTCTACAAAAGACTAAATCGGGAAAGTCTAAATCGACAGGGCGCCACTCGAGCTGATGAAGATCGAAGACTTACCTTCCTTGGAGGCTCTGCTCGAGGTTCGAACTCCGATCAAACGGTAGTTTTGTAACAAGAAAAAAAATGGGGGTAACACATAAATTTAATTTATCAAAATCAATCATAATTTAGAAAACAAAAATGAATAAAGCACAATTTGCAAGTGATCGACGTCAAGTTGTTCGCAGTCAAATCCTTAAAACTAAATGAGGGTGAATTCTTAAAATTTAAAAAAATGGTTAACATTATTAATTTCATAAACATACAATAATTAATGACCAAAACAAAAGAATGCTCAATACTAAAATAATTATTCATACAGTCACTCACAAAAGTACCCGGCCACCTTTCACCTTAAACAAATTTTACTTGTTATATTGTGAATTAACGAAAACAAAGCAAATTAAAAATTATTTATGAAAACCTCTAAAAAAAATAATAAAATAATTAAAAATACAAAAAAAAAAGGTTTCAGTTTTACATAGAAAATTTAACACACAATAGTATCCGGCCACATACAAAATAATGTAAGAAAACAACAATTTCTTCAAAATTAAAATTTTTTTTGGTAACCCTTCGATTTTATAATTGCTCTCAATCTGTTGGGCATTGATTCCACAAGTTTTCTAGTCACATTGTGACTCATTTTGGTCCATTCTTCCTGAATACAATTTTCAATTCATTTTTATTAAAAATATTAGTGTTTCTTAAGGCCTTTTTTAATTTTCCCTACAAATGCACTGTGGAATTGATGTCTGGCGATTGGGGTGGAGTTTCCAATTGTTTCGGAACATTATACAAAATCCGTTCTTTTGAATTTCTAGCAAAGTGCTTGGGGTCATTGTTCTGCTAGAAAATAAAATTATAATTTAAACCCATCTGTTGTGCACCAGCTTTTAAATGGTTTTGTTAAATGTTCATAAAACCATATGGGTTCATTTTTCCTTCAATGAGATGAAATTTACCAACCCCAGCCACCGACATATATACCTCCAGATCATAATGAAGGCACCCTCGGGCTCCATAGTTGCTTATAAGTTCCTTTTATTAAACACCGTACCTGGTTTTTTCCATACCATCTCGTCGACCCGCAATTATACTGTCGTACATCACAAAATAGAAAAAAATTAGTTAAGATAGCCATTTTGTATAATTTTTTTCCCTATCGATCTGTGTTTTCAGAATGTTTCAATTTTGAATAGTTTTCGAGATATTGGGTATGAATTTTGCTTTATACGCCACAAAATACCGTAGCTTCACTATTATATTACCTTATACGCCAAATTTTTGGATATATGTAGTTATATAATATTTAAAAAATATAATTAAATTAAAGAATAATTTTAAATTAAATTGTTTACTTCGACTGAAAATTTAATTTCCTTGACTTGGCATTAAAAATGAGAAATTCCCTGACTTTTTTCCAGATTTTCCAGGTTTTAAAAACAAGTGGGAACCCTGTAATTGTTATACGGGGAATAATGTTATACTAAGTTTATCTGATTATTCTAAAATTGGTCCTTAATGTAGTTTTGTTATTTGTCTATATTAAAATTTTTGTCTTTTGTAAAAACAGGGCCCCCGTTAACAACTTCGCACACGGGTCCCTGAACTGCTTGTTACGCCACTGAAAATATATATAGCAATAGTTCGGAAGATTCATTACATATTTATTATTTTACATTTATTATTTTGTAACATTTAACAGAGCTAAACGAAAGAATTTTAACAGTTCAGTTAAGCATACAGTAAGTAGAAAAAACAAATTATTCAAAACAATCAGAGAAGACATGATTATCACTTGACTGGTCAGAATTAAAAATATGTCACCTGTCAAGTGATAATTATGTTTTTTTTTATTGTTTTGAATAATTGATTATTCTACGTCTTCTTAACTGGACTGTTAAAATGTTTTTTGGTTTTAACATTTCGTTTAGTTCTATATACTATATACTATATACCTACTACAAATCTACTTGAAATTTTTTATTTTTGGTTCATTTTCGTATTTATTATTCTTTACAACTAAAATTATCATTTTTATCCCTCTTTCAATTTTTCAAAAGAATAAGAGGCCTCCTTCCTAATTGTTACAATATATTTTTATAATTTGGGGTTTGGGGGTGTTCGGAGGATAGTGAGGGATGCTAGAAGCTGAAATATGTAGAAATTATAATGTAAAGAGACAAATCCTCTCCAAAATCAACTTTCTTGTTACAATATTAACTTTTCACCTCTCTAGCCTACCAGACGATAGACGAAACGGAAAAGCTAAAATAATCGTTTTCATCCCTCCAAATTATCGAAAAGTGATAAAAATAGATGGGGGGGGGGGGGGCAGTGCCGTGCGGTTGATTTTCTCAGTATGATGCAAATCTTCGAAATGCCGCCCTTTAAATGTTGTTTTCTTTAAAAACAATCTTCAATTCTTAATTATTAAATGGTTCAATTTATTGCTAATGCTGCCTTCTTTCCGTGCCGCCTGATGCAGCCGCATCTCTGCATCATAGTACCGCACGGCCCTGGGGGGGGGGCATCCTCCGAAAACGGTGGGTGATGGGGGAAAACGGAGGTTATATTCGGATTCAAGAGGTCATTTTACATAAGAATCAGCAGGAATGGTATATCAGGGGTCAAACAAAAATTTTTTTGTTTGCAGACCAGTGTTATCATTCATTACACTTATTTCAATTTACCAATTATGGCGACGGCCGTTCAAAGATTTCATTTATTCAAAATTTAATTTTTTATAGAAAATTAGCTTGAAACCCTCAATTGTGGCGATGGATGCGGCGGTTCTATTGCACCAATGGTTTATCCAACCCTGATTGTAATGGAAAAAATGCAATTTCCAACTGGTTCTTTTGCATTTCTGTTGAACAAATCCGAAAAAATTAATCAAAATACTTTTTTCTGAGTTTAAAGTTTAAAAATTCTCATCCTGGCTTATCGGTGGGATTTAACTTGTTCAATTTAGATAAGAACTTCTTCCGACCAATTAGCTTATCTCTACGATTACTAGATAAGCACCATTGCAGATGGCACTAATTACCTGCCCTGTTATCAAATTGGGAAGCAATTATTTTTGTTTTATTGGTAAATAAAGTCCATAGATAACAGGGTAGGTACCTGATTGAACCAAATATATGAAGGAAACCGGTTTGAGATTCAGTATTTTTGTGTCCTTCGATAACAAAGCATCCTTAAGATTGATAATATTGTTAGTTACCAATATTAAAACGTAGATTTAACATAAGCAGTTCTAAGTGGTGGAACAATAAGCAGCTTGTAATACACATAAGTGATATAAGTTCAGCTTCTATTCAATAGGTTCACATTTGCTCGACGTACTGGTTTCAAGTTCAGTGTCAATTTTAAAATGGGAAGTATCGCCAATGCGCCTTGTTATTTAGTTTTAGAAGATGGAACCATTTTTAATGGTGAACCTTTTGGTGCGAAAAATGAAATTAGCGGTGAAGTCGGTAAGTATTTAAAAATTTTGATTTTGATTCCAACACGTGGTTTTCGTTTATAGTAGTAGTTACAATACTTTAAAGCGGCTATCGATAAGGCTATCGGAAATTTCCTGAACTATCGATTTTTTAAATGTTACGGTTAATGCGGTTTTTTAATATACCGGTTTGATTTATTTTTGAATTTTGATTAATAGTTTTTTGTTTACATTTTTACGATTAATTTGTCATTTAATAATCTCTATTTATTTTACCAGTGGCGGCGTTACTATGGTATTTAATACTATGGTATTTAAATTTTTTTATTTTTTTCTTTATCTTTAACTTTATTTTGAAAAAATTTCCGAGCTTTCTTTTAAGTAATCTGGAATAAATAGAGGAGAGAGTGTCCTTCGCAGGGGTTACCCTATTAAAAGAAATTCCAATGCATTTAGAAATTTTTAGGTAATTTTACTACCTGACTTGACATTTTGTACAGTAAATGATATCCCAAGGCTATTCATTTTTAGTATTTGTTGTTGCCCATAAATAACCCCTATAATAATTGTACTCATGATTGTTTACAATGTTTGAAATAAATGATAAAATTACGTTCATTGAAATTTAAAAGTATAACAATAATATGCAGTACCGGATCTAGGGATCTTGGCGCCCTGGCCAAAGGTTTTTTAAGTCTATTTTAAAAACTACTGTGTGGATTTTTTTAAATTTTTAAATAAAATATCATAATTAATTGTACATCCCAAATAAACATATTTTTGAAAATTTTAAAAGTGGATTTAGGGAGAAGGGGCTCTAGCTCCCCAAAATTCCCCATACGGCGTACGGAAAAATATGAGGGTGTTTTTGGAATTTTACTTAAAAAATTGTAGGTTTGGACTTTAGCCCCTCTTCTCGAATCACGAATCATAATTCTGGATCCGCCTCTGCCAAACCTAAAATATTAAAACTGGGGATATGTGTAAGCACGAAGGGCTTCAAATGCAAATAATTAATAGAACCTCATAATAATCCTCTTAATTCCTAACGAATAGAAGAAATAAATCGGTCATTTCAAAAACAGCATAATCAACAAAACTAAAATTTAACTAAACATTTTTAAGATTTTTTTTGCAAATTTGTAATTTTAGATCTTTACTTTGTTAGTTACTTAACAATTAATACTTTAAAATGTTGATATTATTAAATAATAAATTTTATAACATGGTTTTTGCTGATGCATGTAAAATTTCACTTCTGCGACTTATGTTGTTTTTGAAATGACCGGTTCAAATGATTTATCTTCATATCTAAAGTGCGGTCAACGAAGAGAGCAGTGGTTCTCAACCTTTTAGTGACCAAAAACTCTTCAACAAAAATTTTAGTTTGTTTGAAGCCCACTACAAACTAAATTTTATAAAAAAAGTACTGACGAGCACGTAAGCGGAGACAGTGTACATTATTCCCAGAAGAAATCTTAATATTAAAAAAATATTAAAAAATATTAAAAAAAAAAACGAGATCTTTGCGCTTGCAGGTAATTAACTAGAAATTTTAAATTAATTATTCGTTCTAATTATGAATTTTTGTATAGGTATATTATTTTACCAAAATTTGCAGTTGGTACTAAATGCCCTAAAGGCTCCTTGGCTTTGCGTCGCAGGCGAAAATATTTGAATTTTTAAGGTCAACCGCGCTTAAAGCAAATGTAAAATCTCTGACAGGATAATTAATATACATAATTTTTATGGACCGTTAGGTCCAGGTTGAGTAACTTTGGTTGAAAGACTAAGATTCCAATTTTGACTTCAGGGCTGTGTTTACAGTACGAGTAGTTAGAAAGTAAATATACTAAAAGTCTCCTTACCTAGGAGGGTACAAACTAGGTCGTATATTTTGGTTTTTTGCTTATATCTCAAAAACGGTTAGCTTTAACCAAAAAGTGAGTATGTACATACAGTAGAATCCGCTTAATGTGATCTCGGATAATGTTATCAGTCGGTTATTGTGATCATTTTTTTTGGAAACCGGCCACTTTTTCTTTCTTTCTTTTCTTCTATCTTGTTCTAATCGAAGTCTTCTAAAATTCGCATTTTTCTAAATTTTGCTAATTGTTATCAGTTATCAGTTAATATTATTAAAATGACCTTGGCCCGAAGTGATCACATTAAGCGGATTCTACTGTAATTTGAAAATTTTCAACAAACTTCCTTTTTGTTTTTTTTTCTATTTTATATTATGCAAAAAAAAGCTTGTATATATTTTCAAGTTATTAAAATTATAGCTATACATCATCACTAAATTTAGTTTCTTTTAGTTTCGATAAATTACTGAAAGACTTAGAATTTCACAAATATTTTTTTCAATTCAGCACCAACCACTTTTTGGCTAGGGGTAACCGTTTTCGAGAAATAAGTAAACAACCATAAACCGAACCCTTTTTCATGAACACTGAGTTCTTCTAAAAACTGAGTTCTCGATATTTCTGCAATTGTTATTGTTCTTCGACAATAAACAAATTTTTGATTTAGTGTTATTGCTTTATTTTTGTAATACATACAGTGACAGCGCCAGGGGTGGGCCAGTTTATTTATAAATTTTGTGTGCCCACCCAAATATATTGGGCTTAATTTTTGCCTACCCATTTAAAAAATGCTGCCGCCGTCGCTGGGATTAACATGTAAGTTTCACTGTTGATGCCACTGCCGTTTCTGAGACTGGTCTGAGAGATATAAAACAGCAAGACAAAGGGCATGAAATACCCTCCAGTACATCTGTAATTGTTAAAGTTGTATTTCATAATGAAGTTACTAGGTCAACAAATTTGCACTGGAGGGCATTCCATGCCCCCCAGACCCCCCGGTTTGAACAACAAAAAGTTTGTGTGCATAGTTTTTGATTAGCTTTATTAAACAAGAAACTTTTAGTTTTTCAGAACATTTACACCGGAGGATCTGAGGGTATGATGTACCCTCCCACAGTAACTTGATTATGGAATACAACTTAATGTAAATACCCCCCCCCCCCCCCGGTTGGAAAAATAAAAAGTTGGTGACCGTGTATATAAGCACATCCCAGCGGATCTATGGATTATAAAATATCTTCCAGTATCGCACTAATTGTAAGAAGCGATTGAGAAACTTTGTGTTTTTAAAACCGGGGGGTCTGGAGGGCATGGAATGCCCTCCAGTACATCATTAATTGTGTTAAGTTGTATTCCATAATCAAGTTACTGCACTAGACTCTCGGATGTAAAGGTATTTGGCTCTGAAAGAGTAAAAGTTTTTTTTTATAAAATTAATCCAAAAATATGTGAGCAAACTTTCCGTTTCTGAAACCTGGGGGTTCAGGGTACGTCAGTAATTGGGTTAGATTGTATTCCATTATCAACTTATTGAGTTAATAAAAATTAACTGATGTTACTGATTTTAAGTTCATCTACCACTTTAAATATGAATTTTTTTATTATTAAAACGCTTTTATTAGCTTCACTTGTAACTAACTAACTATGTAAGAAAATCTTGGAAGCTTAATTTGACCCACTTCCCGTTTTCCGATTGAGCTGAAATTTTGCACATAGATTCTTCCCCGATGACAATACACTTAGCAAACAAAAATTTCAAATTTTTTGAAAAAAAAAGTAAAAAAATTAAATTTTTATGGTTCTATTCAAAAACGCATTTTTAGTTTCACTTTTTTTTTCACAAACTACCTGCGAAATGTAAAATCTTACACTTTTAGTTTAGACTACAAAACTTATGAGTGATTTAATTAGATAATCGGATAATCTACTTAACTACTTAAGATTTATGACTTATCAGACTTTGTTTAAGACTGAAAAGTATAAAATAAAATATTTTAGTTTTAAAAAACCAAAAAACACGCTTTTATGACGTACTAAAAATTAAAAAATAATTAAATTTAACCCTTTCGGACACCTTGTAGTCAATTGATAATTGGTGACTGAAAGGGTTAATAAACTAATTCAAAAAGCTAATTCAAAAAAATTATTAAAAATAAATTAATAGCTAAATTTTGTTGTGAATTGATCGAATTGTAGAATTGAAAATCGTTCAAAATAATCCCGCGGCCCCCGTTTCTAACAGCCAAGATATAATAAATTTTTTAATATTTGAACTAATTTAAAAAAAATTTTTAGTTTTCCAGACGGGTATGGTCGGATACCCAGAATCCTTAACCGACCCAAGTTACCACGCTCAAATTTTAATTTTAACTTATCCAATCATTGGGAATTATGGAGTACAAGATGAAAATAAACTTGACGAAAACGGATTACCCCGGTAAATATGCTAATTTTTCTTCTAAAATTTTTAATTTACGAAATCTTTTCTCTTCAGTTGGTTTGAATCGAACAGAATTTGGGCGTCCGGGCTTGTTGTGGGAGAATACTGCGATTATCCCAGCCACTTTTGTGGCACACAAACTTTATCAAAATGGATGGAAAAACAAAATATTCCAGGTATCCAGGGAATCGATACCAGAATGCTGACAAAAAAAATTCGTGAACATGGAACCATGCTTGGAAGATTAGTTTACAGTTTACCCATCGATACAAAAATGCCAATTCTAGACCCAAATTTAAGAAATTTAGTTGCAGAAGTTTCAATAAAAGTAAACTTATTTTTTAGTTAGTTATGTATCAGAATTTATTATTTTCTTTTAAGAAATCTACCGTTTACAATCCGAACGGAACACCACGAATTTGTGCTGTCGACTGCGGTTTAAAATTCAACCAACTGAGATGTTTTATCAAACGAGGCGCGAGAGTTGACGTGGTTCCATGGAATCATAAATTTAACATCGACGAATACGACGGTCTCTTTTTGAGTAACGGACCAGGCAACCCGGTTATGTGCGAGGAAACCATAAATAATTTGAAGCAAGTTTTAGATTGTGGTAAAATTAAACCCATCTTTGGAATTTGTTTAGGACATCAATTACTCTCTGTTGCTATTGGATGCAAAAGTTTCAAAATGAAGTAAGTTTTCTTTCAATAACTCATGGCTGTTTTACTAACTTTTTATGTGTCAGGTATGGAAATCGTGGACACAATCAACCTTGCGTTCACATTGACACAAAAAGATGTTACATGACATCACAAAATCATGGATTTGCAATTGATGCCGATTCTTTACCACCTGATTGGAGTGCTTTATTTACCAATGCTAATGATCAAACGAATGAGGGTATTGTAAGCAATAATCTACCATATTTTAGTGTTCAGTTTCACCCGGAACATACCGCCGGTCCTCAAGACTTAGAGTGTCTTTTTGACGTCTTCTTAGATGTGGTCAGATCATCCATAAAAGGAGATAAAACCGTTAACGTTAAAACCTCAATCAAGCAATCTCTTCAATATACTTCTCCTATTCCCGTTATATCTACCTTCCCAAGAAAGGTCTTAATAATCGGTTCAGGTGGTTTATCAATCGGTCAAGCAGGCGAATTTGACTATTCTGGTTCCCAAGCAATCAAGGCGTTGAGAGAAGAAAACATTTCAACGGTTTTAATTAATCCAAACATTGCAACTGTTCAAACATCCAAAGGTTTGGCCGATAAAGTTTACTTTTTACCCTTGCTTCCCGAATATGTAAAGGAAGTAATTAAAGCAGAACGACCTACCGGTGTTCTGTTAACGTTCGGAGGACAAACCGCCTTAAATTGCGGTGTCGAATTACAAAAAATGGGAGTATTCAAAGAATACAACGTTCAGATTTTAGGAACTCCTATTCAAGCCATCATCGATACAGAAGACCGAAAAATATTTAGTCAACGCGTAGCTGAAATTGGCGAACGAGTTGCTCCAAGTTGTGCAGTTGTTTCCGTGAAAGAAGCGATCGAAGCTGCCGAGAAGTTAGGGTATCCGGTTATGGCAAGAGCTGCGTTTTCTTTGGGTGGATTAGGGTCTGGATTTGCTGACAATAAAGAAGAGTTGAGAAGTTTGGCAACACAAGCGTTAGCACATTCAAACCAACTTATTATAGATAAATCGTTGAAAGGTTGGAAGGAAGTGGAATATGAAGTTGTTCGTGACGCTTTTGATAATTGCATCACTGTTTGTAATATGGAAAATGTGGATCCTTTGGGAATTCATACAGGCGAATCAATCGTAGTTTCTCCTAGTCAAACACTTTCAAACAAAGATTATAATATGCTCAGAACGACTGCCATCAACGTGATCCGACATTTGGGTGTAGTTGGAGAGTGTAACATCCAATACGCTCTTAATCCGGAATCGGAAGAGTACTATATAATCGAAGTTAATGCTCGTTTGTCAAGAAGTTCTGCATTGGCTAGCAAAGCGACTGGTTATCCGTTGGCTTACGTTGCTGCAAAACTGGCATTAGGAATTGCTTTACCAGACATTAAGAACTCCGTCACTGGAAACACGACTGCTTGCTTCGAACCCAGTCTGGATTATTGTATCGTCAAGATTCCTCGGTGGGATTTAAGTAAATTTACACCAGTCAGCACTAAAATTGGTAGTTCTATGAAGAGCGTGGGCGAAGTTATGGCAATAGGTAGAAAATTTGAAGAAGCTTTCCAAAAGGCGTTGCGGATGGTAGACGAGCAAGTTATTGGATTTGATCCAAATTTAAAACAAGTAAATGACGACGATTTGAGAGAACCAACAGATACGAGGATGTTTGTAGTTGCTGCAGCGCTGAAACAAGGATATTCTGTTGATAAGCTGTACGAATTGACCAAAATCGACAGGTGGTTCCTGAAGAAAATGCAAAATATCATTGATTTAAATAATTCTTTGGAATTAATTGAACAGCATAAGTTGACTCCAGAAATTTTGCTGAAAGCCAAACAGTTGGGATTTTCTGACAAACAAATAGCGACTGCGGTGAAGAGTACCGAACTCGCGATTCGTAAACAAAGGGAGGAATGTAACGTTACGCCGTTTGTGAAGCAAATCGACACAGTTGCAGCTGAGTGGCCGGCCACCACAAACTACTTGTACCTTACTTATAACGCGAACAGTCACGATATCACATTTGACGAAGTTCACATAATGGTAATTGGGTCTGGAGTTTACAGAATTGGCAGCAGCGTAGAATTCGATTGGTGTGCAGTGGGTTGTTTGAGAGAACTCAGAAGAATGAACAAAAAAACGATTATGGTTAATTACAATCCAGAAACTGTTAGTACGGATTACGACATGTCTGATAGATTATATTTCGAAGAAATTTCATTCGAAGTTGTTATGGATATTTATACGTTGGAAAATAACGCCGGAATCATTTTGGCCATGGGTGGACAGTTGCCCAACAACATTGCAATGGATTTGCATAGACAGCAAGCAGTTATTTTGGGTACCTCCCCAGAATCCATCGATGGAGCCGAGAATCGTTTCAAATTTTCAAGAATGCTCGATCGTATTGGAATTTTACAACCACGCTGGAAGGAACTAACAAATTTGGAATCTGCCATTAGGTTCTGTGACGAAGTGGAATACCCTTGTTTGGTTCGACCTTCTTACGTTTTAAGCGGAGCCGCTATGAATGTAGCTTACTCGAATCAAGATCTAGAAACTTACTTGAAATGTGCAAGCTATGTCAGTAAAGAGCATCCGGTAGTAATTTCAAAATTCATCAAAGATTCCAAAGAAATTGACGTGGATGCGGTTGCGTGTGATGGCGTGGTTATGTGTATGGCCATATCCGAACATATCGAAAACGCTGGTGTTCACTCGGGAGATGCTACGTTGGTTACTCCCCCTCAAGATTTAAATCACGAAACTTTCATGAAAATTAAAAAAATAACCGAAGACATTGCAAGCAATTTGGGAGTTACCGGACCGTTTAACATGCAATTGATAGCCAAGAACAACGAACTGAAAGTGATCGAGTGTAACGTTCGCGTATCTCGATCGTTTCCGTTTGTTTCCAAAACTTTGGATCACGATTTCGTTGCTATGGCAACCAGAATAATGCTCGGTGAAGTTATGGAGCCGGTAGACCTGTCGGTTCTTAGCAATAAAAGGGTTGGCGTTAAGGTACCTCAATTTTCCTTCTCGCGTTTAGCTGGAGCGGATTTCATGTTGGGCGTTGAGATGGCTTCTACTGGAGAAGTAGCATGCTTTGGACACAATAAATACGAAGCTTATCTGAAAGCAATGATGAGCACAGGATTTACAATACCAAAAAATTCAATCTTTCTGTCTGTTGGTACTTATAAGGTAAAAAGAAGTCAGCATTTTGTTGTTATTAATTTTTAATTTTCGTCATTTTTACAGCACAAGCAGGAGTTCTTGCCCAGCGTTAGGGCTCTCAAGAAAATGGGCTATAAATTATATGGAAGTATGGGAACGGCAGATTACTATTGCGGTAACGGTGTTGATGTAAGTTTTTATTTTTTATTATCGCAGCTTCTTATACAGATGTACAATTTTACAGATGGAACCTGTACATTGGACTTTTGAAAAAATCGACCAAAAAAATCAAAACGAGTTGATTACCTTGGCCGAGTTTTTGTCAACCAAACAATTCGATTTGGTTATTAATCTTCCAATGCGGCAAGGAGGTTCAAGAAGAGTTTCTTCTTTCTTGACCCACGGTTACCGAACTCGTCGTCTGGCAATCGATTTTTCTATTCCCTTGGTGACTGATATAAAGTGCGCAAAATTGCTGGTCGAATCTTTGGAACGAGTTAAGGTGCCAGTGATGAAAACAACCATCGATTGTATCACTTCCAAACAGTTGATACATTTGCCGGGATTCATCGACACGCACGTTCACGTAAGAGACCCAGGTGCAACGCACAAGGAAGACTTTGCATCTTGCACAGCTGCAGCTTTAGCCGGAGGAGTAACGATGATTTGCGCTATGCCAAATACAAATCCTGCTATTATCGACGAAGAATCTTTAGACTTAGTGAAGAAGTTGGCCAAAACGAACGCGAGATGTGATTATGGTTTGTACGTTGGTGCTTCTTCCCTCAACACTACTACTGTCGCCAAATTGGCACCGCAAGCGGCAGCATTAAAAATGTACCTGAACGAAACATTTACAACACTCAAGCTTGATGACATTGCTGTTTGGACAAAACACATCATGAATTGGCCAAGAAAATCGACGTTATGCGTTCACGCTGAAGGCCAAACAACTGCCGCTATTCTTTTCATCGCACACTTACACGATCGCGCAGTTCACGTTTGCCACGTTGCAAGAAAGGAAGAAATTTTGATAATCAAAGCTGCAAAGGAAAAAGGATACAAAGTTACTTGCGAAGTCTGTCCACATCATCTGTTTTTGAGTGTCGACGATGTCGACTCTATTGGACCTCTAAAGAGTCAAGTGAGACCTCGTCTTGTTACTTTGGAAGACCAAAAAGCTCTGTGGGATAACCTCAACGTTATCGATACTTTTGCTACGGATCATGCACCTCATACTTTACAAGAAAAAACCAGTCCAAATGCTCCACCGGGTTTTCCTGGTTTGGAAACAATTTTGCCGCTTCTTTTAACCGCTGTTCACGAGAAGCGACTTACCATCAGCGATCTAATTGAGAAGTTCTATTTAAATCCTAAAAAAATTTTCAATCTACCTGAACAAGCTGACACTCACGTGGAGGTCGACATGGATGAAGAATGGATAATTCCAGAAGCCATGCCGTACAGTAAATCCAAATGGACACCATTTGCCGGTAGAAAAGTTCGCGGTTCGATTCATCGCGTTATTCTGCGCGGCGAAGTTGTATATGTGGATGGTCAAGTTTTAGCCAAACCCGGATATGGGGAGAACGTTCGCGATTGGCCCAAACATTTATCGCTCGACAACCGTCTACCAGTTTTGGACCGTGCAATCTCACCGTCTAAATTTGACTACGATTCCGATGCTAACACCAACGAAACGTTCTCTAAATTGATTGGTCTTCCAAAAGTTAATTTTCCTTTCGACGCCCATAATAGAATTCATAACAAAATTTCTCCAATGTTACCACACAGAATGAAAGAAGATGGTCACGAGATAATTCACAACCAAGCACATCCACAGGGACTTTCTGGAAAACATATAATATCTGTTGACATGTTTACAAAAGAGCATTTGAATGAAATTTTCAATCTTGCTCAAACTTACAAGTCGGACGTTTCTAAGGACAGACCCCTTGATCACGTTTTGAAGGGAAAACTTATGGCTTCTATTTTTTACGAAGTGAGCACTCGCACAAGTCTCAGTTTTTCAGCTGCCATGCAAAGATTGGGAGGAAGAGTAATTCATATGGACGAAATTAGTTCTTCAGTCAAAAAAGGAGAGACACTGGAAGATTCTATTGCTGTTATAGCTGGTTATTCAGATGTGATTGTGCTGAGGCATCCCACACCTGGGTCTGTTTATGTAAGTTAGTAGACTTATTTTTTAAAGTAAAATTTACATTTGGTTTGTATTATAGAAAGCGTCGCAACATTGCAGAAAACCACTGATAAATGCTGGCGATGGAATTGGAGAACATCCAACTCAAGCCTTGTTGGACATATTTACCATTCGTGAAGAAATTGGTACGGTTAACGGTTTAACCATTACTCTTGTCGGTGATTTGAAGAATGGAAGAACGGTTCATTCTTTGGCACGGCTTCTGACGTTGTACAACGTCCAATTGCGCTATGTTAGTCCTGCTTTATTGAAGATGCCGAAACATATAACCGATTTTGTTGCAAACAAAGGAATAAATCAGCAGGAGTATGACAGTTTGGAGGAAGTGTTAAGTGACACAGATGTGTTATACATGACGAGGATACAGAAGGAACGGTTTAGTAGTGAAGAAGAATACGAAAATGTAAGTTTGGATATTGTTACTAAGTTGGGGTTACTATTTTGTTTGTTTTCAGGCATGTGGACATTTTATTGTTACACCGAAACTGATGACTCATGCAAAGAGGAAAATGATCGTTATGCATCCTCTTCCAAGAGTGTTTGAAATAAGTCAAGCATTTGATTCCGATCCTCGTGCTGCATATATTAGGCAAGCAGAGTATGGAATGTATGTTCGAATGGCCTTGTTGGCAAAAGTTTTAGGAAGATATTAGAAAAATAATTAAAAATTAATTGGCCTGTGATTAATTGCATCGATTTTTAAATTAATTTTTACAATGTCAAGATCTTTTTATTATGTATGTTGTACTGTTTTGTAAATTTTAGCTTTATTTAATTTTATTCCAATAATGGTTTTACATGATGCAGATACTAAATATTTTATTAGTTAATAAAAGTTTATCTACTATAGGTAATTTAAATTTGAACTCATCTTGTTCGGTGGATTGTATGAATTTTCCCTAAATTGTGTGAATATTGTTGTCAGTGATTTTCTCCATCAACTTTCTAGATATAATGTTTTCTATATTTGCGGGATTGATTGAGATAAATCTCTACATTTTCACAAAATTATTTCAACGACAACTAAGTGCTGTCAACTTGGCACAGACTGACTCAGTTTTCTTAACAGGTTACATATAAAGGCTGTATTACTTCTTTATTTTTTATCTTGATTTTAGAGAACAAAATACAGAAGTTAATCTAAGCTTCTTTTTTTAGATTCTACCTTCTCAGAATTCTTTTGAAATTCTATCATTTTGATTTCTTTCTTCATTCACTCGAAATTTTCAATTATCATTGTTTAACATATAAGTTTAAAATAAAATATTTTAGTTTAGTACTTCGAATTTATTGATAGATATGCTATCTACTGCAGAGAGAATAGCAAAATTTAGAAAACACTTGCAATATTTTATAAGGCCAGTGTAATTTAAATAGCAGAATTAAAACTGAATAAATAATGGAAAATATAGGGGTTAAGTTAGAAAACATGTATCATTCCAATGATATTAAAGAAGATATTTCAATTCGTGAAGTAGAAGAGAAAGTAGAATGTGAAAATTCATTACTATGCCAACAATCAGAATGTGAGGTAACATGTAGCGAAGAATTGAATAATTTTCAACTCAAGAGACGTGCTGAAATTCATTGTGATACATAATTGTTTGAATGTCAAATTTGTGGCAATAAATTTTCAAAAAAAGGCAATTTCAAAGTACATTTGATGATCCATACCGGGGAAAAACCCTTCAGCTGTAAAATATGTGACTACACATGTACACATAAAGTCGAATTAAAATTTCATGTAATGAAACATACTGGGGAGAAGCCTTATGCCTGTAAAAATTGTAACTTCAAGTGCACAAGGAAAGCTATTCTAAAACAGCATATTTTGATTCACACCGGAGACAAACCTTTTGCATGTGAAGCTTGTGAATTCAAGTGTAGAACAAAATCCAATTTGAAAGTACATTCAAGGGTTCACACCGGTGAAAAATCCTTTGTTTGTGAAAATTGTGATAAAGAATTTTCATCAAAACACAGTTTGAAACAGCATGAAATAATTCATAATACTCGAGAAAAATAGTTTGACTTAGAAATTTGTGCTTCAGAGGATGTTCAAGAACGAATTATTGAATGACATAATTATATACCCGGGAAAACCAAATATCTTATAAATATACATTTTGATTATATTATTTGATGTAATATTATTTTGTTTATATAGATTTACAATTTTTGTGTAATATATTACTAAAATAAAAAAATTATCAACTTCTGCAAACCGAATTTATGACCAATATCTTGCTGCCAATATTTTTATGTTATTAATTAATTAATAGAAATTGGAAAATTAATTAAATTAATCGAATAAAAGAATTTGGATAAAATCTAAATAATTATTTTGTCAAGTGGTAATTGGAATAGATAATAATCTATTAACGAGGATTTAGGGAATTTTTATAAAATTGTGTTATTTGGAATTTATAATATTAAAAGTTATTTAGAGGTATCCAGAATAAAATTGATAGCTCTGCTTCCATAATATGATCGACTTATCAATTGCTTTTAACTTATCCATTTATACATAAATTCAAATATATAGTCGTGTTACTAAATCATTTTTGGAATATTTCTTATGGTTGATAATTTTGGATTTATCATGTGGAACATTTTCTTGAAGTTAAATGATTTTGGATTTATTGTGTAAAATAATTTTTGGTTTCAATAATTTGATTTTGTAGATTTTGAATAAATAATATGAGATTGTGATAGTTTTTTTATTTAACTTTTTTATTGTAAATTATTTATTGTAATTTTATAAAATTTTGAATTTTGTGCTCTTTTGGTGCTACCATTGTTGCATATGTCACAAAAAACATGTTATTAAATCATGACGTAATACAAGAACACTTAACTACTATAACCTCAGACTAACTATTTACTAGACAGAGCATAGCTATGCTAACACACAGGTTTGTTTTGAAGCAAATTTTAAGCATCACTGTTGGTAAACATTACTTGTTATTAAACAACGTCCAGTGGTTACGCCTATGAATTTTTATAGGTTAAATTTTACTTACTTATGTTTTAAAGATTTTTGATACACTCCACCACACACAATGCATTGCTTGCCCATTTTTTAAATTATAAATTCCACACACGACTCAATAACTAAAATAATTAATTCACTATGTTTAAAAAAATATTTCGTATTTTAACCACAACAAGTGGTGCGCATTTTTGACCAATTTCAACTCGGGACTCGGTAAACACCAGATATGTAAACAAATAGAAAAATTTGCTTCAAGTTACGTTTGTATATGTTCTGTCTAGGTATATTTAGTCTGAGACTATAACCACAAGCTAATATAATCCCAGTACCTCAAGAACATCAGAACATTGTAGTACTCAGTTATTAGTTCAAATAAATACATAATAAATTATGTTTAGTTTTATTTGTCTAACAACACAACATCCATTTTAATGTATGTACGAGAAGACCAGTGGTTAGCCTCTTCCAAGTGGTGTAGCAAACGGACCTATTTCTACAGGAAGGTCCTGATATTTTTTATTTGAATCTCAAGTTTGAAATTTTTGATTTGATTTTGAGCATAAAATTGCTATTTGAGCGAGTAATAATATTTTATTTTGTTTAATTAGGAAATCGGTTAAAGTTTGGAAGACATTGTTAAAATCTTATCTGAACTGTTGCAAATACGTTACCGTCAAACGGGGAGAGATTGGCCCAGTTTTATTGTATTTTGAGTTTTCAATGGTTAAAATGCCAAGTAAAATGAAGCAAATGTTGAACAAAAAAAAATTATTACTGTTCAAGTAAAAGTTTAAAGATGACGACCTCTTAGATTTTTTTTTTGATTTTGTTTTGTTTTCCAATTTGTCATAAGAAAAAAAAAATTTTAGAACAATCTCTACGGGTGACATTGTTCCATATCTTAAAAACTATGCTTCTAGGCAGCTCACTTGTTTTAGACCAATGTCACATTTTCCCAATTTTATATATTATAGAATTAAGGGCCGGTATTTCAGTTATGGTTTAAACTAAGATCTGAGTTTCAACTCAGTTCATATTGATATCTGACCAATCAGGTAGCCATAAACGTAGGTTAATACTTGAACTTAGTTTAACTAGCAACTGAAATAATGGACCCAAATATTGAAAATTTAAAAGCATCCTAAGTGATTCAAATTATGTACCCTCCATATTATTTGAGATCGAACATGTCTGTCTTTATTTTAAATTTACCTTACAGGACACTTTTTTTATGTCTAAACTGTTACCAATATTTAAACTAGTGCTAGTCACCCAATAAAACTTCTCTCAAACCCAAAAAGTTATATAGTTGTGGTCAACATAATTATATCATACATCACATAAAAACATACAGATTCTGTCACCACTAACAATGTGGGAAATAAATTGTATTTATAATTATCCAGAATGGAAGAATGTCACCCTGTAGGACCAATCTCACTCCGGTTGACGGCAGCTTATATTTTGTCCATAATTTAGTTAAAAAAATGTTATTTTTTTAAATAAAAAAATTCAATTTTTTAAAAATGTATGTTATTTTGTACACCTGTAACACCCCGGAAATTTAAGTTAAATTTCCAGTGAGTTATATTTGAAAATAAATGTAAAATTTTTAATTATAAGTTGGTACTCATAAAAGAACACTCTGTAGATAAACGTTTTAAATAAGCTAAGCGTGAGAAATGTCGAATAATCAAAAATTATTTCGATTTTGGGTTCATTAGATTTAGTGTAAAATAGCCCATCTTTTGAAGCGGTTCAAGGTAGGTTATCGATGTTATTCATTGATGAATAAATACAAATTAGTGGCATTACATTTTAGCTTTTGAAAGATAAAAACTAATTATAAATCTTATAATCTAACGCAGACAGGTGGCACAGGGTTTTCATTCATAAGGAAATCATGAGCTTGCGCTTCCCATGAAAACCAGACGGATTTTGTTGTGAGAACCAAGAAGAAGGGCAATCAAAAGTCAAATTCGATTGCACGTGCAAAGGAAGTTTCCTTGTCGGAAAAATGTAACATCTTTGTTTAATTGTCGCGCACCTTTCCGCGTTTCCAAAACTTAAGTAGGGAGATGAATTTCATAAAAAGGAAAACTCAATTTTGGAGCGAGGACTTTTTGATTTGTAAGTCCAAGGGTGAAACGCTGTCCGGGCGCTTAGTGATTTGGTTTTATTTATCTTGCAAGAGAATTTTGGAAATTCTCTGTAAGATCATTCGGGAGTTTTAAATAAATTCAATTAATTTGAAATTGCAATAAACAACAAATGAATTGTTGGCAGTTTAATTAAATTTGAATGTTGTTGTTCGATTTAACGGTTGTACGGTTAAAATCAATTAAGTTCATTGTAAGGATAACTTTATTTTGAAAGGTAAGAGTTTTAAATCTTATGAAGTTAGTTTGAATCTAAAATTTTATTGTATTTTTGGGTACAGTTACCAATTTTGGGTAAATTTATGGTAGAGTGTTCTATTATGCTGTTGTATTAATTTTTCTTTTAATGGGAAATTATCTTAGGGATTTTTCCTCACTTAAATGATGAAATTTTGGGGCATTTTAATTTGTGTAGATTTGCTACAAGCAAATAAATAAGAGAGAAGATAAAATTGTTAGTGTTCATTTAAATTTGTAAAACGAATTTTTTATCTTAGAGCAGGTTGATTTACGAGATTTATTAAATTAAATCATATTTTGTGTGCTTATTTAGAGTAGGGTTTTACTTTGCTTAATTTAGTTTTATTGACTTTTCCTATTTAGTGAAAAATTTCTGTAATGGATTTTTCTATATGTACTTTATAATTGAACTATTTTTGAATTTATATATATATATTTTTTTTTGTTGTGGTTTAATAAATATTTTATTAATCTATACAAATTGGCCTCAAATTATTGAATAAAGTGAAAGTTTAAGATCAATCAATCATTAACTAAAAGATTAAGGAACGCAGAATTGCTTCTAAGCTAACGGTTAGCCGTTCGCCTGCGTTTATTCCAAAGAGACACTTGGTGACCACGAAAATCCAGTTAGCTACCAACAACATTAAAAAAAAAACATTACAAGTATCGACTAAGAAGCATACCAAATAATCTGAAGTCTGGGGGTGGTGGCAGCTAAAACAAAAAATAAATATTCTCCCTTTCTGCAGAGGTGCAACTTTGGCGTCGATATTTGGTTCAAATGTCGAAGCATCTCAAAACTTCGAATTTGGACAACGTAAAAACATAAAAAGTGGAAACCACGAGGCCCTGGGTTCTACAAATGGTGGCAGCGGTGGGATACTATCGATTGATTGATTTATTGATTTGCCAAAAGTTAAATTTTGATTTTTAGAAAAATTGAAAAAAAAAAAAATTTTTTTTTTTTTCTCCGAAAATTCTTCTAAGTCCGATTCCATGTGGAAATTAATTTTCAAATAGTAATTTTGAAGGAGAATTAGGTTTGTTTTGTGGGAAAATTGTGAAAATAAATTCACAAGTAGTCATTTTAGGAAGTGGTAACCCACAAAAATACAAATAATTTGTCCTAACTTTTGTATGCAAATTTTTATGATTTTATTTGTGTATGTTATATTTAATAATTTTTTTCTTCTTTGATTTGCACAAAGCGTGTGAATTCCAGATTTGCTTAAATATTGATTAATATTAAGAATTGGTTGGGTATAATTTTGCGAGAAACTTGGTGCAGAAATCCTAAAATATTTATTTTATTTGTGTTAGCGAAATTGTTAATATGGAAAATGTAAGCGGGCAAACTCAAGGAGCAGGGGCCGGTGATGCTTCTAGCGGGGCTTCAACGCATGGCATCTCGCCAGCCGGTCTTCCAGCCGCACTGCAAACACCGTTATTTCAATTAGGAACTGCATATTTTAGTTTAGGAACTATTGCAGCTACATTGGAAAATTTTAGTGGAAAAGACGTCATAAAGTATTTTGATAAGTTAGAGCAACGTAGTCGTTTAGATAATTGGGCTGAAGCAGATACTTTAAAAATTCTAAAATATCGATTAGTAGGGTCAGCTTACGATTTTTTCAAATCAGATTCGACTTTAGATGCGCTCAATTATAATGATTTTAAGGGTAAACTTATCGAAAAATTTTCACCAAGAAAGTTACCAGGGGAAGATCAGTTAAGATTAAATAGATGTTTTCAAGGCTTAAGCGAAAACGTCAGTGCTTTTTGCACTAGGTTGCGTGTACTTGGAGGTCAAGTGCTGAAGGAAGACCTCCGTACAGCTCAGCCTGGAGAAGAGCCAGGTTTGAGGCGTAAAAATAAAGAATTGATTGTAAATCAATTTAAATTGGGGTTGAAAAAGGATTTATTTAGGTTGGTCGGAGCCACTTTAATAGGTTTGGATAATCTAACACTCGAAAAATGCGAGGAGTTGGCGGTTCGACATGAAACGGTGCAAGAAATGATGCAAGGAAAACGCATGTATGATGTGGCCGATGTGAAGGAGGTCACTTGTAATCGATGCAAGAAAATTGGTCATTTCGCTCGTGATTGTTTTCAGAAAACGGAACAAAGGCCGTGTTATATTTGTAAGGAATTAGGGCATTGGGCGAATCGTTGTCCACGTCGTCCTTCAGGGGGTTTCTCGAATCAGGAAAATTCGCGGAGACCAGGAGAAGCAAATAATTCGTCTAGGTTTGTAAGGACAGAAAATGTAGGTCAATCAACCTCGACAAGTCAAGGTCGACAATTTTATAGGTCACAGGGACAGAGTGGGGCAGGTGCCACTTCACAACGTTTTACACCCACTAATGATCGGTTTGGAAAGCCAACGGTAACCAAATCAAAAGATCCACAACAGTCTTTAAACAACTAAGGTCATCTACCGATCCCCACGTAGAAGACCATAGGTGGAGAAGTAGGGGGAAAGAGAAAATTGATTTCATACCTGAAATTAAAGTAGTAAATTTAAGATTAGTTCCACATATTGCTGTATTGCAGGTGAATGGGGTATTTTGCAGATGTTTAATAGATACAGGAGCAGCTGCTACACTTATTCAAAGACAGCTAGTTCCAGAAACAATGATTGATCCAGAAGGAGCCGAAGGGTTGGTACTTTTAGGGGTCACTGGACACCAATTAAGGGTGTACGGAACAGCAGAGGTTTCAGTAGGAATTTCAGACGATGAGGAGCAAAACGAGGTTCGAGCTGAGCATTCGATGGTGGTGTGTGATGAAAGTTTGTTGAATGAAGTACAAGTGTTAATTGGGAGAGATTTTTTAGCAGCTCAACAAGCGAGGATTGATTATGAAAGAGATCCGGTGTTAATTATTTGGGGACATCGGATTTCGCTGTACAGGGTGGCTCAATTTCGATCCTTCTTATGGGGAAATCGGTAACTATAGGAGATATCGAAAAATGGATGGCGTATCCTCGATCTCTTTTTTTGAGAAAAGTTTAATGGTGTAAACCTGAATTCGATATCTTTTTTCGTTTTCGAGTTATGGCCAAAAGTTCACTTTTTTGACTTTTCGTTAAATGTCGATATCTCGGTTGTTTGTAAAGTTATAGAAAAAATATTTACACTTTCTCCAGACACTTTTTTAAGGGCAATAAAATGGGCTAAAGAGATTTTTAATATCTTACCTAGTTTTCGAGTTATAATATAAAGTTTGGTTTTTTTAAATAGAAACCACAGTTGGCTATGAAATATTTAAATAGAGTTTTTTATCCTCTTTTCAATTATATGTAACATGTGGGGTCTATTATTTCACTTTCATCCCGTTATATTACAAAATGTTAAATCAAAACAAAAGAAGATCGGAAAATTAAAGGTTGACTTTTTCAAAACAAAACACTATACAAAATCATTATTGACATCTAAAACAATTGTCTCCAGTTGTTTTTAAAGAGTGTTTTTAGTACCTAATACTTCGATACCTATTTTTATTTTTATTTAGTACCTATTACATATTATTTCACAAGCGTGTCAAATGGCTTATCAAAACTATGAAATATTATAATATAAATGTATAATGGATTGTTTTCATAAATCCAACATTTAATTTTCCGATCTTAGTTTGTTTTTATTTAACATTTTGTAATATAATGGGACGAAACTGAAATAATAGACCCCACATATTATATATAATTGAAAATAGGATAAAAAACTCGATTTAAATATTTCATAGCCAACTATGGTTTCTATTTAAAAAAACATAACTTTATATTATAACTCGCAAACTAAGTTAGATATTTAAAATCTCTTTATCCCATTTTATTGCCCTTAAAAAAGTGTCTGAAGAAGGTGTAAATATTTTTTCTATAACTTTACAAATAACCGAGATATCGACATTTAACGAAAAGTCGAAAAAGTCAACTTTTAGCCATAACTCGAAAACGAAAAAAGATATCGAATTCGAGTTTAAACCATTAAACTTTTCTCAAAAAAAGAGATCGAGGATGCGCCATCCATTTTTCGATATCTCCTATAGTTACCGATTTCCCCATAAGAAGGATCGAAATTGAGCCACCCTGTACACTGTGGAAGAATGTCGTGAAAATTTAGGTATCTGGGGATTAGTTCAGCGAAAACGTAGGCGAAATATTGTGATTCCCACATTTAAAGGTAGAATGAAATTCATTGCTAAAAATATCGGAGTCGGCAAGGTGAAAAATAAATTCACCCCGGTTGATAATTGGGTAAATAAAAGAAAAATAACTAAAATATTTACGAATAAAAATTTTATACATTTAGAAACAATCAAGGTAGCTCGGTCGGAAGAACTGAAACCAACATATGAAGAGTGGGAAAGGTGGTTGAAATGTATTTCGAACTTTTTTTGGAAATGTACAAGTAAACAAACTCCTCCAAGTAAAGATGTGAAAATAAAACAAGTGAAGGTAAATAAAAAACCAAACCCTTCAGTGAACGTAAAACAATTGCCAAAAATAAATAAAAAGGCTCAGTCGAAGAATGATGATCAAAAGGACTGGGACAAAATTGAGGTAATGGAAGATGTTCCTTTGCAACAAATTAAACCGGCGAATCAAGAATCGGCTGTAAATACAAAAAGGGTTGTCAAACCACTAGTGACGCAAAGCGTAATTCAAAACCATGAGTCACCTGTTAAAGTCAAGGTGCAAACTTTTGGTGAATTAAGCTATAGCGACAATGAGGAAGGACTAATAGATGAAAAGTTGGTGATTGATCGGGTGGCCGAAATGAATCGGCAAGCACAACAATGGTCAATTCGTAAAGAACAAGAAGAGCATCAAGAACTGAAAATGCGGAACGAGTGTGAAAATGTCATGCAACAGTTTTCACCTACAGTTGATGAAACAGAGGTAATCTTAATAAATGAAGTTATTCTGTTACCACGTTCGGAATGTGTGTGCAATGCAAAATTGAATGAATTACTTGAAGGAGAATACGCGGTTATAGAATCGAAAGAAATGGATGAGGATGTGGTGCATATTGCAAATGCAATAGTAAAAATTGGTAATCAGATCCCTGTAAGAATTTTGAATGTGTCGGATGAGAGAATTGTATTACCAGCGGGGAAAATAGTCGCAGGGGCAGTGCGTGCCGAAGAACAAAGAGAAACAGGTCTTCAAGAGTGCTCAATCAACAAAATCGATGTGTCAAATGACGATTGGATTGAGAAAGGCTTTGATTTGGACCATCTAAATGACTTTAGTAAACTGAAAATGGTAACATTATTAAAGAAATTTAGTGGCTTATTTAGGGAAGATGATGATGTAATAACTTGTACGACAAAGGTCAAACATGTCATAAATTTAAAACCTGGGGCCAAACCTGTTTGCAAGGCACCTTACAGAATCCCCTATAAACAACGGGAAGTTTTGCAAGAAGAAATCGATAGGTTATTAGCTGCAGGAACTATTAGGGACTCCTCCAGTCCATGGTCGGCACCTGTGGTGCTGGTGACAAAGAAATTACCTGATGG
This sequence comes from Cantharis flavilabris, assembly GCA_949152465.1. NCBI lineage: Eukaryota > Metazoa > Arthropoda > Insecta > Coleoptera > Cantharidae > Cantharis > Cantharis flavilabris. The sequence continues at coordinate 16,758,351 of OX424440.1, read as the reverse complement.
AAAAGAGAAAATTCGAATGTGCATCGATTATAGATCGATAAACGATTTGATCGAACCCGAGAATTACCCGCTCCCGAATATAGCTGATCTTTTGCATGGATACAAATCTGGGGACAAGGTGCTCTTCACGGTCATCGACGTAGCCGATGCATACCATCAAATTGCAATGGATGAAAATTCAATACCTTTAACAGGGTTTAGCACATTTCAGGGGCATTATGAATATTTAAAAATGCCTTTCGGGTTTAAAAATGCTCCAGGTACCTTTCAAAGATTTATGAATGTAACATTATCAGGGTTGACGGGAGAAATATGTAAGGTATATGTAGATGATGTAATTGTTCATAACTCAGAAGGAGAAGAAGATCACATTGACAAGCTAGAAAAAGTGTTTGAACGATTGCAAGAATCAAATATTAAACTTCGACCTACAAAATGTAGTTTTCTGCAGAAAAAGGTAAAATACTTAGGTCATATAATCACTCAAGAAGGGGTACAACCAAATCCCGAGAAAGTTCAATCTATTAAAGATTTCCCAATCCCTAAAACGGTAAAGGGGGTGCGTTCATTTTTAGGGTTAATCAATTGGTATCGTAAATTTATACCAAATATTGCTGAAATAGCAGCGCCTTTGACACATCTTATGAAAAAGGATGTAAAATTTGAAATCTCAGAGAAAGTATTAAACGCAATTAATACTTTGAAAAATGTATTAACGTCAGAAACTATCCTAGTTTATCCAGATTTTACTCAGGAATTTATTTTAGCAACAGACGCCAGCGGTGTGGGCACCGGTGCTGTATTGAGTCAAATGCGCGACGGTCGAGAACGGCCTATAGCTTATGCCAGTAAGAAATTCGACAAAGCCGAACTAAATTATTCTACTACAGAAAAAGAATGCTTAGGGGTAATATACGGAGTTAAACAATTTCGGTGTTATTTGTATGGACGAAGGTTTAAGGTGATAACAGATCACCGTCCGCTCAAGTGGATGTTTAGTTTAAATGATCCAGGTTCGAGGCTTATGCGCTGGGCCTTAACGTTAAACGAATATGATTATGAGGTCGTTCATCGACCTGGTAGGTTACATGGAAATGCTGATGCACTCAGTAGAATGTATAATAAGGAAGAAAATTTTCGGGATATGAGTTATGACGAATTTCTGGGATACTTAGAACATCATTGTTTACCCCAAACATGCAGATATTCGATTAAACAAGGTGATTTATTTAAAGCTCCAGAGAGTCACGCGTTGGCTCACTGTGTTTCGGAAGATTTAGAAATGAGTAAGGGAATCGCGTTAAATTTTAGGAAAAACATGGGGTCAATAGATATTCTGAAATCTCAACATAAAAGGGTTGGCGAGGTAGCCGAATTGCGGTTACCATCGCGAAACGTGTATTATCTAATCACAAAACAGTGTTACTTCCATAAACCTACACATAAATCTTTATGGGAAGCTTTAGTCAATTTAAAAATTTGCTTAACAAGAAACGGGGAAAAGAATTTAGCTATTCCTAAATTAGCATGTGGGTCAGACGGCCTGGAGTGGATTAAGGTGGAGGAAATGATAAAATATATATTTCAGGATGCCACTATAAGCATAGTTGTCTATGAACTCCCACGGGAGGTGAACATACAGGTAATTAGGGAAGAGGAAGAAGACAATATTGTGCCAGAATGGAGTACTCGTGAGTTACTCACTGCACAGATTAAAGATGAGTTTTGTAAGAAAATTATGGATCGAATCGGTGATGAGGACTATGAGGATGACGGTTCATATTCTATGGACTCAGACGGGGTGTTATATAAATTTGATGACGAAATCAATGATTTTAAATTATTAATTCCGGCGGAATATAAGAAGAGAGTGTTAAGAGATTTTCATGATTCTCCGATGGCTTGTCATCCTGGTCAGAAGAAAACTTTAGAAAATATAAAAAAACGGTTTTATTGGAAAGATATGAAAACGGATGTTATCAAGTATTGTTTTAAGTGCGATGCTTGTAATCGAAGAAAAACTTCTCCGCATTTTAAAAAGGTACCGCTACAACATTTTTCGGCCACATGCGAGCCGTGGGAATTGACATCCATGGATGTGGTAGGGCCATTGGTTAAAACATCAAATGGAAATAAATATTTACTAACATTCCAGGATTATTTTACAAAATACGTCGAAGCGATCCCTATACCGAATCAAAAGGCTGATACTATTGCACGTGTGTTTGTGGAATTCATAGTTGCGCGTCACGGGGCGCCTAGGCGGTTATTAACCGATCGAGGGGCGAATTTTATGTCAAGCTTATTTCAAGAAGTTTGTAGCGTATTAAGGATCAAGAAGATTCATACGTCTAGTTATGCCCCTACCACCAATGGGCAAATTGAACGAATGCATCGCGTTTTGAAAGACTCGCTATCACATTATCTAGCTCATAATCAACAAGATTGGGATGCTTGGATCCCGTTAGTTATGATGGCATATAGGGGAAATATTCATAGTACCACAGGGTACTCCCCATATTTTTTGCTACATGGGAGAGAACAAACTCTCCCCATAGACGAGTTTGTGAAATTTGACAGGGTAAAATATGATACTACCGAAAATTTTGCATCAGAATTGCAAGCACGATTAAAAGTGGTGTATGATAGGGTGTTTGAAAACACAGAAAGGGCTAAAGTTAAGCGAACTCAACAGTTTAATAAAAAGACGGTTGAACGGAAATTTAAAATGGGGGAGTTAGTATATCTGAGAGATTTAGCTTCAAAAATCGGGTTGTCAAAAAAATTAAGTAAACCGTGGATTGGGCCTTTCGAAATAATCGATGTAATAGGTCCTGTAACGTACAAAATTAGAAAAGTGGGTTCGCGAAAGGAACAGGTTGTGCATATAAACAGGTTAAAGCCCTACTTGTCAAAAGTAGGTAAAGGTAAGGTAAAAACGGCATCCCATAGGTTGCGGCTAGATTCTGAAGAATCTGTGAATTCGTCGTTGGACGAAGGGGATGATGACTTGGAGGATGATTACAATCCACCAGCGAGGTTACCAATGCCCCCTTCCTTTTGGGAAATTATTAGGCCACCTCCCATCGACGAGGTAGCACCGAGTGGTACCGATGATTCGGGGGAACGCGAGAGCGAACTAGAAAGCTCGAGCACGGATGATGAGGAAAATGAGGTCGAAACACTTCCACGCAGGTCAACAAGATTGCGTCGGCCTCCAAATAGATTAGATCTTTAAGTTTTAAATTTAGCTTTCCTGTGTAGCATCGGGAGAAGAATAATGCTACAGCGTTTCTATCGCTGAGGGGTAAAAGTCCGCCCAAAATAGAGATTTCAAAAATTTAGTCAAATTAGTTAATATTTGATTGTTGTGTGTTTTCGTTGTTTTTAGGAAAAGAAAAACAATAAACTTTGGTGTGATGCATTGAAAAAAAAAATAATACAATGCTACAGCGCACCTACTCTTGGGGGGTAAGAGTCCACCCCAAATGGAAATAAATAAGAGATTGGATTGTCCAGTCACATAGTGACCTACCTAAGGGGTCAATCTCAAGTTCAGTGGCTTCATTTTGCTATGTATTTATGTAACAATACTTTGTATTGATTATTGAACGTTGGGAAAGGGGAGAAAATGCGGAGTGAATGATTGAATGCCGATACTTTTGGAGCGCGGGGTTGTATTCTCTAAAAGGTAAAATTCAAGATGTTGGTATTTACTCCAAAATTTACAAAATATTCCTACCCTAAATTTCCAGGTACGTTGATCAAATTTTGATAATGCACCATGACTAATGTATTTGGAAATTTTTCGAAAATTTTTCTGATTCGAAAGTGGTAGCAGGTGTCAAACTTGACTGGTATCGAGTTACAATGCAATGATAATGCAGTAATCAGTATTAATTATATTGTATATGGAAAATTTGAATCGCTTGTTGATTTACATTTAAATTAACGATTGATTAATTTTAAAGCAATGATTGAAAGAAAACATGAGCGACTTAAATTTTTTTTTGTGAAAGAAAAAAAAAAATTTTTTTTTTTAGGAACTTGTATCATGAAATAGGATTTCAATCCTAGAATTACAAATGAGTAATTCAATGAATACAAAAGATTGTTAGATTTTAAGAATTTTGAATATTTTTTTTGTTCTATTGATTTTGTTTTTATTATAGGTTTTGGTACCCTGTGCCTAGAGCTTTTATTCTAAACGAAAGACTAAAGTTCTGAGAAGGTTACAAGCAACTTTAAACTAAACAGCATTAAGTTAGTGCGGACTAATCCACGAAAGTGTATGCATTTACGGCTAAAATTAAAGTGTTAGTGCTTCGACATGAAAAACTTTTGCGGTAAATACGCGAAGTGGGTAGTAATGTGGTTAATTTCATTGTGGGCATGCCAGGCTTCGACCCTCATCGCCTATGATTGTGAAGACCAAGGAAGTGACATATCTGCTGTATCTATTCGCGATGTAGCAGAATGTCCGGAACCGGAACGTGAGTATATTAGCTCGGAAATCGGTGTTCAAGTAGTGCAGAAAAATGACATTAAATTGCATAAAGTGATAACTTGTCTAGTAGAAGTCACTCGAATTGTGAGCCACTGCGGAATGCATAGCCATAGCTCCCTTGTAGCAGGCGGCATATCGAGTTTCGTTTACCAAATTGGAAAGGAAGAGTGTATCAACGTTCATAGGTACAAAACTTTAAGTATCTATCAACAATTAATTGGAAAAATAGTCATGAATGGGACCACGTCGGCATCTTTGACCATAATAGGTTTGGTCGATGTAACTGGAAGTTGCGAAGGCGTTACTTATCATGAAGGTGGCCAAAGCTGGGAGAATGTGTACATATTAGCAACCATTAAGATACAAGTGCAAGACTATTTTGCTAAAGTAAAATTAGAAGAAAATACATTAAGTTTGCTGGGCGGAGTAACATGTCCATTTACTGGGGGACATTGTTTCGACACCGTCCTAGGGGAAACTGTGTGGGAAGACACCACGTCAACTCAGTGTGATGATAATCTTAGTCTATTATATCGCGGTCCTGCGACTCAAGTAGTAAACAACGTTAATCAAGAGAAGATCATAGTAGTCGAGGGTGATGACAAAATTTTTGCATTATCCCTGAAGAAAAGTATGTTAATGTGTAATCAAGAAGTGTGGCAAACTGAACATCAGCGATTAGTAGTGGTAATCAGTTTAACGAACAGTTACTTACAGCCAAAAATGAAGGTGCTAGCGCAAAATACAGACCTTACGAGTTATGTAAATAGTAAATTTTTGTGTATCGAACAATCAGTGAAACGAAACATAAATCGGTTGTACACAGACACAGTTCATAGAAGATGCTTAGTGCAACGGGAAGTCTTAAGAAATCGACTCATGATGGCACCTTTCGCGCAAATGGATTTCACCTGTATGAAACCATGGGCTGTGGTTTCTCAATATTGGCCAGCTTATGGAACACATTGGCCATGCTGTTGATGCATCGTCATCATCGGCAAAACAATGAAGCTACAAAAGAAGTTGCATTATCTGAGGAAAACGTAAAAAGTGGAAACCACGAGGCCCTGGGTTCTACACACCCTTCCCCTACTAACTACATAACTAATCACATTCCAAGGGTCATCTCACAATGGCTTCCTTGATACATGAATTGGTGAATGTGCAGCAAAATAGCAATATTACCACGCAGTGGCGTAACTACTTTGGTTGGCGCCGAGGTGCATGAAAATTTGTGGCGCCTACGCGAAGACCAAAGGGGGGCCGGGAGGCACAGCGCCGCAGGCGAAATTTATCACGGATAATAATAATAATGTTGATAATAATAAGTCTTTTTTTCATCAATAGTCGACACAAACCAGATTTAATTTCAAAACGAAAATTAAAGTTACGGTCAATGTCCCCATTTATTAGTAAATACCTTCTACATACTATTAGTAAGTAGCAGTTAAAGAAAATGACAAAAATAAAATATTAAAGTGGAGACAATTAAACTGCTCAACAATTGAAGTGATCCACTCGAAAATGTTTAGAAAACTTTATTAATATTTTGAACAAAAAACTACTAGGTACAACAAGTACTTATCATGCAGGGAGAATGTCAATCAATAAATACATAATACATATAATGAAGAAAAACTTAAAACTGCTTTCGGCGGTTTCCTTTCCACCTTTCCAGTCGGCAAAACTATCAATAACTTCGTCAAAGTTTATGACCTGGGCTCTTTCGTGTTCTATTGAAATAAGAGCCAGGCCCCGCAGACGTTCCTGGCTCATGGTACTACGTAAATAGTTTTTTATTAACTTGAGCTTCAAAAAAGATCTTTCTGCCGATGCGGTTGTGACTGGCAAAATTAAAAAAATTACAAACGCTGCAAATAAATCCGCAAAACTTGCCCTCAAAACATGACACTTTCCTGAATTCCTGAAAAAAGCACCGGCGCCTATTCGGTACCTGGTTTCTGGTCGGAGCCGGTTACTGGTCGGCGCCGGGGTGCCATGCACCTCCTGCACCCCCCATAGTTACGCCACTGTTACCACGTTACCACACCTGTAAATTTCAAATTTTTGTCTTTTATCAAAGATGTCCAAATTGTAGCCTGAAATATGAAAATCTTAAAATTTCAAAATATTAAGAATTTGCATATTGGAAGTGCTTAATAAGAAAAAAAAATTTTTAATTTACAGGATACTTAGTTCCTACCTTTAACTTCAAACAACTTCAAAGTTCTTTTTGATTTTTGAAGAAAATATTTCAATTAATTAAAATTAATCAGTTAATAATTTCAATTAACTTAAACAAAAATATATTGTGTAAAAAAAATTATATTTAGCACATATTTTGCATAAAAATATTCACAGTAACATATTGGTCATAAATTCGGTTTGCAGAAGTTGATAATTTTCTTGTTATTTTAGTAATAAGATAAATAAAAATTGTAAATCAACATTAACAACATTAACAAAATAGTATTACATCAAAAATAATCAAAATTTATATTTAGGTACAAGTTAAATAAACAAAACTATGTGGCTTTCCCGGGTATATAATTAAGTCATTCAATAATTCGTTCTTGAACATCCGAAGTCATAAATTTTTAAGTCAAACTATTTTTCTTGCGTATTATGAATTATTTTATGCTGTTTCAATCCTTGTTTTGATGAAAATCCTTTATCGCAATTATCACAAACAAATGAGGGTCTTTCCCCGGTGTGAACCCTTGAATGTACTTTCAAATTGGATTTTCTTCTACACTTGTACTCGCCAACTTCACATGCAAAAGATTTGTCTTTAGTGTGAGTCAAAATATGCCGTTTTAGATCACCTTTCCTTATGCATTTGTAGTCACAATTTTCACAGGCAAAAGGCTTCTCCCCAGTATGTTTCATTATGTGAAATTTTAAATTGACTTTATGTAAACATTTGTAGTCACAATTTTCACAGGCATAAAGCTTCTCCCCTGTGTGAGTCAAAATATGCTGTTTTAGAACGGATTTCCTTGTGCACTTGAAGTCGCAATTTTCACAGGCAAAAGGCTTCTCCCCAGTATGTTTCCTTACGTGAAATTTTAAATTAATTTTTTGTAAACATTTGTAGTCACAACTTTCACACGCATAAAGCTTCTCCCCTGTGTGAGTCAAAATATGCCGTTTTAGATCACCTTTCCTTGTGCATTTGTAGTCACAATTTTCACAGGCAAAAGGCTTCTCCCCAGTATGTTTCATTATGTGAAATTTTAAATTGACTTTATGTAAACACTTGTAGTCACAATTTTCACAGCCATAAAGTTTCTCCCCTGTGTGAGTCAAAATATGCTGTTTTAGATTAGATTTCCTTGTGCACTTGAAATCACAATTTTCACAGCTGAAGGGCTTTTCCCCGGTATGGATCCTCAAATGTACTTCGAAATTCCATTTTATTGAAGATTTATAGTCACACACTTGACATTCAAACAATTTGGTATCACAATGAGTTCTTGCACGTCTCTTGGGTTGAAAATTATTCGATTGTTTGCTAGATGTTACCTCACATTCTGATTGTTGGCGTAGTAATGAATTTTTACATTCCGCATTCTCTTCTGCTTCACGAATTGAAATATCTTCTTTAATATCATTGGATTGATACATGTTTTCTAATTTAAATCCTATATTTTGCAATATTTATTCAGTTTTAATTCTGCGATTTAAATTGCACCGGCCGCGGCCTTGTAAAATGTTGTAAGTGTGCTTTCTAAATTTTGCTGTTCTATCTGCAGTAGATAGCTAATCTCTAAATAGATTCAAAGAACTATACTAAAAGATTTTATGTTAAACTTAAAACTAAATATAGTTGAAGAATTCAAGTGAATGAAGAAAGACATCAAAATGATAAAATTTTAAAAGAATTCTGAGAAGGTGGAATCTAGAAAAACCTTAAATTAACTTCTGTATTTGCTAAAATTTTTGCAGACCAAAATAACGATGAATTTTGTTTTTTTGATATAAATAATGAATCACCTTTAGCCAATAAGCAAATAAACCAACCAATAAATTGGAATCAGTTCTAGGTGATATTATTGAATTTAATTCTCACCATTCTATTGAATCAATTTATTGTAATATAGTAAAACCCAGTACAGATAACGATGATAACCTTGATTTTATTCCTATTCGCGAGTCAGACGAGTCAGAAACCACCAATTAATTGGAATCAGTTCTAGGTGAAATAATCAGGTGCAACAGTATTGCCCTTAGTTCAAATGAAGAGGAAATTGAAGAATCAGACTAGTCAGAAAGTGAATGTCAATATATTTTACACCGACCAAGTACCAGCACCTCTTATAGTGTTTTGGTAAGCGCAAAAACATTGGAAAGAAGAAAATTAGAAACGAAACTTCATGGAAAAAAAATATTAAAAAGTAAAGAAAACTCAGGACAAGAGTATACATCTCACGGTTAGGTAAACTGCATCGTGCAAAACAAATGAAAAGTTCTTTTGGTTTTTAACTAGAAATTTTAAATTAATTATTAGTTATAATTATGATTTTTTTATAAGTAAAGTAAAACATAAAACATTACAAGTAAAAGCAGTAGCAAGTACATAGGAATCCTATGTATTTAGTTACTTTTACCTTTAAACCAACGATTTGTGTTATAGTTATTGCCGAATTATGTTTTACTTGACACCGACTTCATAATTATAGAGCAATTAATAATTATATAATAAACAATAATTTCTTAGTTACATTAAACGGAACAACAAATAGTAAGTATTAAATTGTGAATACAAAATATTTATTTTTTGCTTTTTAGTTAACTTTTTTTTGAAGTCGGTTCTCTTCTTTGTTAAAATTTTTTTTATTTTACAGTTTTAGGTGATGGGTCGATCTACTAAGGATGCTTCTCTAATGAGAGAACGAGAGAACAATGGCTAGTTGCAATGGAAGATGAAGACAGAAGCACTAAGTACCTTATGTACCTAATTTTGGGATTGTCATAAACTTAAAGTACAAAATAGCCTCCCGATTTCCGGCAATGGTGCGTATTTGCACGAATTACAAAAAAAAAGTTTGGTTTTAATTAAAGTGTTACTTTTAAAATTACAACTCAAGTAAACATTGCTTTTTGGAGTTCCGTTGTGTGCCTTCGTAAGTGGTCCAGTCCAGTCCAGCATGTCACTAACCATAGTTAGGTACCTACCTTGTTATTATTCTGGGATTGTTATAAACTTAGCAATCCTCAATCATTATACATTTTTTATTAAATTTTGAGAAATTTCCAGCTGTATCTTTGCAGTTGAACGTCAAATATCAATGACGCAACAAGAATCATTAAAATCGATTCATTAACAAAAAAGTTATGCTTGAACATACAAAAAATTAATGAATTCTCTTCTGTATCTTCGAAGTTCAAGGTCAAATACCAACCAACTTAAAATGGGACCACCTTGAAACTATGCTGAATCCAACCCAACAAGAATCATTAAAATCGGTTCATAAACAAAAAAGTTATGCGTGAACATACATAAAAAAAAAAATACATACAGACGAACACAGAACCTCCTCCTTTTTTGAAGTCGGTTAAAAATATACCATAATTAAAATTCTAGCATTCTACCAAAGAATAATAAAACAACTTTGATCGTAAGTTTTGCGATATTTTGCTACTGTAGATACCGCTTTTGATTTTAGCACAGCAGAATAGCTATACTACTAGAGCCGCCTATATCATCCGACAAATAACACCACTTACTGTAACATGAAGTGATAGGGTAGTTTTGTCTTCTGAATTAAGGTAGTAGTCTGGTGACTTGCACGTTTTCTTTTGCTTTTATTGGGAATTTTTGTTCTATGGGAAAATAAAATTCAATGGTTTTGGTTTCTTAGAATGTTATTATTGACATCTAAGAGATTTAAAAAAAAAATTTTTTTACGTAATTTAACAACGTTTTATTATTATTATTATTATTGGTCAAAGTAAAAAAAGGTACGTAACTTTCCCGGGTGATTTCGGCTCTTGGGGACATCGGAAATAAAAAAATCAAAAAGATTATTAAGGATGTACAGGAGATACAATCGGAGACAAAAGTATAGTTAATTTGAATTTCACGAATATTGGTCTTATGTGTGTAGTAAAATACTTTTCAAATATCGTAAACGATAAACTAAGTTATAAAAATGCATGAAGACAGGTTGTTTTCGTTTAAATCGGTTTATTTTCTGAAATTGCAAATATTAAATTTGACATAACAAAACTTTTATTAGTGACTATTCCTGCAATCCAACCTACTATCTAAATAAAATATGTAATAATTTTTATGAGTAAAAATTGATATTTGTTTTTAGAACTAATAAAAACCGAGATATACCTGATATTTATAATACCAACAAGTGTTAAATATGTTTAGGGTTCTTTTTACGTCGAAATTTATATTATTTTTAGAGAATTGAACGTAACAACTCTATATCGGTTGTTCAATTACTGATTAATTTCTCGAGAACGAGGTAGTAAACCGTGATGAAGTTTTGCTAAAACCTTCTTCTATTTACAAGCTATAACTACAAAAAATTTGAAAAAATTCTTATATTTTGATCATATATTTTAAGCTAATATATTCAATAAAATGTTGTTTTTCATAAAATGATTTTTACATTATATAATGTTTTTTACGACTCCTTAAGATCTAACTTTAGATTTTTATTTAGACAATTATTTTACTATAAATAAAAAGAAAACACTTTCCTCAAGCTTGTATTTATATCTTATGTACTAGTTTCGGCTTCTGCCTTCATCAGCATAATCTACAATTCAGAAAAAACATCAAGTTACATTCAATTCAAAAAACAACCAACAAACCGTCAAAAAACCTCAGAGACGCAACAAAAAAACCAACATGCACAATCGTCAAGATGTTGTGATACGGCAGAAAACTTGTTTCTATTTTTATGTTCCGTCAGCCTGGCTCTTAGGTTTCTGCCCGTTTGCCCAATATATTTAGCATCGCACTTCCCACACTTGATTGCGTAAACCCCGCTCTTTTCAAGTTTATTAATCTTGTCCTTGTTGTTGACTAATGCTTGTTTTATAGTATTGTTGCTCTTGACTGCTGTTTGCAGTTTACATCCATGCAGTATGCGCGTTATTTTATAGGTAATTGGGCCCAGGTAGGATGTATTTTAACAAGTATGATAACAACGAAAGATAGGTATATATAATAAACGCGAAACTACGCATGTTTGTTACTTTATTTGAGAAATTTTACAATTTGTTATGTTTGAATGCGTGTTATTTATGAAATTTTATGACGATTGTGCATGTTGGTCTTTTTGTTGCGTCTCTGAGTTTTTTTGACGGTTTGTTGGTTGTTTTTTGAATTGAATGTAACTTGATGTTTTTTCTGAATTGTAGATTATGCTTATGAAGGCAGAAGCCGAAACTAGTACATAAGATATAAATACAAGCTTGAGGAAAGTGTTTTCTTTTTATTTATATATTCGCCTCAAGGGGATTTTTAGCAATAATTATTTTACTGTTTAACACCTTGTGACTTTCTCTAGAAGAAGACTCTTAAGGCGGGATTTTAGCAGTTGAAAATATGTTGAAATCGATGCTATTATTAAACCAAATTTTGACGTTATTGCTGAAATTATCAGTTTCATTTTTTTACTAGACATTGAAAAGATGCTATTGTAAAGTACCACGAAGAGATATTTGCATTTTTTTTGTTAGAAAACAGTTAAAAAAATTCATAAAGTTCATGAAAATAAGCAATGTTTAAAATGTTACTGCGCAAGCATAAGTAAAAAATTGAAAAATCTGACTTCGTGGTGCTCTAAAGGCAACCTTTAACTGCCCGGAAACAAATTTTCATTGTTATCCATGACTTAATAATTGCGTATTTTATGTTAGAAAATGTCTTGTTTTAAAAATTACTTGCATTATTCTAATTAGACAATTGAGGGGAACTGTCCACCACTTTTACAGCTTGGAACGGTCAGGTTGTGGAAGGGGTGCTATCTTTGCGGAATAGCGAATACTAGTAGGTACTATTTTTTACTTATTAGATACTTAATCTGAACTTCTGTGATTGTAAACTATTATTATTATTATATCTGTAGTTATTACATTATTAATAATAATACTTAGTTATTACCGAAAAATAGGTAATAAGCGATTGTTTTCCAGAAATTCAAGTATGAAACTACGTATGAAAAAAGTTGAAAAAATCAGGTAAGAAACATACATAAACAGAGCCGGATTAAGGATACGCGAGGCCCGGAGATAACTGTTTTTGGAGGCCCCTTAGCCTTGCATGTTTTAACAAAATACGCCGCAGGCGAAAATTTTTGATTTTTTTAAGGTCAACAGCGCTTAGATCAATGTAAAATATTTGAAAGAATAATAGTTATTTTACATAGTTTATTATAGTTTATTTCTATAAAAAACAGGTATACAACTTTAGTAGTTTAAATTTTGTTGCTTCAATTTTTTTGAGGCCCCTAGAAATTTGGAGGCCTGGGGCTGCAGCCCCTTTAGCCTCCCCTTAATACGGCTCCTTGCATAAATTTACAAAAAGGAACTAAAAAAAAACAGAAAACTTATTTTTCTCTCCCAATTTTAATTTTCATTTTTTTACAAATAAAATTTCACATTTTATTTAGCAAACACCCTGTTATTGTGTTTGAGTGCACCACAATTACATTCAAAGCAATAACTACTCGTTTGACGTCGATGTCCGTCGAAATTTAGGGGATGACAATGCTACAATGTCGAAATCCGGCAGGGGTGGCAACCTGCAAGCAGTGGCAACCTGCAAACCTCTCCCCTAGTATTTTATTTCTAGGGACAATATTGAAAAATCCGATGGAGACCCTTCTTCAAATTCATTAGGTAATAATAAGAATTATGATTTAAATCAGAGGTAAATATGTGGGTCATTCCATGTCAAACCAACTAGTCACTCAAATTGACCATCGCAGATTTCTTTGAAACTTTGGTTAATTATACTCTTTAACATTCTGAATTCAAATGTGATTTTAAAAAAATCTCACTTTTATAGTTTTTGAGTTATTTAATTCTAAAAATGGCAAAAACGATACTTTTTAGTCTCACGCTAATCATATAAAATGTTATAACTTCAGTACTATAAGTCGTACAGAGCTGTGCGATAGCTCATTTAAAAGAGGATTTCAAGCGCTTTAATTTGATACTAATCTTGATTCTTTTGTAATAAAAATGAATGTTTTTGAAAACCTCAAAAAGTGTTTTTGAGAAAATGTTGGAGTTAGTGTTTTTTGAAAATTATAAAAATAATTTATATTTATAATGGTGAGTTGGTGAATACTTCATAAAAATTTCAGAGCGGGACCATGATGGGATCAGCAGTTATGATAAAAAATTTAACTCTATGTTGTAGCTCAAGTATTTTAATTACAGTACTAAGCATATACATACAGGGTGTCCACAGATAGACTTTACACAATTTCGGTGGTGTTAATGGACACTTTTCTAAGAAAAATATTTAATAAATTTTTTTTGTAAATTCAAACCCTCAAGAGTAAAGCCTCTTTAAAGCATTTCTTTTAATTTTCACCTTCACGTAGCCATAGCTAAGAAAATATTAATTTTTCAGTAAACATAGTTTAGTGCTTTTATAAAGAACATGAAGTGATCTACAAAAAAGATTCACACGTTTTATGGTCTAAAATCAACGGCTTTCGAGTTATGAATTAAAGTAAGTAAAAAATGTTGAAAAATTCAAGCTTTCTTTTTTTTTCAAAACTTTGGCCATTTTGACCACTTACTCAAATAATTTAATAGTTTAAGTTTAGTTAATAATATAATTTTTCAATAAATATAAAAATTTTGTGATTTTAATTTTTTGTTGTGCAGCTGCCTTGTTTATTGCGTTCTGATTTTCTGTGAAAGGGGTTGGTTTTTAAAAAGAATTTATTAGACAAAAGTTATAGTCCGTTAAATTTACTGTCTGGAAGAGTACTTCAGATTTTTTGTAAAACGTTTCGTTTAAAAGATACAGGGTTTTTAAAAAACCAAAATAAAAAAACTGTCAAATTTTTTAACATCTTTGAACTTACTTTAATTCATAACTCGAAAGCCATTGATTTTAGATAATAAAATGTGTGAACCTTCTTTGTAGACTATTTCATGCTCTTTAAAAAAGCATTAACCATTTTTACTAAAAAATTAATATTTTCGGAGCTATGGCCATGTGAAGGTGAAAATTGAAAGAAATGCTTTAACAAGGCCTTACTCTCGATGGTTTGAATTTAGAGAAAAAAAATATTAAATATTTTTCTTAGAAATGTGTCCATAACACCACCGAAATTGTGTAAAGTCTATCTGTGGACACACTGTATGTAGGTATAATATCCTTCGTACAGTAATTAATATAGAGTTGAATTTTTTATCATAACTGCTGATCCCATAATGGTCCCACTCTGAAATTTTTTTTTATTGGAAAATTATCATTAAATTAAAGCCCTTGAAATCTTCTTTAAAATGAGATATCGCACAGCTCTGTACGACTTATAGAACTGAAGTTATAACATTTTATAAAATTTTAAAAACAAATAATTTCATTTTTTAAATACAGAGCATTTTTACTTTTGCTTACACTCACAGGCTTCACCCGTGGACTGGAGGGTTAACAAACTTGATTTTTGTTTATTTTAAAAATGTTGTTTGATTAGTAAGTGTTTTAAATGTTGATTTTTTTACGATTTTCGGAACAATTAATACCTACAAAACATGTCAAGAAAATGTCTCATTGACTCGAAACTCTAAAGTACTCGGTACAAAGTGCCTCGTATTTCAACATTGCTCCTTGTCAGTAATTTGTCGTTTTGATGACTTTTATGTAAACAACTATTTCAGAGTTATCCTCTTATAATAATTAGTAAAACAAAATTCTTTTGCAATTATTTCTTTTACAAATTATACCATTGAAATAATAAGTAACAATAATTCAAAAAAATGTAAGAATAATACAATACGTAGAAAATCAAAATATTTTTGCTTATTTCACAATGTAATCGATGCGTGCAACTGAAGAATGGCAATAACCATGAAATAACGTTATATTGTACTTCGTATTACGAAATTTTCATTTTTTCAAATTTTCTTAATCCAGATCCGTTATGTGTTAATTGTCTCCTTTTTTAAATTTTTTGAATTTTGATTTTCTACGTATTGTATTATTCTTACATTTTTTTGAATTTAACCATAAATACATACTAAAAACCACAAATTTACTTAAAATTTTTTATTTTGAGTTCTTTTTCTAGTAACAATAATAATAATTATTATTGTACGTTGTATTATACTCGTAGTGATAAGAAATATACCTACATAATTATAATGCAACTTATATTTATTTTTCTCTCGCGTTATAAGAGATAAGCGCAGTGCATCACTCGCGCATAGCTTGATACATACCTTGCATACGGTGGAGTGGAGGTGGATTGAGAACCTTGCAACATGTAGAGATCATTCAGGAGGTCATGTCCCATACAATAGTGCGCAGAAATGATAAAATTCGTTTTAACAAAATAAATACAGTCCTGAAAATATCGTTCTTTGTTGACGTTTTGCTTTGACAGATTCGCTATTTTCGTGCTTTTGATTATTAAATGATATTAACATTATTTGATAATTTAAATAACAATCAGCCTTTTTTAACGCAATTTGAGTATTTTTATTATACTGAGGTTAGTACAAACAACATTTTAATTTAAAATCGTTTTTAAACGAAAATTTTATTTTTAGGTTAAACTACTGTGTGCATCACTAAATCTTTTTTTACATCTATTTGACGAAAACGTTTATTATTTTATTGTGGTAGGTAATGCATAAACAAATTAATTTAACATCGTTTTTTAAACAAACAATATTTTTTACAGTTAAAATTCATTACTAATATGAATAACCGTAAAGTAGTTCATAGTCAAGGACGACAAATAATTTATAATGTCATTCAATATATTATGAATAAAGAAAAATGCAAAGGAAATATTTTGTATGCAAAAGTGTCATCTGCAACTGGAGTTTCTTATAAAACTGTTATAAGAATAATGAAGGAAGGAGCTGAAAATCCTCAACAAGCCAAGTTTTCTACTCCCAGGAAAACTATTAAAATGCCATCCCCAAAAACTACAACAAGCCAATTTGAAGAAGATGTTATTAGGCGTATAATTCATTCTTATGCGACTATACATAAAAGGCGACCTACAATGAAAACTGTGTATGAAGCGATGAAAAAAGATCATGGCTTTTCTGGATCGCTTTCATCATTTCGAATTGTAGTACATAGGATTGGTTTTAGGTGGAGAAAATCCCCATGTAATAAGCAAATACTTGTTGAAAAAAGTGATATTCGAGGTAAACGAGTTATGTTCTTAAGAAACCTTATAAAATATAAAGAAGAAGGAAGAAATATTGTTTATACGGATGAAACTTACATCCATAGTTCACATACCGTTCCTAAATGTTGGGACGATGGAAGTACTAACGGTTTAAAGACCCCAGTGTCTAAAGGACAACGATTAATTATTGTTCACGCTGGCGGTGCAAGAGGTTTTGTTACGAGGGCCTTATTAATATTTAAATCTGGCTTTAAAACTGGAGATTATCACGATGACATGAATCACAAAAATTATTTGAAATGGTTAAATGAAAAATTAATTCCAAATCTAGAAAAAAATAGCGTTTTGGTTATTGACAACGCTTCGTATCATAACGTTAGTATTTTAAAATGCCCTACGTCTTCATGGAGAAAAGGTGCTATGCAGCAATGGTTATCAGAAAGAAGTATAATATGGCAAATCAGAGATACAAAAATGGATCTGTATAATATAATTAAATTACACAAGCCACGTAATAAAAATTATGTAGCCGATAAACTTTTAGCCGAACATGGCCACGTTGTATTACGGTTACCACCATATCACCCAGAATTGAACCCTATTGAGAAAATTTGGGCGTTGGTAAAAGAATCGTGTTGCCGCACGAAATACCACATTTAAAATGGACGATGTCCGAAGATTGACTGAAGAAGAATTTAATAAAGTCACAATAGAAGATTGGCAAAATATTTGTCGCCATGTAGAAGCCACAGAAAAAGAATATATAGAAAAGGAATATATTATGGATGATGTAGATGAACTCATTATTAGAGTAAATTACGAAGATGAAAGTGACAGTTCAGATTATCTGTCTTCGGAAGATGAAGAAGATGATGAAGAGTTCAATTTAGAATGTGAGCCCATCTTGTAAAGATAAAAATAAAAAAAATCAATTACTCGGCTAATAAAATTTACTTCGATGTGCGATTACTCACTTTCTTGTTCGTTATTATTTTATTATAATAAAAATAATTTGTTTTACTTGTACAATAGTATTTGCTTGTACTATAATAATAAAGTTTTACAATAAATTACATTCCTATAGTAATCATTTTATTTTTTCTATAATTAGTTTTTCTTTTCTATAATTATAATGAAAATAATGTTCAAGTCAGATTTTTTAAATTTTCGCGCCAAGCTGATGTTTTCATTTAACATTTATTCTTATGTATTTTGCCCGTTTCGCGCATTGTATGAGACTTAAGCTTCTGAACGAACTCTACCCCTAACATCCTTTCAATTTTAAAACGTGGTCGACTAAAATCTCGCCTTAAGCAAAACCATAGATGTGATTTTCTTGAATTTTAATAAAAAGTCAACATCAAATTAAAACTGCAAGAACTAGTGAATCGATTTGAAATTTTTTTTATTTCATTGTTAAGTCAATGATGACATGCGTAACTATTTTCAGCCATATCTTATATTTTTGAGTTTTATTTTTTGTCTCCTATACATCCTTAATCTAGAGACTTATCGTTATCGCTGGAACTAAGATCTTTTTTTTTCCAGCTTTAACTTTCCATTTTACAACCCGATTTATACCTGAAAAAAATCAACTTTATTTTAGAAGCCGGTAATTCTGATATTTTCTGATAAAATTTAATAATCTTAGTTCCAGCGATAACGACAAGTCAATGCATTAATAATCTACAGTAGAATCCGCTTAATGCGATCACTTCGGGCCAAGGTCATTTTAATAATATTAACTGATAACTGATAACTGATAACAATTAGCAAAATTTAGAAAAAGGCGAATTTTAGAAGACTTGGATTAGAACAAGATAGAAGAAAGAAAAAGTGGCCGGTTTTCAAAAAAAATGATCACAATAACCGACTGATAACATTATCCGAGATCACATTAAGCGGATTCTACTGTATTTGATTTTTTAATTTTCGATGTCCTCAAGAGCCGAAATCAACCGGGTCAGTTAAGTAAATTTTTTTTGGGACGCCTACTTTGACCAATAATAATAATAAAACGTTGTAAAATTAAGTCAAAAAAATTTTGTTTTGTATCCTTTAAGATGTCAATAATAGCATACTAAAAAACCAAAACTATTGAATTTTATTTTCAAATAGAAAAAATATTCCCAATAAAGACGTAAAAAAACGTCCAAGCTACCAGACTACTACCTTAATAAATTTTTGATTTATTTGAAATTTATTTTATACCAGCAGTATGGAATAAAGTTTACATAGGCCGACAGGGAAGCGGGCAACAGCGATTCAAATCTTGGTTGCGGCGAATACACTGCTGTGATCAAGCCCAAAATATATGTGTGGGCTATGTGGAAGGCAACAGGAAACCACTCTTTTAATTAAATTCCCTAGTACGTCATCTTGGCTTCAGCTAGGTGTTAGCCTACGTACTATATAGTGTGTCGCACTTGAAGAAAGAATTTATTTGTTCAGAGATTAAACTCTTGTTTTTGGACATAGTTTGGATGAGTCTTAATATTTTAGTGCTACTATTTTGATTGAATGATTTATGAAAAATAGGATAATTAAGAAAAATATAATTGATTGAATTGGTAAAGTTGGAAACATGAAAACTCGAAAATTTAAGGCTTTGTTGAATTTATGTGGACGTTGACGCACCTGGTTCGATGTCGGGCACATTTGCATTTGGACATAAGCTTCTCCTAATTTTTTTCAAACCTCTATCTTCTTGGCCTTCCGTAACCACTCTCGACTCGCCACTTGCTTGACATCTCTTCTGGGGTCTACCTCTGCTCCTTTTCGTCATCGGTAGATGCACGAATCGAACACTTTTCGTTTTAAGTGTATTGGAATTTTAGTTTCCATAGGCTACCCATGCAAGATTTTTTCTTCTTCCGATCTCAGCCTCCAGGTTTCCTTTTTCCAATCTGAGTTTCTATTATTTCTTGCGCTTCTTCTCCGTCTCATAGAATTTTTGTTTTGGCCAGCTTTATGCGTCGAGATGCTTACTAAAGTCCCTGAAGCATATTTTTCAGTTCTTTAGCCCTACTGCTAATTACGACTATACATTCTGTGAGGAGAATTTTTAATAATTTCTTAAAATACTTCAATATCTGGTCATTGTAAATTTCTTCAAAAACTCATAAACATGATTAGGTCATTGTAAATTTCTTGAAAGATAACGCGTTGTTATTCAAAATGTTCTTAAAAACACCCACAATAGTGACCCCCAAATTAACCAATAATGAACTGTTGGACAAGGTTTCCCAAAATTCATATAACCTCTAATATCAGTTTATGACCTCAGTTTTGAAGTGAGCTTGAATCCAATAACTTCACTTCGACTCCGTTTCATTATTTTTTAACTCGGCGCGGTGTGATTGTGGCGACAAAACAGAACACAGCTGTTGTGACCGAGTAAATTTTACCCATGTACATTATTGTACACTGAATCAACTTTAAGTACATATTAGTTTTTCTATATTAAGGTATTATGTAATTGTAAACATTATTTACGGTGGGAACATTTTACTGAACAAAATACAGAAGTTAATTCAAAGCTTTTTTGTTAGATTCTACCTTCTCAGAATTCTTTTAAAATTCTATTTTTTGATTTTTTTCTTCATTCACTCGAATTATTCAATTATTATTGTTTAACATATAAGTTTAAAATAAAATATTTTAGTTTAGTACTTCGAATCTATTGATAGATATGGTATCTACTGCATGTGGAATAGCAAAATTTAGAAAACACTTGCAATATTTTACAAGGCCTATACAATTTAAATAACAGAATTAAAACTGAATAAATAATGGAAAATATAAGAGTTAATTTAAAAAACATGTATTATTCCAATGATATTAAAGAAGATACTTCAATTCGTGATGTAGAAGAGAAAGTAGAATGTGAAAATTCATTACTACGCCAACAATCAGAATGTGAGGTAACCTGTAGCGAAAAATTGAATGATTTTCAACTCGAGAGACGTGCAAAAACTCATTGTGAGATAAAATTGTTTGAATGTCAAGTTTGTGGCTATAAATTTTCAAAAAAACGCAATTTCAAAGAACATTTGATGATCCATACCGGGGAAAAACCCTTCAGCTGTGAAATATGTGACTACAAATGTATACGTGAAGTGGATTTAAAATTTCATGCAATGAAACATACTGGGGAGAAGCCTTATGCCTGTGAAAATTGTGGCTTCAAGTGCACAAGGAAAGCTATTCTAAAACGACATATTGGGACTCACACCGTAGACAAACCTTTTGCATGTGAAGTTTGTGAATTCAAGTGTAGAAGAAAATCCAATTTGAAAGTACATTTAAGGGTTCACACAGGGGAAAAACCCTTTGTTTGTGAAAATTGCGATAAAGGACTTTCATCAAAACATCGTTTGAAACAGCATAAAATAATTCATAATATTCGAGAAAAATAGTAGAAATTTGTGACTTCAGATGTTCAAGACTGAATTATTGAATGATATAATTATATATCCGGAAAAGCCAAATAGTTTTGTTTAACTATTTAACTTGAAAATTTTAATTTTGATTATATTTGATGTGATATTATTTTGTTTGCGTTGATTTACAATTTTTATTTATCTTATTACTTTAAAATAACAAAAAAAATTATAAACATCTGCAAACCGAATTTATGTCCAATATCTGGCTGCTAATATTTTTATGAAAAATATTTACAAAATAGATTTTTTTCCACAATAATTGAGTTTAAGTTAATTCAATAATTGTTAATTAAGTTAATTAAATTAAATTAATTGAATAAAAGAATTTGTATAAAATCTAAATATTTATTTAAGAAAGTGGTAATTAGAATAGATAATAATTTATTAAGTACTTAATTGAAAATATTGAGATTGGAAATTGATTTGGACGAGGATTTGGAGAATTTTTATGAAATTGTGTTATTTGGGAAAATTTAGAGGTATCAAGAATAAAATTGATACCTAACTACGTATGCTTATAGTCGATTTATCAATAATTTTGAGATTTGGAATTCAAAAAATCGAAGTTAAATTTCGATTTGCTGAGTAAATAGGCATTGGTAATTAATTAATTAATTAATTGAAAAGTTTATATAATAGTTAAAAGTAAATTAGATTGAAATTAAAACTAAAGTTGGAAGGCGTAGATAACCTGCGAGTTATCGCTTCCATTTTTGAATACAAAATTTATTTTGATAGTTCGATTTGAAATTCTATTGGAAATTATTTTGGATTGCCGAAGAGTAGAATTTTAAGAATTTAAATTCGTCAACACCGCAACCCACTGCTTCCTCTCTGGCCTCTGCTTCCGACTTTGTTGAGCTAGCTGGCAAACCATAGGAAGAATACGAAGTTGGGAAATATTATATTTTCACAATGTTCCACTACACTATATCGATAGGCTTTTATTTAGTCATGGGCAGTTATATGTAGCATATTATCAAGATGTCGAGCAAGGAATGGAATTAAAATTCAAATTAAAAACGGGATAACAAATGTCGCATGGAAAGAAGTTTGGTAACTTGAAGGATTTTTTATTTATATGAAATTACGAGCGGAAGAAACCGTGATTTGTTCTGGAAAATTGGGCTTCCACGCGGCCCGGGGGTTGGGTCGTAAAATAAATTTTGATCTTGAAAAATAATTTAAACCGGATGAGCTAAACAAAAACGTAAGTATAATATGAGCAATTAACTTTCTGAAAACTTTGTTTTTGAAACTTTTGGAGCTAGAAGAACAAGATGCTGAACAGGATACAGGATACTTAGTGCTTACTTTTAACTTATTCAAACAACTTCAAAGTTCTTTTTGATTTTTGAACAAAATATTTCAATTAATTGAAATAATTCAATTAAATTATTAAATATTTTCAATTATTGCAATTCAGAAATATATTTAAATTAACTTAAACTCAATTATTGTGTGAAAAATTATATTTAGCACATATTTTGCATAAAAATATTGACAGCAAGATATTGGTCATAAATTCGGTTTGCAGAAGTTGATAATTTTCTTATTATTTTAGTAATAAGACAAATAAAAATTGTAAATCAACATAAACAAAATAATATTACATCAAAAATAAACAAAATTTACATTTACAAGTTAAATATTTGGTTTTGCTGGGTATGTAATAAATTATGTCATTCAATAATTCATTCTTGAACATCTGAAGTCACAAATTTCTAAGTCAAACTAGTTTTCTCGCGAATTATGAATAATTAATGTATGATCTTTTAAATTTTGTTTTGATGAAAATGCTTTATTGCAATTTTCACAAGCAAAAGGTTTTTCGCCGGAGTGAACCCTTGAATGTACTTTCAAATTGGATTTTTTTTTTCTACACTTGTACTCACAAACTTCACATGCAAAAGGTTTGTCTCCGGTGTGAGTCAAAATATGCCATTTTAGATCACCTTTCCTTGTGCATTTGTAGTCACAATTTTCACAGGCAAAAGGCTTCTCCCCAGTATGTTTCATTATGTGAAATTTTAAATAGACTTTATATCGTTATCGTCTAGTGCGTGACGTATATAGTGATTTAATATTGTGCAATCTAAATTTTACAATAAAAGTTAATTTAAACTAAAGTTATTTACTGGTGAATTTGTTATAATTGAAGGCAACGAAGATTTTAACAAGTTAGAATGTGCCAAGTCGGTACAAATCTTACAGAATTTCTTATTAAATGGTGAAAAGAAATTTTCAGAACCAAAGAAAATGGGAAAATCAAATAAGACATCTTTGAAACGGGGCAATAGCTCAATCAGTGCCAAAGTGGTAAATAAAAAATTTATTGCCGAAACTAGCCAGGCAAAAAATGCAAATAGTCAAGACGACACTGAAATGTCGTACAATGTAGATATAAGCAACAAATTTGAGTTGTTAAATGATAACAACGAAGTAGAAAATGTGACATCAAATGTAATAATTTCGACACCAAAAATAATTAAACCCAAGCCAATTGTGGTTTCGGGATTACCCAAAAACCATGTGAAATTCACAAATGATATCAAGGAAGTGGTGGCAAACAAATTTCACCTAAAATACTTAGGTGATAAAGTAAAAATATTTACTGAGAATATTAATGATTTCAACCAGTTGAAAGAAAACCTAATTTCAAAAGGAACTCAATTTCATTCGTATAGCCATACGAACGAAAGAAAGATGATGGCTGTGTTAAAAGGTGTACAGCGAATGAACGAAGCGGAAGTTTTGAACGCTTTAAAAGTTGTGAACCCAAAAGTGATCAGTGTCAAACTATTAAATAAAGACAATATTTATTACCCTAAATTTAAAGTGGCATTTGAGAGCGATATGACGTTCACGGAAATCCAAGCCATTCGAGGTGTTGGTAACATCAGAGTCTACTGGGAAAAATATAGGGCAAGAAAAGGTATCACCCAGTGCTACCGTTGCCAACAATTTGGCCATGCAGCGGACAACTGCAATTTAAAAATTGCATGCCGTCAATGTGCAGGTAACCACCTGTCAAAGGAATGTCAAGTTCCAGAAGGTACAACCCCGAAGTGCGCAAATTGCAAGGAAGCTCATACTGGCGATAACAGAGAGTGTTCCGTTTATTTGAAGGCTCTTAATAGAGTATCAAAACCTCCACAACGAGTTGTTAAGCCTCAGGCTTATGTGGTGCGTCAGGCGGATTTCCCGTCCCTACGGCCAAGTCGACCCATACAAAACTTTGCACCGACGATGAGTCAGGTGTTGCAACAAAGGCCAGTTGTGCGTCAGGAAGTGATGCAACCACGACATCCGATTCCCGTCCGACAAGTGAATCACATCGTACCACCAAGTGCCGGTCACGATGGTGTGGAAAATTTAAATTCACTTTTTAGTGAATTTAAACTATTGGAGTCAATGTGTAACATTGATAAAATGTTAAAAGCTGTGCGCGAATTAAACCGCGTCATGGCATCTACAGTCGATGGTGGAGCTCGCATGGCGGCATTCATCAGATGTGCAAAGGAATTCGATGGGTAGTTACAACCTCGAAGACTTGAATATTATGACGTGGAACGCCACAAGCGTTGTAAATAAATCGCAAGATTTAGAATTATTTTTGGACGAAAACAGCATCCATATTGCCCTGATAACGGAAACTTGGTTAAAGGTGAGCGATAATTTAAAATTTAAAAATTATTTTGTTTTTAGGAAAGATAGATTAACCGACCGGGCAGGTGGTGTAGCTATTTTAATTAGAAAGGGGTTGCCGCACGAAACGGCAGAGCAGCCAAACGTAACAGCAGAGCTATTGGTTTTGAAAATCAATTTGAAGAGTCCTTTTTATGTTGGTGCCATGTATGTTCCACCTTCCACAAATCTTACATCGGTTGAGCTTGATAACATCATGAACAAGTACAACAAGATTATAATCGGAGGGGATTTCAATTCTAAGCACCCCCAATGGAACTGTCGGTATCCAAATAGAAACGGTAACACCTTAAAGACTCACAATGATATAAACAACTATCTGCTGTTATATCCGCCCACACCTACTTTTAGTCCGCCAGGTTTGTTACAATCCACTATAGATTTCTTTTTAGTGCAAGGAATAACCAACTATTCGCAACCTATAGCAATTAATGACTTGAATTCAAATCATTGGCCAGTACTGTTGACTTTACTTACCTCTCGCATACCGCCAAGTTACGTTATCTCGGACACCAATTGGCGTAATTTCAGAGAGGAGTGCAACAACAGAATTCGCATAACTCCGAACATCAATTCTGTTGAAGAAGTCGACCTTGAAACTGCCAAATTCACCATGGCAATTACGGAAGCACACAAAGTTTCCACGAAAGTTAAACGTATTCGGAACAAATTTGTCGCAGATCGAGAAACCGATGATCTGAAACGACGACGAAACAAAGCTCGACGTAAGTGGTTGGAAACAGGCAATGTGGCCTATCGTGTCGAGAAAAACCAGCTTACGGATGACATACAAAACCGAATTAAAACCATTCGACGTGAGGAATGGTTAAGTAAAACTAAAGACCTTACCACGAAAGATAACTCTTTGTGGAAAGTGTACAGCGCGTTGAGAAGAAAAAACGAACCAACGCCCACTTTAAGTCATTCCAATGTTAATTATTATACCAACCAAGAAAAGGCGGAGGTTTTTGCCGATATTTTTGAAGAGGTACACCAGGTAACTACCAACCTTAGTTCCCCGTTAGAGGAACAGGTAAGAGCAAGCGTAGAACTGCTTAAAGACATAGACGATTCGCTGGAAATTAACATCACTCCTAAAAGAATCCAGCAAATTATCAAGAGTCGTAAGGTGAGGAAGGCTCCCGGAGCCGACGGTATCACTAATAAACACCTTAAGTACCTCCCCAAAAAGGGAGTGGTACAACTTTATTATATTTTTAGGTCATGTCTAAAGCTATGCTATTTTCCGACGGTGTGGAAGACCGCTAAAATATTGGCAATTCCGAAACCAAACAAGGCCAAGGGCGAAGCCAAAAACTACCGTCCAATTAGTTTACTTTCTTGTTTGAGCAAAATCTTGGAAAAAGTTATCCAAGAAGAAATTGTCGACCATCTGACAACTAATAATTTAATTATTAAACAGCAATTTGGGTTTCAGAAAGGACATAGTACCATCCATCAATTAGCCAGAGTAGTTGAAGATGTGGTCATGGAATCCAACAACAATAACCATACGGGAATGGTATTACTCGATTTGGAGAAAGCCTTCGATACGGTCTGGCACGAGGGTTTAATCCACAAAATGATGGAACTGAATCTTCCTACCTCCTTGACGAGGATCGTTCAGAGCTATTTGACAGGTCGCACCTTCAGTGTTGCAGTTGGCGATGCTAGATCATCGGAAAGAAGCATACCTGCTGGTGTTCCACAGGGTTCGATTCTCGGCCCAACACTTTTTAATATCTACATCAACGATATACCAATGCACGAGGACACGAATATTGCTTTGTACGCCGACGATACGGCTATCTATACGTCGAGCTTAATTAAAGAAATTATCGTTGAAAACATCAACGAACATCTCCAGTTGGTATGCAAATTTTTCAGCGATTGGAAATTAAAATTAAATGTCAGTAAGACTGAGGCTATCATGTTTACGAACAGCAGAAATCGTCCGACAGTCGATATTAAAATTAACGATAGCGTTATCGAACTGCAAAAAGATATAAAATATCTTGGCTTGCTCTTAGATCAACGACTTACGTGGAAAAAAACTATAGCTGATAGAATTAAAAAAACCAACTTGGTACTGCAACTGCTCTATCCATTAATTAACCACGAAGCACAGTTATCCAGAGAGCTAAAGCTTCTGCTCGTTCGCACATGTGCCAGGTCAGTCCTGACGTACGGTTGCACTATTTGGGGAAGTGCCGCAAACAGCAACTTAATTGCCGTACAACGTTGTCTGAACAAGTTTTTGAAAGCAGTGAATAACTACCCCCGCTACACTACCATTAAGCACATGCACGAAGACAACAATTTTGAATACGTCGGCGATTTTATAAAACAATCGACCGAACAATTTTTGAAACGTTGCTCGTTCCATGATAACGAGTTGATTAGACAAATTGGAGACTACGATCTCGACAATATAATTTCCAAGAGGAAAAGCAAACTCCTCAAGTCAATTTTGCTACGAAATTACAACTTCTATGACTAAAAGCCTGAACTGGTCTCTGTCGGTCCTTGTCGGGGAGGGAAGATCGACAATGTAAATATTACTTTAACTGTGTTGTTTTTGTATAGTTTAATTTGTAACTCCACTTCCAATTCCAGTACATGTTAACCCACCCAATCCTACATCAAACTCCTACACCCCATTTTTATCAATTTAGCAAAATTATTTATCAGGTTTTTGAAATTTTTATCCTGTAATTCATTTAAATTTATTTACAAATCAAAATTATAATTACTGTACATATGTTAAATATCTAACAAAGGGCTTAACCTAATAATAGATAACGTGTATAAATTTGTTAACATTTAATAATGTAACTATTTAAAATTGAATAAATGTTATATATATATAAACTAACTTTATGTAAACATTTGTAGTCACAATTTTCGCAGGCTAAAGGCTTCTCCCCAGTATGTTTCATTATGTGAAATTTTAAATCGACTTTATGTATACATTTGTAGTCACATATTTCACAGCTGAAGGGTTTTTCCCCGGTATGGATCATCAAATGTACTTTGAAATTCCTTTTTATTGAAGATTTATAGTCACACACTTGACACTCAAACAATTTTGTACCACGATGAGGTTTTTCACGTCGCTTGAGTTGAAAATTATTCAATTCTTTACTAGATGTTACCTCACATTCTGATTGTGGGCGTGGTAATGAATTTTCACATTCTCCAATCTCTTCTGCTTCACGAATTGAAATATCTTCTTTCATATCATTGGAATAATACATGTTTTCTAACTTAACTCCTATGTTTTCCATTATTTGTTCGGCCTTCAATTCGATATTTAAATTACACAGTCCTTGTAAAATATTGCAAGTGTTTTCGAAATTTTGCTATTCCATCTGCAGTAGATGATATCGTATCTATTAATAGTTTCGAAGTACTATAATAAAATATTTTATTTTAAACTTACTCTATGTTAAACATTAATTGAAGAATTCGAGTAAATGAAGAAAGAAATCAAAATGACAGCATTTCAAAAGAATTCTGAGAAGGTAGAATCTAAAATAAACCTTAAATTAACTTCTGTATTTGATTCTGTAAAATGAAAGTAAAAATCAAAAAAGTTATATGTTCCTGTTAGGAAAAGCGTTTATACCTATATTATGCGACGAGGAACAGTCGCACGGCATTAATATTAATTATGTTCTTATTATTTTAGTTTATTATAATTTTTTTTAACCCTTTCAATACTGTCAGGATATATAGATCCCAAGAATATTTAAAAAAATTCTGGAATGCAATTCATTGCTTGAAAATGCGCAGAGATAGGATTATATAGTAAGTAGGTGTTCATTACGTCCTTAGATACTATTTTTAGTATGTTATCTCTGCTGTTTTTGCATTTATACCATCAGTAGCTGCAGCAAATGTTGAGGTGTTAACTCGTTTTGCAAGTTTATTGTGTTATTCAAAAATTATTTTCTAGTTGAGTGGTAGAAATTACTTAGAGGTAAGTAAGACATAATTATATTATCGACTTATCGCTGTGTTTTGAAAATATAAAAAAACAAAGGATATAACTGTCCCTGTAGTAATGAAGAACGGGATATATTTATTCCAGAAGCATTTTATGGCGTTACTAAGCTAGCATAATTTCAGGATAAACCGAAACAAAAAGCCACTATCAGCAAAAGAATTAACTGATTGATTTGATAATTTATCAGATACAGAAGATCCTTTTCACGACAGTGACAACAGTGATGAGGACTCAAACTACGAATATCCTGGTAATGACTCAAAATCAGACTTCTCAGAAAGTGAAATAGTGATTTTGAAGCCGATAATACTGACCCACTTCCTTTACAATCAATGCAAACAAACAAATTTGTTTGGAATAGAAATGTTGATAATTTTTTTCCTAAAAAAACAATTCCTGCTGAGAATAAACCGATTATTTTGGGAAAACTCAATAGAAGCTCAAATATTCTCAACTGTTTTTTTAAAGTATTTCCAAAAAGTCTTATAATGCAAATAAGTCATTACACAAATCTGCGTTTGCAAGTACTCAAAAAAGAAAAAAAATGAAAAATTGTGGAGACGTCCCTGGGAGAAATGAAAATAGTTCTAGGGTGCTGTCTCATCATGTCCTATAATCGTGTTCCGGCAATACATATGTACTGGTCACAAAACAAGTCGCTTGGTAACCAAGGGATAAAAGAGTCAATCTCCAGGGATCGGTTTTTGTTACTGATGTCGAAACTTTATTTCAATGAACCCAAGAAACCAGACAATGCCTCAAAACTATATTATATTGAAGAAGTTATCTCCTGTTTAAAAACTACATTTTTAGCAGCTAGAACAGATAGCACATCTCAATGTATTGATGAGTCAATGGCTAAATTCAAGGGAAGATCCTCCCTAAAGCAATATCTCCCAATGAAGCCAATCAAACGGGGAATCAAGTTATGGACGAGATGTGATTCGATTACCGGTTATGTTTACGATACCAACATTTATTGTGGGAAAGAAACAGAAGCAGAGGTTACACTAGGAGAACGTGTTGTTTTAAAGTTGGCTGAAACCATAAAGAATTCTAATGTTGTATTAACTTTTGATCGTTTCTTTACATCTATCAATCTCTTAGACATTATCAAATTTCCTTCAGTAGGAACATATATGGCAAATAGAAACAACACTCCAAAATTTGCAGGAAAATTAGAACGAGGTCAAAGTGAAATGTTTGTGTGTGCCGAAGGTATACTAGGTATTAGATGGAAAGATACCAAAGATGTTTTCCTCTTGAGTAACTGTCCCAATACCGATGTGAACGTGATACAACGAAAATTTAAAGATTGTAACATGGCGAATGTTACTTTTGTCGAAAAATTAAAATTTTTAATTTTACATGTTACATTTTTATATTGTCCATTTACCTTTCCAACTTTTAATTTGAAGGTTGGTATTGAAAACCATTTTGAGATTATCTTTATCAGCGGAGATAAAGAGAACAAAACTTTTTCAACTAGCGCAGTTAGTTTGTTTAACTGAAATTTCCTTTAAATTGATAGTGTAGGGTTTTTACCGATTTGATCAACATTATCTTTCCTTTTTGTGTGAAGCAGGTAAAAGAAAATTTAATATCATCTTTTACTCATACCTTATCAATTGCGTTTATTTTAGTTAATTTATTTGATCACCATCTGCCGTTGGTGAGGGTTTTTCCACAAACCAACGTTTGAATTTAACAAAACTAATCGTTTACGTAGTAATCATTCACCCTTGAGGAGTGCTGGATTGATTTGTTTATGTCCGTAAAGGCATATCTTCAACTCAAATTGGACTTTAAAGAAAAATTTTGGATATCTCTCAATTTATACTTTCGGCTCATTTTATGATGCCTAGGACTGCCGTCGAAGTCGATTAAATAATTGATTTTGGTTTTGTGTAAAATTGCGCACAATTTTGGGTGACGCCACTTAATTCAAAATTATCTACTAAGTTTGTAGATAGACGGGTCACGTAAGATCAATTGTGAGGGGGGTTTTGTAACTCAAATTGTAGTTTGTTTTAGAATCAGAACCAAACCTTTTGGAAAAGCCGATAAGCTACGAACCAAGGAAAGCTTTCTGGAAGTCGTGGTGTACTCGAGCTTAATTTGCCTTAACACCTGGTAGTTTTGAAGTGGGGTGAGTAATTACAATTTGTGTTGCATTTATTTCTCTCTCAGGAGACTTACAGTGACTTGTTTGATTCATTTTTTTAAACGGTGGTACCGTTACGGTCGTCACTCAAGAGTGAGGCAATTTTCTTTAAAGCTTCTGGCACCTTCAGTGTCAACGCTTCTGTTTTTTGAACTTTTTTATTGTTAAGGTGATGCCATCAGTATCCCTTCCTTTTTCTGTAATTTTTTTTGAAACTACATTAAACAACCCATTTTGTTATTTTTTGTTTTTCTAAAGTTTGACAGTAGTTTCTGGCGCCTGGCAATAATTCTAAGTATCGCTGACCCAAAGGCTTCTCTCCGAACTGATAAGCTAGCCGCTGCTTGCACAAGCAGCTATCAGGGGGTGCAAGGGGTACAAGATGGAACCAAGAAAGACATCGAGTGTCCAGAAGCTATAATTTTTTACAACAAGTATATGGGCGGCGTTGATCACGCTGATCAAATGATTTCTCTGTATGATTTAGATAGACGAAGTAATAAATGGTGGAAAAAAGTCTTTTTTAGGATGCTAATGACTGCAGTTTATAATTCATATATTATTTACATAGATGTTACACACAAAAAGATTTCTTTCATAAACTTTCTTATTGAATTGGCAGAAAGCCTTATTAAAAGCCCAAGGTAGAACCGAATCACCATATAAAAAAACACGCAAACAAGGTCGAGTCTCAAAAAAGACAAAATTTTATACCAACATTGGCGATCATCTTCCAATCGAGATAGGTGGCAGAGGTAGATGTGTTCGCTGTAAGGATCGGAAAATCGAAAAACGAACTAAACTAATTTGTTCAAAGTGTCAAATTCCTTTATGTATTAAATGTTTTACACCATATCATACATGAATAAAATTTTATTTCTTAACAGTACAGCGTCTTTTGTTACTGCTGGGATGTAATTCTCCCAGTATCCAATACTGTAGGGACAAATACGTCCCAGGCCATTTTTTTAAGGATTCTATGACAGGTGACCACATGACAAGTGAACCCACGACAAGTGAACGCACGACAAGTGAACACATGACAAGTGACCCCACTGACAAGTGACTACACTGACAAGTGAACACACGGACAAGTGACCACACGGACAAGTGAACACACGGACAAGTGACCCCACTGACAAGTGAACACCCAGACAAGTGAACCCGTGGACAACTGAACACAAAAAAAAAATAAAAAAAAACCTAACCTAATTTCGACTGTTACAAAGTTGTTACCTATTTCGATAAAATTTACCAGTTCGGCGCACACCCAATCTGCGCCGTCTTTTCGGCGCAAGAACAATTCGGCGCAGGGACGATTTGGTGCAGAGACGGTTTGACGAATCGCCTTTCGGTGCGAAGACTATTTAGCGCAAAGACGATTCGGCGCTAAGACTATTCGGGGCGAAGAATATATCTAATTTTCTAAATCTCCTAATCCTTTGAGTTGAAACAAAACTTTTTATTTAATAAAATCATCAAATTTCAACTTAACACATAATATAAAGAAGTAAAAATTTATTTAATTATTTTATGTTTTTAAAAATTTAAATACTTGAAATTAAATACTTTTGCTTTAATTATATATACCCTTGTAAGAAATAAGGCAGCAAATACAATTTTGTAGTTTTGAGTAAAACACCAAAACGGTTTACGTCAAATCGTCCTTTTGTGCCGTTCCAAACTTTCACCAAGTTTGGTACCAAATCGAGTGTGCGGCGGTTTGGCGGCACCAAACGGGTCACACCGAATTGTCTCTGCGACGAACTAGCTACGCCGGACCGTCTGCCCCAAAAACTCCCATTTCCCTCTGTATATGCTTGAAAGTTGCACCCTGCACTGAAAGTTTGATTATTCGAATATTTGTGATTCCTAGATCTACTATTTTAAGTTGACATGTAAAGCAATAATAATTATAAAATTTAATTTGAAAAATTACATTTAAATTAGAAAAATAAATTAAAACTTACGATTGTGTTCACTTGTCAGTGGGGTCACTTGTCCATGTGTTCACTTGTCTGTGTGGTCACTTGTCAGTGTGTTCACTTGTCCGTGTGGTCACTTGTCAGTGGGGTCACTTGTCATGTGGTCACTTGTCGTGGGTTCACTTGTCGTGGGTTCACTTGTTATGTGGTCACCTGTCCGGTCACCTTTTTTAAGCAACGGTTTAAACTAAAAATTCAAAATTAACAAAATATCTTTCAAATGCCCTCATAAACAGATCTAAATCATAAAATCACAATATATAAAACGTAAAAAGCCAAAAGTCGTATTGAAAGGGTTAAATTAAAATTTATTGTTTTATTACCAGAATGCTAATTTTGTTACTTTTTTTAAATGCAGAATATATTTTATTTATGTTAAAATATAATGGAACTTTAATTTAACTAATAAGATTTGAAGTATTATTTATTATATGGAGACTGAATTTTTAAAGAACGAATTTACTAAAATGATATTTTTTAAATAATTTTCATATTTTCATTATTTTTAGGTTTCTCATACTAATTAAGCATATTATTAACCATTATTTTGACATATATAATCACATTATTTTGGTATATGCTTGCAAAAAATTTCGTCAAAAGTGGCGTATACGGTAAGATACTTTTGAACAAAAGTGCCATAAAATCCGAAATTTATTTATAAAAAGCTTCATATCTTAAGTACCAAAAGAAGCGCAATGAAATGAACTACTAGTCACCAGAAAATAAAACCAAGTTTTTCGAGTCAATTTTTTTTTATTTCGTTTCAATCTTTAACATCGATTTCCCAAAACTCGATTTTTCGGATATACGACAAAATAATTGCGGGTCGATATCGATATCGGATCAACGGTTTAACGTCTCATCGGATCAACGTCTTATCGGATCAACATCTTATAAGATCAACATCTCATCGGATCAACGTCTCTTCGGATCATATAATCTCTATATAGGTAACAACATACCAAATAATAACAAAAACAGCAAAGCGATTTACCTTGCATTTAGCTTTGCATAGAAAGCCTTACATTTTTATATTTAGGGTTCATTTTCTTCCTTTTGATTAATCAAAATGTCACGAGCTACAAAAAGGAAGCATTTTATGAAAGCAGCGTTGAAAGACGATTATGATTTACCAGCACCGAATCAACAAATTGTGAAAATGATTCGCAGCTGTGGTAACAATCTGCATGAAGTGGTCAATTCCGAAGGCAAAAGTTTTTTGGTTAGCATGCCAACTAAATTTCGCAAATTTATGTATATTAAACGCGGAGACTTTATATTAGTAGAACCAATAGCTGAAGGCTATAAGGTTAAAGCAGAAATGGTGCGTAAATTGTCGGACGTACACATAAAATATTACAAAAGTGACGGTGTGTGGCCTGAAGCGTTCAATAATTTCAGAAAGTTGAACACAACAGAAAAAACTACTACAGAAGTGATAGATGATGAAGACAGTGACAGTTGTAGTGATCAGGATGACGATATTTTTATTAATCCTAACAGAAGAGCAGCACCCGACGTGTTCAGTAGTAGCGACAGTGAAGAAAGTGATGATTGGTAGACAAACTCTGTTTAAAATTTAATTACCAGCAAAGAAGTCGCAAATATCAAGTAGGATATTTAATAATTTTTGTAAATAAAATTTATTAAAATAAACTTTACCTGGGTTGTTGGTAGTACATTTATTTTTATTATTTTTTTTCTGTTTAAGTCTGATCATATTTCCAAGGATGCCTGGAACTTTTTAGTTTGTTCGTATTGCATTCTGGAATAAAAATTAAGTTTCTCAATTTAAACCATCAAAGTCGCTTTTTATTCTTTTGCAGGTAGGAGGTTCAGCTATTGCAAAAAAACTTACGATCTTACACATATCTCAATTTTTTGGAACTAAATGGACTTTTCTCAAATTTGATATTAAGTTTGTTACTTAATAAAGGACTTCCCATACGACCGGTTCTACCAATTCTATGTACCTAATTGTACCTAAACAAGAAACATCGTAATTTATCACATGAAAAAGCATGTTCTTCAGCAATTCTTTTTATTCGCAATTTACCTTACTGTTGATGGCGCTCCCAATGTTACCAAATGTCAACACCATGGCAGCTCTATTACGTACACTTGATGTTGTTTTGAGTTTGATTCTGTATTATTTTATCGTAAAATCGAGGTGAAATAATAATAATTCACAAAATGGAACACTCGTTTCGTTTCAACGAAAATCATCCCTAACCATCACTTACCACCATCAAGGTTTCTGGTAAACTTAAATTACTTTTCCTTTTGCAAATTGACCCAATAATATTTCAGATCTTCGGGGTCATCCAAATTCAACTTTTTCTCATCCCTAAAATGACGTTTTGCAATTTGTCGGTCCAATGAAAATGATCTCTTGTAAAATTTAATTTTGATTCCTGTGGTGAGGTTTATGTGGTTGCTGTATTAGCCTTTCTGTCCATTTTAATTTAATTAACTTATTTAAAATTGGCCGCATTATGACTTGTAGTTGGAACATTGGGTTCTTTTAAAGTTGAATTGATATAAATTTAAATGAGGATTTAAATATTTAAGTTTGATTAAAAGAAATAATTATTTTTTATTAATGATTACAGTTATTTACATACAATATTGCTCTCTAATCTCTAAGTAATTTTTCGAGACATCCACATGTTTTTTTATTTAAAATTATTTTATTCCCACCGTGCTTTACCTTGAAGTGTACTGAAAACATAATCTTTGCCTTTAATGTTGATTAATCCATTTTTAAGAATAATTGTGTAGTTCTTTTTTCGTTTACTAATTTTTACAGATGTACTGCATATGACGTCGTCACAATCAGCCCAATTTGGATCCGCGTCTTCCTCATCGTCATCAGAATTTGGTTCTTCACCTGAAGAACTTTCACTTGGTTGATCGATCTCTTGATCTATTTTAAATATTTCGTTCGAATCAAGTGAAATATCGCTACAATTACCATTCTTCGATGGACCGTTATCGTCAAATTGTAAACTATCTTGAGATAATTCCACATCTATAAAAGTATCATCACTATTGTCACTATAATAATTTTGCTCCAATTCATCGTCATCATCTGTTTTCTTTTTTTTAATATCATCGACGATAAGATTAGATTTTTCTATTCCATCAATCTCGTGTCCTTCGAAAGAGTTGCACTCCTTTTCATTATTATCATGTTTTTCTTCGTCAGATAATTCTTCATCGTAGTCGTCTTCAAAATCGGATATATCGGATACAGCACCATCATTTTGGCGTTCAGATAATTGTTGGGACGAACTACATTTATTTATTTTCCGTCTTATATACATATTTGAAGAGCCAAAATTTGGTATAGTTTTTTCTAAATAGGCCACCTCTTTAAAAGAAAGTCGGCGGATAGTTTTGGGAATAAGTCTAAGATAAGATCGTGAATTCTGAAGTGCTGCTTTTGAATATAATTTATATCCAGATAGTACTTTATCTGGATAAACATACTTCGGCATTTGAGATATTTGTTTTACAGGTTCAAAAAAGAAGACATCATTTTTCGAAGGTAGTACAACATCTATTGAAGGTTTAGAGATGTCTATCTTTTTACGCCATGAGTCTTCTAACTCACGTAAATTTTCTAAATCGATTTCGTTCTCTAGAAATTTCGGCCGTAACAACTCGATTACTTTAGTTATAACGCATTCGTTAATTTCTTCTATCTGACTTTTACTCAACATTGTACTTTTTTATTTTTTAAAATCTAAGAATGTATTTCTGTTGAATTAAAATTAAAATTTTAACATTAAAATTTTGTGGATTTAACCTAACCTTAGAGTTGCTTTCAGATAAAATTCACCAAAAATAATAAATGGATGGCGCCACCGCAATAAACGACTAAGTTTACACAAGTAAATCTGAAAATATTTAAATTTTATAATTATTTCATATAATTACTTCGAGGCCCAATTTACCAGGACGGTTTACGGTTTCGCCCGCTTGAAATTCCTTATAAATGAAAAATCCTTCAAGTTACAAAACTTCTTTCCATACGACATTTGTTATGTCGCTTTTACTTTGAATCTTATTCCATTCTTTGCTCGACATCTTAATCATGCTAAATGACTAAATAAAGAGCCATTTTTACCACCAAAAAATTGTATAAAAATTATTATTATTTTATTATATAATAAAATATTATTACCTATATTATTTATTACTTTCCGAACTCCTTAGTAAGGAAAGTATTGTAATCTGAAATTGAAAAAAAAATTGACTTCCCATTTTTTGTGGAGATTGTGAAGACGTCATATGCTGTACATCTGTAAAAATTATTAAACAAAAAAATAACTACACAATTAATCTTAAAAATTGTTTAATGAACATTAAAGGCAAAGATTATGTTTTCAGTACACTTAAAGGTAAAGTAATTTTGAATAAAAATACATGTGAATGTCACGAAAAATCTAGAGATTAGAGAACAATCAATTGTATATAAATAACTTCAATCATTAATAAAAAATTAATATATTCTTTTTTATCAAACTTATATATTTAAATCATCATTTAAAATTCAACTTAAATTTTTTTTAATAACTGTAATTATTAATTTTATATTAATTATTAGCAGATCGTTATTATTAATTTTAATATAATGAATTAATAAAATTGGTTTTAGTCATATTGAAAAAGCGATTCCTTTTACTTTAACAAAACCATATAATTACAATAAAGTTAAGTCATTGCAATGGTGAAATGACTTTAGCATTCCGATTTCAACTAAATTTAGTATATTTTATGTAGCTAAACATTTTTAGTTACACAACTTTGTTTATGATCTTCTATTTATTTGTATATGTATTTTATTCATTACATTTCGATAGAAAACTTTTTTTATTCTACGAGTCCGTTTTCTTTTAAAGGTCTTGGTACACGCCTATTCAAGGATCAGCACACAATAATCTTCAAAATAAAACACGATTACCTACCAACATTATTTGATGGAAATAAAATTGCAAAATAATGTAAGCGTCAAAGTATTTGCTTTGGAAAATTTGGGAAAGGTCCACATTATTACTTTTATGACTTCCATAGCAAATAATATAAAATGAAAAAATACCTCAAATTTCAATAATTTAACTTATATTATAAATGTAACTAATGCTTTTACATGAAATTGTCACTTTTATTACTGTATCTCAATGTCCAGTATACTGGACATCATGTAACTAGTTCAAAGGGTAGGGCAAAACTTTTGAAAAGAATCAGGTAGTAATCTTTTGGAGATGTAAGCTTGAGGTTAAATGGAAAACAATTTCTAATATGTAAACGAAAGTCAGGATTATAAGCGTAACTTAAGGCGGTATTCTAGTCTAGCGGCATGAATTTTAGGGCGGTTATTGAAGCTCTGTACAAACAAAACAAAAAATATTTTTACTATACATTTTTTTATCATTTGTTTATTGATATTTTAAGACTACATAAAAAATTAACCAAAAAAAACTCAAAATTCACAAAGTTATGAGCTGGCAAAATGGGAGGTCCAAAAAAGAACAGGGTGTCCTGGCGTGCACGATATCTCAAGTTCTAATGAGCTGATTTATTTGAAATTTGGTGTGAATGTTCTTTATAGATGCCACTATACCATGAACCAAATATCATAACATAATCGGATCAACGGTTTATCGGATCAACGTCTCATCGGATCAACGTATAATCGGATCAACGTATAATCGGATCAACGTCTCATCGGATCATATACTGCCTATAAAGGTAACAACATATCACGTAACAACAAGAAACAACAAAGTTTATCCGATTTACGTTTGAAATAGCGTTGGATAGAACTTATCAAAAAAATTTTCTTTTTAGTAGGTAATCAAAATGTCACGAGCAACAAAAAGGAAGCATTTTATGAAGGCAGCGTTAAAAGACGATTATGATTTACCAGCACCGAATCAACAAATTGTGAAAATGATTCGCAGCTGTGGTAACAATCTGCATGAAGTGGTCAATTCCGAAGGCGAAAGTTTTTTGGTTAGCATGTCAACTAAATTTCGTAAATTTATGTATATTAAACGCGGAGACTTCATATTAGTAGAACCAATAGCCGAAGGCTATAAGGTTAAAGCAGAAATGGTGCGTAAATTATCGGACGTACACATAAAATATTACAAAAGCGACGGTGTGTGGCCTGAAGCGTTCAATAATTCCAGAAAGTTGAACACAGAAGAAACTACAAAAGTAGTGATAAATGATCAAGACAGTTGTAGTGATCAGGATGACGATATTTTTATTAATCCTAACAGAGAATCAGCACCCGAAGTCTTCAGTAGTAGTGAAGGTGAAGAAAGTGATGATTACTAGACAAATTCTCTTGAACATTTTAATAACTTATTAAAGCTTCAATCATAGACGTGTAAACTTATGGGTTTATTTATAATTGGATGAAGTCGTAAAAATCAAGTATATTTATTATTTTTTTTAAATAAAATTTTTTAAAATAAACTTTACACATTTTTTAAAAAAAATTTTTCTGTACAAATCTGACCATATTTCCTGTTGTGGTGCTTGACGTATAAGTGCTTGTTCACAATGTATGTAAAACGTACATAAGACTTAAAAATATAAATACAAATAAAAGCTTAATGGAGTATCGTATAATATTAAAATCTTACACGACGTAGAATGTTCTTTTGTATATACCTACCAATATAACTCCAGTATTTTTCAATATTCGTTTAAGATCTTATTCGGCTATTCGTAATTGTAATTCTTACGTTTTATGTATTTCTTACGTCTGCCTTATGCACATTGTGAACACTCACTGAAAGAAATACTCACGGTCAGTGTATTTGGTCCCACGTGTTTGACGACCATTTTATTCAGCCACAGTAAATTCTTTAGATGGAGAGGTCGTCCCGTCCGTGCGAGATCCGCGCGGTCATCCGACTCGATCGTGACTGACCGTGAATAAGACGTAGGTGTGTAACTATATAACAAGATTTCAAAAGTCAATCACTTCAGTGGTGTCATTCATCTTTCCCAGCCTCCAAAACTTCAAGACGACCCATTCAGTCGGAAAAATCAAGGCATCTGTGTTTTGCGACCGTCAGAGGATCCTTTTGATGGATTATATATGCGGAGTCGGCCATCTCGTTGATCCGAGATGCTGACGTCTCATCAGATCAACGGTTTAACGTCTCATCGGATCAACGTCTTATCGGATCAACGTCTCACCGGATCAACGTCTCACCGGATCATATACTGTCTATACAGGTAACAACATACCAAGAAGCAACAAAGTTTATCCGATTTACGTTCGTTTTAGTACCTAGTCAAAATGTCACGAGCGACGAAAAGGAAGCATTTTATGAAGGCAGCGTTAAAAGACGATTATGATTTACCAGCACCGAATCAACAAATCGTGAAAATGATTCGCAGCTGTGGTAACAATCTGCATGAAGTGATCAATTCCGAAGGCCAAAGTTTTTTAGTTAGCATGCCAACTAAATTTCGCAAATTTATGTATATTAAACGCGGAGACTTTATATTAGTACAACCAATAGCCGAAGGCTATAAGGTTAAAGCAGAAATGGTACGTAAATTATCGGACGTACACATAAAATATTACAAAAGTGACTGTGTGTGGCCTGAAGCGTTCAATAACTCCAGAAAGTTGAACAGGGAAGAAACAACTACTAAAGAAGTGATAGATGACAGTGACAGTTGTTGTGATCATGATGACGATATTTTTATTAATCCTAATAGAAGAGCAGCACCCGAGGAGTTCAGTAGTAGTGACGGTGAAGGATGCGATGATTGGTAGATAAACTCTCTAGAACATTTTAATAACTTATTAAAACTTCAATCATATAACATAAACCCGTTGGTTGATTTATAATTGGATGAAGTCGCAAAAGTCAAGTATATTATTTATTAATTTCTGTAAATTAAATTTATTAAAATAAACTTTACATGGGTTTTTTAAAACAATTTTTTGTTAATTTTTTTCTGTACAAGACGATATTTCCATCGATGTCTGAAATTTCTTAGTTCGTTCGTATTGCATTCTGAAATAAAAATTAAGTTTCTTCATTTTTTTTAATGCCATCAGTTGCATATTTTGTTCTTTTGCAAACTGCATCGTGCAAAAACATCAAAAAGTTCTTGTGGTACAGCGTGTAGATTTAAATGTAGTGAGCAATTATCAGAACCGTAAGATTAATTTATTATAAAACTATTCATAATAAAACCATCAAGAACCAACGATGAATTAGTAGAAAATTTCGAAAATCATATATAAATAGCTTTAAAAGAATTGAGTGAAATTACTGCCTTACAGTATAAGGGTATAAGTACAAATAACCAACTTGACAGGAGACGCAAAAAACGTTTTTTTAATTTAAACTTTAAAAGTTAACTAGGCATCGGATATGCATGTTTTTTTGTGTACAGCCAAGTGAAAATTTTTAAAAAGGAAACCTGTTTACGCCTTTCTGAGCCGTTTTATGTAAGTAGTTTTTATTTTGCCTATATAAATGCATATTTTGAGTTTAAGTGCATATTTGGCAGTTTATTGCCTATAAATGTGTATTTGCTTATATTGGCATATATTTTGCATATTTAGCAAATTAAATAATAAAAATTTTTGTTTTTGCAAGTGTTGGAAATGATTTAATTAATTTTTTTTTATTTTGAAATAACTGTTTAAAAATTGCAGTATTCAATTGACTTGCTCATACGTCTGACACCTTTAAACTGTTACGTTAATATTTGTTACGCTCTATATTATTGAGATTGAAAAATTATTGAAATTTTTAAACTACAGTACAGTCTCGGTAATAGTCCAGTCATTTAAGCCCAAAAAAGGGGTCAACCTCGGAATTAGAGATAATAAGCTGGAAACTCGTATACACCTTCATTTTGGCGTTCTAAAGGTTGTCTCAAAAGTCTGATAAAATCTCGTGTCGGCGTTGTAAGTTATTCAAGGTCAAAGGTCACAAAAATCTGTTTTTCTTGATTATCTCAGTTTCTATAGCTCAAATGATGTTAAGATTTATTATAAAAATTGTAGAGCATAAAATTTTCTAAAAATTTTGTTCCAAACATTTTTTAATATACTCAACACTTTTTGAGATAGAAGGCGGAGAAATTGACAAACGTACAATTTGAAAAATTATGGCTGAACCTCAGGACTGGGGTTGGTTGCTGCGAAATGAACTCCTGCAGCCAATAACAACAATATTACCACCATCTCCTGAGGAATTACTTAATACACTATATTGTAATTGTAAGAATTGATGTGGGGTGCGTTGTGGGTGCAGAAAATCGGGGTTACAATGCACTTTAGCTTGTAGCCAGCGTAATGGTCAAGCTTACCTCAATGCTGTTTGATCACAAAGCGACTCTGAGGAAGAGAGCGCATTTGACCCTGAAATTCTGGAAGGCCTAGAAACAACGATTCAGGACAACAAAGATGATGACAATGTAACGGACATTTTCACATGCTCGGAAGATGACGATGAAGAAGAAGAAGAAAATTAATACTTTTGTTTATTAAATAATTAAAGATTTACTATATATATTTTCACTTTATTTCAATTTCAAGCTGGGGGCTCTCTGCCCTACACTGAAAAAAAATTTTATGTAAAATTACGGTATCTATCATGGGTTATTTAATGCCAATCTCCAACATAGCAAAATTACATGCAGGTTGTAATTTTACAAACGCATTGTAAATGTACAAATTGTTTTGTAAAACTTAGATAAAATAAAAATTGTAAATTTCAAGCATCGTTGCGATAATTTTACCTTGTTCTATATTTGAATTTTACAAGTACTGTTTTGTGATATTACTTTTTTATTG
Source organism: Cantharis flavilabris (assembly GCA_949152465.1). Lineage (NCBI taxonomy): Eukaryota > Metazoa > Arthropoda > Insecta > Coleoptera > Cantharidae > Cantharis > Cantharis flavilabris. The sequence goes on along the minus strand of OX424440.1, from coordinate 16,715,318 downwards.
TAATATTTTTTAGTAAAATTACAAGAATCTTTCGTAAATTTACTGAAATCTTGCAAAAAGTTATATTGTAAAATTACAAAATTTATGTAATTTTATAATTTCTTTGTAAATATGTATTTAGATATATAAATAAAATTTCGGTAAATATTACGGTTTAAATATTAAACATCGCACCATATAAGGAAAATTAAATGTTTCATAAAATATGTAATAAATATTTCAAACATTTGTAATTTTCCTGTTGGCGTGGCGTTTTGCAAATAACCCATTATAAGTACCGCTATTTTACATAATTATTTATCAGTAATAAAAGAAACAAATGAACATTATTATTTATTGAATACAAAATAGATTTAAATGTAGAAGTTATTATAAAAATAATATAAAAAAATAAATTATTAATATTGTACATAATAAAATCGTGGTAGGTACCTACCTCCTATTAAAACTAAATTACAAATAACTCTAAATCTAAATAAAACATGCATTATTATATAAAACTAATTTAAAAATAACTCTTAATCTAAATAAAACAAAGCCGCAAATGGCCGGCCCAACTAATATTTTTGGGGTACAAAGGAAAAACACAAGTAAAATTTTGTATCGCACAGCTTTTCAAATCCACTTTTGGTATTATAATTTAGTTATTAAATTAAAAACTTTTTTTTGGATACCGTCAGTTTTTTCGATTTACTTCCCGAATCGGGTGAATTTTGAAAAAATATCGTTGAATCATTTCTAAAGTGGTGCAGATACTTTTTGGGTACATTATATTTAGTACAAAATAAAGCGAAAAGCAAACTTTAAAGGCTTCCAAAAAGGATTGGTGCGGTTTTTGTGATATCATATGTTTTTCGAAGGTCACGAAATACTCCTTATGATTCTCGGTTTCTGTAATCATAAATAGGCACTTAAAAATATAAAACTTGATAATATAAATCTTAACTTACCAATCTCAATTATGGAGGGCACAGGCAACTGCAATTGCTGCAAAATTTCGAAATCTTCGCCATAAATATTCTACAAGTTATTAAAATACAGCTTTATTATCATCAAATTAATTTTAGTTACTTACAATATTCCTGTAAAGAATATCAGAAAAATTTTCCTTAAAATGGCTGGCCAGGATTTCAAAACTTTGTATAATCTCATCATTTCTGTTGTCAAATTTAATATTTTTCTTTTTAGCAAATTCAATTATATTTCTTGATTTTTCTAGAAAACAATGTCTTTTCTACATCTACATATGTTAATTTTTTAAAATGCCATAATATGCCAGCTTTTGTGAATAACACTGGATATTCTTGCTTAATTTCCAATGCTGTGGGTGCAGAAACATTGTTTAAAAATAGCCTCTGTTCGGCATAAGTGTCCTCAAGATAATTATAAAAGTTTTCATTCTTATCATCAATGGTTTTCAGCATTTCTTTTATATTTGTTGTATTATCATTACATTGTAGATTTGGCGGCCAGTTGGAACAACCTGCTCGCAAATTTACAATTTATCGACATGAAAACGTTGAATGTGGGAAGCGAAACCGTTATAACTTTTAAACTGCATTGTGCAATTTACGTTTTTGCATTTAAATAAACCACGTGTTGTACTACGATGTAAATATTGATGCAATTCATATTTTCTTATCGAATTCAAATTATATCCGCAAAAATTACATCTATACATATTAGAAATTATGGTTCCTACTTACCTTAAAATAACACAATCACAATATTACACAATAAAGTATTCTGTAAATGATGTGTACTGAATGGGATGATGATTTAAAATGCAATCTGCACATACACTAAACCCACATAGAAAATTAATGCTGATATCCCAGTAACTATTTTTTATATGACGCATATAATAATATCTCTTACGAAGCAAACATTTTATATTATACCTGTAATTTTCATTTGCTTTTGTATAAAAGCAAAAGTTCTATTTAAATTTACATAACGAATTAATTTCGTTTTGTAAATATACAAATTGGATTGAATATTTGCAATTTATTTTGTAATTTTACAATTTTTTTTTGTTATTACAAACTTCATTTTCATTCCTTAATTTTACTAAAAGTTTATGTAAAATTCAGTATGTTATTATAGTAAACATTATGTAAAATTCATCCTAATTTTTTCAGTGTATGTCTCAATAACGGTTGGGCGCATGAAAAAAATTTTAAAACAAAATTTATCGAAAATTTTATGCTCTACAATTTTTATAATAGATCTTAACATCATTTGAGCTATATAAACCGAGATAATCGTGAAAAACCGATTTTTGTAACCTTCGAACTTGAATAACTTACGGCGCAGACACGAGATTTTATGAGACTTTTGAGACAACTTTTAGAATACCAAAATGAAGGTGTATACGAATTTTCAGCTTATTATCTCTCATTCCGAGGTGAAACCCTAATTTGACTGCACTATAATCCGAACACATGCTAATCCGACCATCCAGTAATCTGAACATAAGAAGAAAAACTCAGTAGTCCGCATAAGTAGTTATAATCTGAACACAACTAATAAAATATTCGGATTATAGAATAATGTTCGGATTACAGAAGAAAGGATTAAGGTGAAAAAATACGTATGTAATGCAATACATAAGCACTATAAACTGCTGAAGCTGTTAACAACAAAAAGCTGTCGATAGTTTTAACATTTTTTTTAAGATGGGCATGTGAAAATTATGTTCCATCTCATAACATTCTTTGTATGATTAATTTAAAGAAGAGCCAAAAGGAATTGGTTGCGAAGAAATAAACCTTAATTACAAATTATTTTATTTTTTCTAAGCATAGTAGAATATGTATGTATGTAGTATTTATTTTGAGGTTTGTTTATTTTTAATATAAAAATTGTTCTAAAAATTTCGCTTTTTAACTTGATCCAGTAATTCAAACTTCTCTGTAATCCGAATGAAGCCAGGTTTCTATTAGTTCGTATTACCGAGACTGTACTGTACATTTACAAATGTTGGAACGCTAGAATTGAACATTTTCAATTTTACCAGTCAAGATTAATAGAAAGTTAATAAATAAAATAAAATATTCAAAACCGAAGCGAGCCTCATCCTCAAAAAGTTTTACTTCAAAAATATTCCGTCGTATTTTTAAATATCTATTGAATTTTATTTTACATTTGTATATTAAAAATTCCCAAAACTAAAAAAAGTTTGGGCTAAAAAATTCAAAAATCAAAACAATAACAAATAAAACAATACTTTATTATTTTATTTCTAAGGATGTACTTTCGCTGTAACCACAGTTCAACACCAACTAAACTTCTAACAAAAGTAGTTATTGTTTCATTATTTGCACTAATTGCAATCCAGCATTTTGAGACATAATAAAATTTTTTAGCGAATATTTAAGTGCTTATTTACAATTTTTTAATGCCTATAAATCCGGACCCTACTTATAACCACTACACTTTTATTTTAAAAATTTAATAATTAGCAATTATTGCTATCAAAGATAGATATTTGTGACACAATTCTCTTATAGCTGAAGTAAAAAAAAAATTGATTTTTTTATTAATTTCAAGTAGGTATATAGGTAATATCTGTAAAAAAATTCGTACCAATTATTTATTAACCTTTCTCGTTATACCAGAAGTTGACACCTATTCTTATGAATTTAATTTTCCAAAAAAAGATGGATTTGGGCATAAGTGGACTTATTCCCTTATAGCATGTGACCACTCATTTATTAATTTATTGTATTTCAACTTTGTATGAGTAGTCCTAATTTTTGCAAAGTAACAAACTAAATATCGAGTTGAGAGAAGTTCATTTAGTGCAGAAAATTGAAGTACGTATAAGATCGTAAGGTTTATTACAGTTGCAAATCCTTCTACCTGAATAGAACAAAATGTGCGACTTTGATGGCTTTAAATTGAGAAACTACATTTTTATTTTTCTGGTGCAGACATCGATGGAAATATCGTCTTGTACAGAAAAAAATTAACAAAAAATGGATAAAAAACCCTAATAAAGCTCAATTTAATACATTTTATTTACAAAAAATAATAAATTTACTTGATTTTTGCGACTTCATCCAAATATAAATAAACCCACAGGTTTACGTCTATGATTGAAGCTTTAATAAATTTTTAAAATGTTCAAGAGAGTTTATCTAGTAATCATCACTTTCTTCACCGTCACTACTACTGAGATCCTCGGGTGCTGCTCCTCTGTTAGGATTAATAAAAATATCGTCATCCTGATCACTACAACTGTCACTGTCTTCATCATTTATCACTTCTTTCGTAGTTTCTTCTGTGTTCAACTTTCTGGAATTATTGAACGCTTCAGGCCACACACCGTCGCTTTTGTAATATTTTATGTGTACGTCCGATAATTTACGCACCATTTCTGCTTTAACCTTATAGCCTTCGGCTATTGGTTCTACTAATATAAAGTCTCCGCGTTTAATATACATAAATTTGCGAAATTTAGTTGGCATGCTAACTAAAAAACTTTCGCCTTCGGAATTGATCACTTCGTGCAGATTGTTACCACAGCTACGAATCATTTTCACAATTTGTTGATTCGGTGTTGGTAAATCATAATCGTCTTTTAAGGCTGCCTTCATAAAATGCTTCCTTTTTGTTGCTCGTGACATTTTGATTACTAAAAAGAAAATATTTCTTATAAGTTTAATGCAACGCTATTTCAAACGTAAATCGGATAAACTTTTTTGTTTCTTGTTGTTACTTTGTTATGTTGTTACCTTTATAGACAGTATTTGATCCGATTATACGTTGATCCGATGAGACGTTGATCCCATAAAATGCTGATCTAATGAGACGTTGAACCGTTGATCCGATGAGATGTCAACATCTCGGATCAACGAGATGGCCGACTCCACATTGCCATAAAGATTAATGGCAGTCCCTTTAGATATATAATCCAAACAAAAGGACCCACTGTTACGCCTATAAATTGGCGCAACATAAAATTTAACAAGGTGGAACTCTCTTTTGCGACAGTTCTTAGGCTTCTATATATCTACTTTTTTGATAGATTAAATTATTTGGGATTTATTTACCCTACTCTTGAGCTAGTTACATGATGTCCAGTATCTGGCCATTGAGATTCAGTAATAAAAACAGCAATTTCATGTAAAAGCATTAGTTATGGTTATAAAAGTTTAATTGTTGAAATTTTAGGTGTATCGTATTTACAATTTCTAAATAGCATTTTATATTATTTGCTATGGAAGTCATACAAACAATATTTGGACCTTTCCCAAATTACTTCTGATTTTCACGAGCAAATACTTTGACGCTTCTATTTTTTTGTTCTTATTTTTATTTCCATCAAATGTCGGTAGGTAATCGTGTTTTATTTTGAAGATTATTGTATGAGATTATTTACTTTACCGACATTTGATGGAAATAAAAATAAGAACAAAAAAATAGAAGCGTCAAAGTATTTGCTCCGGAAAATCAGAAGTAATTTGAGAAAGATCCACATGTTTGTGGATCATTTTATTCAGCACAGTAAATTCTTCCGATGGAGAGATTGTCCCGTCCGTGCGAGACACACGCTGTCATCCGACTCTATCGTGATTGGGAATGAAACGTAGGTGTGTAATTACTAAGGAACGGATTTATATGTAAATACGTATTTTTTTCTGAGCTAGATAATACCATTTATTAACCAGTATTAGACTTTTTGAATTGATTCAAGCCAATTTTATTTCACATATTTATACATATTTCTGTAAAATTACATATATTTACATATTTACATGTTTTCACATATATTGTTACATATTTCGTAAAAATAGTAAAAAAAATACACTGAAAAATTGGTTTATCATAAGACAGATGACCGATTACATCGAAGAACAAACTTCATCATATTGATGAAAATTTCATAGTATTCATGAACAAAATCAATGTATTTATGAATTTCTTCATCAATATTTTGTTCATCGGTGTAAAAATGATGAATTTTTTATCAATATGACAAACCATTGTTTTCAGTGTATTCTTACTATTTTTACATTATTATTTGTTATTTTCAATTATTGGAAAGTTGTGTTTCCATTCATCTTCAAGACCATTCCTTTTGAATGGTTTTTTAATTTTTAAATGACTCGATGAGTGTATAGACATACATAATGGAAAACAAGTTTCCGAAAAGTTGGAAATCGAATTAAACTCATAAAAAATCACGGCATTCAAAAATGCTCCAGTCACATAGGTTGATATGGAACGTTCTTTCAGCCGATACAAATCGATTTTAAGGCCAAATCGGCGTTATTTTTTATTTGAAAATTTAAAAATGCATGTTGCACTGAAAGAAACATTGACTTCTTATTAGAGAAAAACCCCTATCAATTAGTATTTTCTGTAGTAGTCAAATATGTGATAACTCATAGCTATTCTCTCTATTAGTGATACGGTGCTATTCTTACTGTTATGAGGTATATTAAAATACCCATAAGTGTTATGGGTATCCCTATAATAAGACTATATATTAACTTTATAGTAGTATATATTTAGTACTACAGTATTGATAATATTCAGAAGAACTGATCACTTATAATTTGAATGCAATTAAATAGAAAACGAGTGTCTATAAATTTAGTACTACGTAGTCCTAATAACGATTATAACAACTATGTATTGTAGATGTCACTTTATTGTTAGTTAATAGTAATCTATTTTAGAGTGCGTTCCACTTAAAGCTCACGGCGACCGCGGCGTGGTCGTGTAATTTAGCGTTCCACTTATACGTTTTCGCCCACGGCGGCCATGGTCGTTTAGTACAGTGGAACGGCTTTTGTGATCTCTGGCGGGCTAATGTCATTTTAAATTTTCAAATTCAAATTTTAAAATGACAATCAATTTGCTTGATGTTGGTAACCTCTTACAAGTTTCGCACGCTGGATGAAAAGCAGCACCTTAGTCCCATGATGTATAATATACTATTTTAATCCATTATTCATTAATTGCGTGGCGAACAACACATCTGAAAAATATTTTGCACAAATTATCGTGATGGTTGTTAGAACAGACCAAGGCACTTTACTTTTGCATATTGCTATGAAAATGGCATTTTACTTAAAATGCATGTGTCGCATTTTGCAACACAACGACAAAAAATAATTTAACGTTAATAATAATTTTATTTTATGTTAATTAGATAATTTACCTGTTCTTGCACGTCTGCTTCACTTTTTGAAACTACCACTTCAAACAGCTCGTCCTTATCGGCATTATAAAATGCAATATTTTCGGTCTCCATTTTGAATTTTTAAATTTGCGAGTGTAAACTCAAAATGATCACAGCAATCCACTTTTTATAATGGGTTTCGTGGTCGTGGTGGGCTAACAAACGGTGACGTCACTGATGACGTTTTGAGCTCCACCGCGGCAACCGCGGCTTTAGGTGGAACTTGGAAAAGTCGCCCGTGGTCGACCATGGTCGTCGTGGGCTTTTAATTGGAACGCACCCTTAGTGACTACATATCGGTTGGATAGGTAGTATCGGGTAGGTAGTTGCATTATTATGAAATGTCCGATTTGGTAAGGGAGAAATGAAATTCAAGAATTTGAAATTAAAACGCATTTATTCAGGAAAATAATCACCATTAGCATCAGTACATTATCAACGGTTGAGTCAAAATTCCAGTTTTGAAAAACTACTAGTTTTTATTACCAACAAACTCTTATGGTAGCAATTAATAGATTAATACATCAAACTTCTCTGAAAAGCATCCCACTGTTGTTAATTTTTTTGATTATTTTCAACTATTTTCTATTTTCAACTTCTGTCCGAAACTCCGTATCTATATAGATAAACATTGGTATTATCCATCTATGCTGCTAGTCGGTCGTCCACGAGTTCATTTTGCAAATCAAAATTTTCTTCGCTGAATTTTGCAAACCAACGCCGTACTGCGCGTTCGTTACATGTACCATCTCCTAACAATTGATTAATTTCGCGAGTTGATTCCTCTGCATTTAGTCCGTGAAAAAGTAAAATTGCACGAATATCTCTTGTAGAAAACATTTCTGTAAATAGCAAAACGGCACATTATAATAACTTTTCAGGTAATAACATAGGTCGAAATACAAGATAATTACCTGATTTTTAAAATGCAAAAATAATTTTAACTGTAAGTAAAGACGTCTTTTCACAATATTTAAGACTGACGAAAATTGGACATTTCATACAATGATGTTAGACAGCGATCCAGTAAAGCTGGTACAGATGACGCTAAAAGTTGGTATTTGGTATTTGAACAAAAAAAGATGGTACGCGAGAAATTTTCACACACGAGCTTTTTTTTTAGGGTACCTATACCTACACTTTATTAAAATTGTTGTTATTGAAATTTAAATTCTAAATTGTCAGAGCCGGACCATAAAATAAAATACCATAAAATAGATGGCGTCCACAGAAATTTAATAAAAATTAGGAATAAAAACTTTAATCCTTGATCGATGTTAAAAGTTGGTACTTTTGCGTACCAACACAACTTTTAGTTGGTACCTGGTACAAGACCCTAAAAACTGGTACGCATACCAAAAAGTTGGTACGTCTAACATCACTAATTTCATAGCAAACTACCAGACATTTTGAATAAATTATTTATTTTATGCGTCATAGGTACAGCTGTGCTAAAAACTATAAGTCCGCTGATTAAAATCTTATTATTACGAAAACTGTTGAAGCTCCTCTGCAAAAAACAATGCAAAGACTCCACGATCAAAAAATAATTCGTTTTACAAATTACAAAATACAAACTGATCTTTGTACAAGACATAATATGTATGTCAATTTACTTCTCGCTAAAGACGGTCTTATGGATTTTGGTAACTTTAAACCACGTGCGTCTAAATTTTTAAAAATAAATATATTATGCTCTCCCACACTTTTTTGTAGAAAATTTAATTTCCTAAAAAATGTGAGTAAATATTATGCAGCGTGTGCTTTTCCATTGCACTTAAACCACTTGACTAATGTTTACGCGCGCACACACGTTTTCGGTTTGAAAAAATAATTCATTGCGCAAAATCTTTTCTCAAAAGTAATTTAATCAGGCATGAAATAGTACTACGGTTACTATTGGGGAAATCCCCAATAGTCGTGAATTTTCTAAGTACTACGACTTCTCTATCATTAATCGGTGTGTTTCTAATAGATAGGAAATCTTATTTTAAAGTTTGTACTACTAATCGTAAGAAGTCGTAAAAATAATTTTTATAATTACAAGCTATAATGTTTAGGTTTTTATTTCTAATTAATATAAATTCATATTTAGAACTACAAATACTAATTAAATTGAATCCAATTTCTTTCAGTGTGTTGCAAACAATTTCAAAGATTAAACAAATAATGGATTTTTTATTTTACATATTCTACAATTTTAAATAAACATTTGTCTGAAATAAATACATATATATGTACATATTTTGTTTTTTTATTTCCATATTAATCCGTTCCTTAGCTAATAGGGCACTTCCACTCCCCCACTCCAACATGGCTGCCAAACAGCTGATTGGTGGTATGGTTGGTGGTATTCGCCATAAGATTTGTTAAGGATTCAAGTGTTTTCGTTATAAAAATGTATTTTTTATAGAATTCTAACCAGTTCTTTTAGCATTTTTAGCTTTTATGACACGGTGCTGATTATTTTATAATAAATTGAACTATTAAAATCCACTATACTTACAAATAATTGAATAATTTGTGTTATTAAATTTTTGAAAATTATTAGCCTTAAATATTAAAATTTAGGTACAATAATTTGAAATAAATTGCTTTAAATAAAAATAAACAACATTTCAGCTGTTTATTAATAATTAGTTTCCAGCATTTTTGTGTTTTTGAGTAATTTATACATTCAGATTTAGTGAAAGATATAATCGTAACTAGCACAGTTCAGGAGTTTACTAAAAAATGTAAAAATTATGTCTTAAAAATCAGCAAATCTTCTAGTCGAGAATGCATTAAGCCCGGCAGATACAAATTTCGCCCAAGTTTGAAAATTCTCTACCTATAACTGAAAATGACGAAAAACCATTTAAATTAGATATTTTCTAGTTTGATTTGGTTAAGTTTAATCATTCATTTAATTTGACTGTACTTTTTATTCTGTAAATATTTGACTTTGTTTAAAGGCAAACCGGCAGAAGTTGGAAAATAACAAATTCTGGTTGTATAGCCCTGCTATTTCAACATGAACTTGAAAGTCAAAAAAATTACTGAAACACAAAAATGCTAGCAAATAATTACAAAACATAACAGCTGAAATGTTGTTTATTTATTTATTGTATTGTATTTCATTTAAATAACTGTTAAAATTATTAAATTATTGTAACTTTTAATATCTCAGGTTAATAATTTTGAAAAATTTAATAACACACAAATTATTCAATTATTTGTAAGTATAGTGGATTTTAATAGTTCAATTTATTATAAAACAATCAGCACCGTGTCATAAAAGCTAAAAATGCTAAAAGAACTGGTTAGAATTCTATAAAAAATACATTTTTATAACGAAAACACTTGAATCCTTAACAAATCTTATGGCGAATACCACCAACCATACCACCAATCAGCTGTTCCATGTTGGAGTGGGGGAGTGGAAGTGCCCTATTTCAATCAGAATTCAAAAGGTAATCACTTCAGTAGCGTTATTCATCTTCCCCAGCTACTAAAAGTTTAAGACAACCCATTCAGTCGGAAAAGTCATATGGCATCTGTGTTTTGCGACCGTAAGAGGGCCCTTTTGATGGATTATAATATACCTAAAGAAACTGCTATTAATCCTTATGGCAATGTGGAGTCGGCCATTTCATTGATTCGAGATGTTGACATCTCATCGGATCAACGGTTCGACGTCTCATCGGATCAGCGTTATATCGGATCAAGGTCTCATCAGATCAACGTATAATCGGATCAACGTCTCATCGGATCATATACCTACTGTCTATAAAGGTAACAACATAACAAAGTAACAACAAGAAACAAAAAAGTTTATCCGATTTACGTTTGAAATAGCGTTGCATTAAACTTATAAGAAATATTTTCTTTTTAGTAATCAAAATGTCACGAGCAACAAAAAGGAAGAATTTTATGAAGGCAGCCTTAAAAGACGATTATGATTTACCAACACTGAATCAACAAATTGTGAAAATGATTCGTAGCTGTGGTAACAATCTGCACGAAGTGATCAATTCCGAAGGCGAAAGTTTTTTGGTTAGCATGCCAACTAAATATCGCAAATTTATGTATATTAAACGCGGAGACTTTATATTAGTAGAACCAATAGCCGAAGGCTATAAGGTTAAAGCAGAAATGGTGCGTAAATTATCGGACGTACACATAAAATATTACAAAAGCGACGGTGTGTGGCCTGAAGCGTTTAATAATTCCAGAAAGTTGAACACAGAAGAAACTACTAAAGAAGTGATAGATGATGAAGACAGTGACAGTTGTAGTGATCATGATGACGATATTTTTATTAATCCTAACAGAAGAGTAGCACCCAAAGAGCTCAGTAGTAGTGACGGCGAAGAAAGTGATGATTACTAGACAAACTTTCTTGAACATTTTAATAACTTATTAAAGCTTCAATCATAGACGTAAACCTGTGGGTTTATGTATAATTGGATGAAGTCGCAAAAATCAAGTAAATTTATTATTTTTTGTAAATAAAATGTATTAAATTGAACTTTATTAGGGTTTTTTTTATCCATTTTTGGTTAATTTTTTTCTGTACAAGACGATATTTCCATCGATGTCTGCACCAGAAAAATAAAAATGTAGTTTCTCAATTTAAAGCCATCAAAGTCGCACATTTTGTTCTATTCAGGTAGAAGGATTTGCAACTGTAATAAACCTTACGATCTTATACGTACTTCAATTTTCTGCACTACATGAACTTCTCTCAACTCGATATTTAGTTTGTTACTTTGCAAAAATTAGGACTACTCATACAAAGTTGAAACACAATAAATTAATAAATGAGTGGTCACATGCTATAAGGGAATAAGTTCACTTATGCCCAAATCCATCTTTTTTTGGAAAATTAAATTCATAAGAATAGGTGTCAACTTCTGGTATAACGAGAAAGGTTAATAAATAATTGGTACGTATTTTTTTTACAGATATTACCTATATACCTACTTGAAATTAATAAAAAAATCAGTATTTTTTTTTACTTCAGCTATAAGAGAATTTGTGATACATTTCTTTGATAGCAATAATTGCTAATTATTAAATTTTTAAAATAAAAGTTTAGTGGTTATAAGTACGGTCCGGATTTATAGGCAATAAAAAATTGCAAATAAGGTCTTAAATATTCGCTAAAAAATTTTATTATGTCTCAAAATGCTGGATTGCAATTAGTGCAAATAATGAAATAATAACTACTTTTGTTAGAAGTTTAGTTGGTATTGAACTGTGGTTACAGCGAAAGTACATCCTTAGAAATAAAATAATAAAGTATTGTTTTATTTGTTATTGTTTTGTTTTTTGAAATTTTTAGCCCAACCTTTTTTTAGTTTTGGGAATTTTTAATATACAAATGTAAAATAATAAAATTTACCAAAAATAATAAATGGATGGCGCCACCGCAATAAATGACTATAATAAACTAATAATTTTAGAAATTATTTTATATAATTTTTTTTAATTTAAGTATTACTGTATTACTTATAAAGGATAATTAATATGCGGGCTAGATGCTTTACAGAGTCACTAACTGATTGTTGAATACATTTGTTTCATAAATGATAGAATTATCAACAAAAATATTGTAGTTTTTGATAAAATTGGTGTCAAACGTTTAAGCTACCGAACCATCACGGAATAATTCACAAAGTTAATGACTATCAGCAATAGATCACCAATGGAATAAAGCAATCACCATAAACGCATGTTAATAGGGTTGCATAACGAGTTCAGGACCCTTGAGTTCTGAGTTGGTCTTTTTCAATTTTGTTCTTTAAAAACAAATGCTAAACTTATCAATTTTAAGTTGATTTCCAATACCTCTTGAGAAATTCTCGTCGATGCTGCTTACATTGCTACTATAGTAAACTATTCTGCTGTAGTAAAATCTTTATTTGTACTTAATTGATAATTTTATAAATTATTACAGTAAAAAATAACATAACAAAAGTTTTAGTATGTACATATAAAACAGTCTTTAATTAGAGATACAACATTAGTTGGTTAATCACGAAATGGCACTAAGTGTTTCTTGAATCCAATTAACATTGGATAAAACTTTATCATACATTCTTGGTCTACTACTTCCCACTTTAGAACAAGCAATTCTCCAGTTAGAAACACCAACCAAATGCCATTTCATTTCATCAAGACATAACATGGACGTTCCTGCAAACTCTTCCTCCTAAAACCGCAGGATTAAAATGACAAATATTTAAAAAAAATTAAAACCACTTACGTTACAGTCTTCTTGTCCGTGATATGGTTCCGTGCATATACTATTCACATTTAATATACTGACATTTTCACAATTATCGTTTGGAGCAACTTGCACCTGTAACCTCTGGAGTTGCTCTCTATTTCTTGACCATCCCAGACTATTGCACTGTGTCATGTTAATAACATTTTTTGTTCGTTCGTTTGGTAAACATATAGGTCGAACAAAATCAGACATAAGCACAGGTTCTTCTAGTTTGATCATCGCAATTGTACTTCCTTCCACTGGTGATTTAACCATCCCAATAATTCTTCTTTCTTGCTGCCAGGGTGTAGTGCTAAAAAGACGTGTTATTCCAAAACGGGCGGTCCATTCTGCTTTAGGTTGTCCTTGAAAACAAGAAGCCGTCGTTATTAACCATTCGGGCGAGACTAAGGTGGCGTCACATACGTGAACGTCTTCTTTGAAGAGAGCTGCGTGCCAAGGCCAATCACCGTGCACAGCTAATTTGGAGAGAACGTCCGACGATGAACGGGTAATTTGAACACCGCACTCTGCAAATAATTGTTAGTGAATTGTTTAAACAAATTAAAACACTGGAATACCTAAATCAGAGCAATTAATTTTCATAACTTGTTTGGATTTGCAACTGGAACGAACAAAACTGATTTCGGCGTCTGTTGGGTTTTTCATTTTAACGTAAGAAATGTTAGTTTCTTCGTCCTTTTCCACATGCACTGAAGATACTTTTCTGAAAGGAAAATCGTGAATTACAAATAATTACGAAATAGACTCGACTTACTCGTAAAACAATGTTTTGCATAGCGACACGGCTACTGTGTTTAGAACCTCAAGGGTTTTATTTTCTGTAAGCGACTTATTCAAATTTTCGGTGCATAGCTTTCCAACTTCTCCTTTTTCGTTAAATATCACAAATCCCTCAGAATTATAACTTTGAAGGTGTGGAGTCACGACTTTTATCGATGTTACATTTGCCACACTTTGTGCCAATCTCACTAGAAGGGTAAAGTTTAAAATTTAAACGTTATTGACCCACATAAACAATTTTACATACAGCATGCACGTTCGTCACTTCCATCCGGACAGTCGATGATTCCATCACACCTTTTACTAATTGGAATGCAGTTTCGACCTAAACCACAATGAATTTGATCACTGGAACAATACGTACACGAAGCTTCGTCTGCTAAATCTTGACAATCAATGACACCGTCGCAGACACGTGACGAAAGCGCACGTGTTTTCATTTCTTGTACGCAGTCTGAAACAGAACTGTTAGAGAACAAAAAGGTCAACTATGAGAGTTCTATTACTTGGTTTGGTGATACAAAAACTTTCAAACTCGGGGAATTTACCACAATCGAGCACGTTTTTGAACTTTTCAGATAGACGGCTCCCACAACCAGACATAAAGTCTCGACAAAAGCTTCGGCATGGTAGAATCATTTCGTTTCCGTATGGAGTCTTTTTGCAAGTCGGTTGCAAAAGTTGGCAAACGAATTCGTAGGCGAGTCCGTAACATTCGGCGTCGACAAGTTCTCTAAAAGCGATTACATCTTCCTGGACGTCTTTTATATTCCTGTGCCCTAAGATGTTAGGGTAGGTGGTTATGTTGTACTTCATTTTGGAACAATACTTCAAATCCAACGTCGAACATCTTCGAGGTGGCTCCGGCGTTTGGGTGACCGTTTCGGTTGTTGTCCTAACAGAAGCGGAATTAGTGGTCGTGATTGGAATAATGTGACTCTCTTTCACTTCCACCGACAGTGGATCTACTGTTACATTTTTTAGAAAACTTGGTTTCTTCAAAGAAATTTCTTTGAGTAGGATGTCTTTGAGTACCTTTGCTTCAACATCTACGTAGGTAGGATCGATGTGGATGTTGAAGTGCACAACGAGGTCTCTTCCTTCGGTTCTAAAATTAAAAAGAAAATTGTGGTACAGGAATAGCTAATGGAAATTACACTTTCTCTTCATCTAATAATGAGATCGATATCTTACGATTAGATAGATAAAATATACTAACCCATCGAAGGCTAGAATGTCAGTTCCAACAAAACCACTCGTAACACGACTCCTTCTGAACAATAAATTTAACCTTTCTCTATAATCACGACTTCTCGTTTTGAATAATTGTGTAGATGGATTTGTTAACTCAGACGAAAAGTTATCGCCTTTTACTACTTTAAATGTTGCCCTATATAATTGCTCTTCTGGTGGTTCGTATTCGAAAAGTGTATCTGCAAATAATAAATATTATGAAATAAAAAGATTAAAGTTTGATTTTAATTATTAAACTCATTCGTGCAGATCGCCAGTCCAATATTATAAGTAGAAGCGTTTGGTTTCATAATATTAAATAATAATAGTTATTATCAATATTTTACATTGTCATGCCTATTGCTTTCACTGGCTTTTACCAATAAAGTCAAAATTGGCGTTTCCTTAAATGTTGGGTAAACGTTGGAATGCAAATCTGCATATAAGGAGCGCCACAAGGACATAATTCTGAATGGAAGTGTGTGTGGTATTTATCCTACATAATGTGGCCATAACAGGTGTATGTGTGTATACACATTGTCATGTAATAGTAAAATCTATTGAGCAATATTTGGATGCAAAAATTAGCCAACGAATTAAATATTCACCAACTAAACACAAAATTGTGTATGTATGAATTTAAAATTTTCAGTGGGAGTTCGTTTTTTGGAAAAACGCAGCGAAAGTTGTTATTTTACAATTTGAAAATGTAATCCAAAATTCACAATATTTTATTTTTAAAATGCAAAATTTTGAGTAGGAGTTCGTTCTTTGGATCGAGTTCAGCGAAAGTTTGTTGTTCTACAATTTCAAACAATCCGAAATTTACAACTTATTTATGCTAAAAGAGTATATTAATATAAAAAAATATTTTTAAATGTTGGACCTGCTTGATAAGATTTAGATCGTGGAACAAAAGAGAATTAAATCGAGAATCAATTAATTCTTTACTAACTAGTCAAGTTACGACTTGACGTTAATAAACAAAATTGATTATTATTTAGTGCAATCAAAAGTCAAGTTTATGTTGCGATTTATTACTTCTTGGTGGGAGTTACAATCGACGCCTTCACTTTGTACTAGTGCAATACCAACAAAGTCTAGAGCTAATTGATATCACTTAAGAAATTATATTTTTGCGAAAATCCTTGGACGTTAGTCTAAACTGTTTGGAATGTTTTGCAATGCTTTTATGTGGTCACTTTAGTAAATATTTTTACAATATCATCTCATAACTCAATCTCATACATATGGTCCTTCGAGCCGGATACTTCACCTACATGGTCCTTCGAGCCGTATGAATTTACTACATCTTATTGTTTTTCTTCTTCTTTTTCCTTTAGGTCTGCGACTTGTTTTTACCAACAGCATCCTTGGTGGTGCTCTGAAGTCACAATTAGTACTGTGAGCATATTAATTGTTTTACAACTGTACTTGATCATTCAGTACTTCATAAGTGCGGTTAGCGATTAAGTTAAATAATGTTATCATAACTTAACTCTTATTGTATGAGGGACAAGTAGAGCCAATTAACATGATGATTAAGTACGTTGACTGGCTGACACAATATGCGATTAATTGTAAGTGGATCAGACTGACCAACTGATTTTTGTGTGTTAAAAGAATAATGTATACTTACATCCCGCATAAACAGCACACGCTGCTAAAAGTAGTAGCAGAAGAAAACAAGCTATTATGCAGCAACCACATTTGTACTGTGAACTCAATTTTTTTCTAGTGAATCGGATATCTGAATCTGACGACAAAATTGAACTAGGGGAACGTTTATTATAATGGTGGCGCGTTGTCGTTGAGCTCACTGTGCTGATTGATGTCTGAAATAAAAAAATAAACATCAGTTTGATTTATATTATATCGGTAAAATTATAAAAAAATACAAAATCAAAAATTAACAAATAGTTAAACATTAAAAAAGTATCAGTTTTGACTATTAGTTACTGCAACCAACCGCACACAATTATTAGTCTAAATTTCAAAACCTATTTTGAATTTGATGACTTGCTTCGATTTAGATTTCTTGGGTGTTGTTGGACCTAACGTAAAAACCGAACTGCGAACCCTCGGGCCATCATATGCGGCACCAAGATGGCAATCATACAAACAGTGAAAGACGCCCAAGCTATAAATCCGTTTAATAAGTAGTTGCGATTGTGCAATGAGCGGTAAATTGGGCGATAAGGTACACTAAATTCAAATGAAGGTGAAAGGGTGAAATAATATTCTCTTATTTTAGGAATGAAAAATAGTTTGTGCATTATAGGTAAAAAATAGTGAGAAATGCGATAGTCAGAAGTTAGCAGAGCCAAACAACTGAGCGAAAGAAGACAAAAAAATACTCAAAAGCGTGAAGACGTAATAAAAAACTGAAAATAGAAAATTGGAAGAAAACATACCGGATGCCTTTAATTTGTTTTGTTTTATTATTTAACCTGGTGCCCAAGAAATACAACAGCAATTTTCTTTACACTCAATTAAACGACCGCAACCTTGGTTTGCCATTAAAAGTAAATAGAAAAAAGTTAGTAATTCGAAACCAGATTGACATTATTTAATAGTTCAAAATATTAATGACTTTGTATTGGTTTTAATTTGTTGTTTCTAACGAAAAAGTTAAAATTGAAATAAATTTGATTAAATTAAAACTTTCTTTTTAAAGTTCTTTTTTTGTTTATGAGAGCAAAGAAAAATGTAATAAATTAATCTCGAGACTATAAATTTTCTTCTTTATTATAAAAAAATAAATATATAAATTTTTCACACCCATCGACATAATAATAAATTTCTTAGAAATACTCTCATTTACAAGTATATTAAACAGAAATAATCGACCATTGTATTTTGCAAGAAACTCAAGTTTCTAATATTTTATTTATTTTTTAAAGCCAGCCTAAATCAATTATTACTATTTGTTTTTTATTAATTTGCATTAAATTTATGATTTCTGCAATAAAACTCGCTTTCCCAATTGCCTAGCGATGAATTCATGATTAATAATTTAAAAGAAATAAATAAGAAAGAGTAGATTATTACAACAATATGGGCAAGGGGGAACTGCAAGTGTAAATTTATTACAATAATAAGTCATTGTTAGACTATAATACCTATTATTATTCCTTTACAAAATTTATTAATGGATATTAAAATTGTTTAAATACTTGAGCATGGGAAAAGCAAGGGGAAATTACAAAACTTGTGTGAAAAATTACTTTTATGATAAGCGCAAAAATATTACTCTCGTGCGAATTTATTTCGTTAGTTTTTTTTTGGCAACATTTTGACTATAGCTATACAATTTTTGAAAGTAAAAACACTGGTACCATTTTTAAGTGGATAATTTTTAAATCAAATTGAATTATTCAAATTAGAAACTAAAGGCTATTAAAATATTAAATTATCGTTATTTTAACGTAGGTAACCACATGAATTAAAAAATGGTTAACCCATCATTAGCAGTGCAAGCGTTTCTAAATATGGTAGACCATTTAGGTAATTATCGTGTTTTGCATGTATTTGTGCAACTAATATTATGTTTATTTCTTAAACGATCCTACGTTTATTCGATAATTTGAACCTACACGCATAATTTCATGAAGTACTCCCAATATCTCTTTCCATGGATGAATAATTACATACATACAAAATTTTGAGTTTTAAATCCCACAATTCTTTACAATTTCAATTAATAAATGAAAGGTAGCAGTTAAATCATAAATTCAAAATAACCTTAAAGGTTGACACGTTATTCACGTTTTCATCCATGAATTTCGTCTCCTCAAATCAGTATTGGCGAACGAAAACACAAATCAACTACCACTCCTAGATTATCCAAAGATTCAAACACAACCCCATATTATATAAATGTTATTAAGTTTTTCATTGGTATTTTTATAATTAATTTCATAAACAAATAGCTTGTCGCCTGCACGAATATACTAAAATTAATGAACTTTCAAATTTATTTATGCTGATCATTCATAATAAAAAATTTCACACACAAGTGATTTCTAACCAATATTTAATTTTTAACATAATGAACTTTCAAATTTAGCGCATTTGATGCATTGTTTAATCTTTTCAAATGTGCATTATTGAAATTTTGTAATGCATTTCTTTTTAATTTACAAAGTTTTCGAGTATAAAACATTTTTGAAATATTTCTAAGTGCAACAAATGAAGAAAAGAAAACAAGAAAGAAGAAGAAAACAAAAGATCTGGAGAATGTTAGAAAGTAATAACGGCAACAACAAAGAAAAATAGGTCAGGAAAATTAAGTCGGTTACTTAAAAATCTAGAGAGGTAAAAGACGAGTGTGCGTCGAGAAAAATAAGCTTATATTCAGGAGTAGATGAAGAAAAACTGCAAAAGAATGCGGCAAATTTTATTTTTTTAAACGATAAATTTAAGTTGATCTAAGCAATTCAAAAGTGCGAAAATGTTTAAAAAAAAAAATAAGGAAGACAATTTAATCTGCTCGTGTTAGCAACACCTACAACAGAATTAATCAAATCCAGGGCCAAATTACAAACACTTATAAAATACTATGAGGTGTAAAAACTGTCAGTAAATTTGTAAAAGCAAGGCATTGTTCTATAGTTGTTCTTTTTATCTCTTGAAACTTAATTAAAGCAGAATTTTTCTAGTAATTTCATATTCAGCTGTCAAGCTTCATTAGAAATGGCATGTAAAACTGAGATAGAAGAAGTAATTACACCTAATCAAATCAACGGATGAATTTCATTCAGTTAAACCTAAGCGATTCAACATCTCAATTGAATAATCTTATTGGTACCACAACGTTAATATAACGACATTTTTTATGTCGAATTAACGTTTATATTACGTGCTTATTGGGTGTTTATTTAAAATTTTCACTTTTAATTAATAATTAAAAAGTCTATAAAATTATTGAGGTACTGGGGGTATTGGTGCTCGCTCCCCTGGTTAAGATCAATCACAGATTAAGCTTGCAAATTTTTTGTTTCCAAAACCGGTAGGTCTATTAAAAAAAAAGTAAAATTTAAAAATTAGAAGTCTGTTGTTGGCTGATTTCTGGATATTAACTATGTTGTATACTTCTCATCATTCTGAACAAATGTCTCAAAGGGCACAACTGGATGTTATGAGTAGTTTCCGAATTATAAGTTCTAAAAGGTTCAGATTTAACAAAAAAAAAATCAATTTCGAATCGATGAAATATGTGATCGCCAGTCGAACATGGGCGAGGATAACGAAAATATTCGAACCCTCCGATGTTAACAATGTAAATTGCATATTTTGAAACCGTTTTTTAACATATAAAAATCGCTTTTACAGTAAAACTTTTTAGACATTTTTTGTTAAAAATTTCATTGTCTTTAATTTTGTATCTATACATTTTTTAATTTTGTCGCCCCCTTGTTGACTGGCAGCGACTTAAAGAAGACTCTGTAAAATACAAAAAATATTATTATCTGTATCTCAAAATCGGTACAACGAAATAGAACCATGTACTATGTATGTACAATTGCTATGTACTTAATTGTTCTTTAAGTTCAAAAAACGTAGGTGTCAATCCGGGGGGGTCTGGGGGGCATGGAATGCCCTCCAGTGCACCTATGCCAAATACCTCATTGGTAAATATTTCTCACCTGAATCTACGTCAATTCGAGGTTTTTGGTAAAGAATGTACTTGAAGGCATTCCATGCCCCCAGACCCCCCGGATTGACATCTACGTTTTGAATTTAAAAAGCGCTGCTGACATACAGTGGGTAATGAAAATATTCAAACCCTTCTATGTTGACAATGTAAATTGCACATTTTGAAACCGTTTTTTGACACTTAAAAATCGCTTTATTAGCCACTGTATGTCAGCAATGCTTTTTAAATTTAAAAAGTAGCGTAGATGTCAATCCCCCCCGGATTGAAATCTGGGGGCATGGAATGCCCTCCAGTACATTCTTTACCAAATACCTCGAATTGAAATAGATTCAGATGAGAAATATTTACCGACGATGTATTTGGCATGGGGTGTACTGGAGGGCATTCCATGCCCCCCAGACCCCCCGGATTAACATCTACGCTACTTTTTGAATTTAAAAAGCACTGCTGACATAAAGTGGCTAATGAAAACATTCGAACCCTAATTGGAAAAATTAATTTGTTTAACTAATAAAAAATAAATAGAATAATTGAAAATTTTTCGTGTTAAATCTGAACCTTTTAGTGCTTGTAACTCGGAAACTGTCCATTACATCAAGTTGTACCGATTGAGACATTTGTTCAGAATGATGAGAATTATAATTATATCAAAAAATTAGCCAAATTTACAGCAAGACATTTTCATTTCAACTTAACACTATTCCTAAATATTCAACTTTCTTCCAACTATTTTGCTCATTGTAGATACCTTGCATGAACTGTTTTGATTTAAAACGGCAAGAACAAAGTACTTTGCTATTGAAAAAATTAATAAAAAATAAATACTAAACTGTAGTCAGATTCTACAGTCAAACTACAAGAATGTCCGCAGATAAGTCCACTGCTTTTGTGACTGCCTAAAATTGGCAAATTTTTCCTTTCAATTAACACGTAATATAAATGTTAATTGAACGTTAGATTTAAATATTGTAAATATTTAACTACAGAGAAAAGTATAAAAATAGAAGATTAAAATATTATCTTCATTAAAAAAAGTAGTATCTTCTTATTTTTATAGTAACTTACATTGAGGTAAGTATACTTTATCTGAAGATCATCTTAGATTATGCACAGGACTTAAAATCTGAAAGTGTAAGTACTATGGAGGTTGTTTAGCCCAATAAGAAGTGCGATGAAAAAATTCAGCCTTGCTTTCCCTAAAAGTTGGTTTTTATATAACTTACTATAAGTATGGATACATCACTTTTATTGATTTTTAATGAGTTATTTCAATTTCAATATTAAAAATTAATTTGACGTGTACCACTATTCGCAGATACCATAAAGCGGTTAGCTCATTGGTACTGGGATTTTAAGTAGTACAAAATATTTTACGTTGTGTTTTATTGATCCTGTTTGCTCGATATTTGCATAAAGATTGACATTTCATTTGGTAACCGATTGCGAAAATTATGGCCTGCGAAGGAAAAGCTACTAAAAAAAAGATTCATCCAATTTGGACTTAATACATTTTTACCGTAATTTTGACCACAATTATCTGCAATATTCTTAGGAATCCAATTGAAAATTCTTTAAAAGGCTTGAAAATGTAGGGCAATAATTATTTAGAACTTGTATTAGCATATCAATGTAAACACAAGGATAACGGTATTCTCTTGCGATGTCAATGCTTCTATAAGCGAGTAACACATTAACCTACTAAACCTGAACACGCAACTCACTTCAATGAGTATCTCATAATCGTGGTATCTCTGAATCATAAATCACCTTTAGAAGCATCAGCTTTCCGTTTATTTTTAGAAGCTTTGTTAATTTTTTGTAATTACTTCCAAGTTGAATTGAAGTTAAATATTGGCTTCCTCGTAAATGTAACTAGTTCAAATTTGTCATATGTTGTGAAAGCCAAAAAATTGTAAAATATTAATAATAATTCGTTCCACTGACTGTTTGACACGTTTTTAGAGAAAGTTTTGTAATTTAATAAATAACTTGAAGATAATTATTAGAGAAATGGAAAAACTGAAGAGACTAATGTAGTGACAACAAATTGCGTTTACCACATGTTGCGTATAAAACTCAGACAATAAAGTTACGCAAGATGGATAAAATGAAACAATAAGATGAAATTGCCATTATAATCATAAAATTTAAACTCAAAATTTGGTAACATACCCCATAGGTAAAAGTTTTGATATTTGGAAGTTACATTTTAGCCAAATTGATTATGGCTTGGCAAAGTAATTGGCCATTCACACAGCATTTTCTCACAATAATTAAAGTTTCCAACTTCCGTATTGTAATGAAACTTTAACTACTACGTTTTTATGAGAACCCAGCTACCCTTAGTTTTAACAACTAGAATTAACCGTATAGGTACTTACTTTTGAATCCCACGATCCTTTTCTATTATTTCGATGATCCATTGTTATGGTCATTGCATTTATAAAACAGCGAATGAATTATCACAAAAGGCACATAGAGTCAAGTTTCGTCACGTTTATTTGGCTAACTGTAAAACAAACACCAAAAAATCACTTAACAGTGTTTTTGCAGACGTGATACCAATTCCAACAATCTCAAGTTCTTTCACTCGAATTCAAAAGGTGCACTTCTAAATGTAGACACAAAAAAGTCAATTAAAAACAACAATTCGCTGTGCTTCATTTAGTTCTCACAATAACACATTACATTTTGAAAGAAACAATAATTGCAGTTTTCACTTAGAATTGATGGGATGCTTTTTGCCAACAACTTTCTCCGTCGAGAGCTCGATCGACCCTGCAACAAAATAATAGAAGAACTGTTATTAGTAACTGAATTTTCTAATCAAAGCATAAAAGTTATTTTAAATAAATGTGATTTATGATTGGCCGATTGTGAATCTCATACCATACAATTTTGAACCATCACGGTTACTTTCTTCATAATTATATCCTATGGTCAAGTATGTTTTATTAACGGTTTCTAATAAAACTCCAAATATTGGTCGATTAAATCAGCGAAACGACTCGTTGAAAGTTGGCGTTATGTTGAACGTGGGTCAGGGCATAAGAATTTTTGCAATACATAATATGGACCCGCTAGAATGACAAATGACCATGGTGACATACAAATCAGATGAGCTGAATAACAATTTCAATTGAACATAAAAAGAACATAATCATGGCGCTTGGGTAGGGCATCCATCACCAGAAGATAGCACGTGTTTGCCCTAAGCTTTTGGTCACGCAGATGACTTCCACGTAGAATTTTGATTAAATTGTTTGACTGAACAAATAAATAGGTGTCTAATAAAAAATGTGACAGTATGGTAATTTAAAGAACCATACGAAGGGTGTGGAAGCAAGCACCCACAGTTGGCCTAAATTGATACCGTAACAATGTAAAGAATGACTTGGGCTATTTTGGAACTACCGCCCCACATAAAGTTGAATCAATTTTTTTGGTTGTCTTCTTGTACAATTAAGAAAAAACAAACAGATTCGACGATTACTCAACCATGAATGATGTAACATTTTTGATAGAATTCTCTTCCAATTTCCTATTTTTAGTGCGTTTTGCTCCGATTACTTCTTCTTAATTACAATAAATAACCAAAGTTTGTTCACTTAATTTATGTTCCTGGTTCGCTTAAGTATTCTTTCATCTACATTTAATAATCGTGTAATTATATGTTATTATTGTTCCTCCATTATTTATCGCTACCAGAAAAAATTTGTGCTAAATCATGGAAGAAGCTAATGATTGTTGTAAAATTATAGAAGTGTAACATCAGCAGCACCAGCATTACTTTATATACCGTAAATTATAAGCCAATGATGGTTTGCTTACTGCTATACATTTTTTAGAACTGGTTTTGTGGAAAAAATGTGCAGAATTGTGTAAAATTACAAAAAAAATTACAAATTTTAAAATTACAAATTACAAGACTTTAAAATCTTCGAGAATACTTTTTAAGGTGATAAACATCTCCATCAATGTTTATGTTGTTGATATTTATCCGATCACGATAACTCCTTCGTTAAATAAATATAAAATTATCTCAATTATAGGTATTCATAGTTCAAGGCTTTTTTCTAAGTTTTTCAAGTGAATGAAGTTTATCGGCGCCAGTCGTGAATGGATTAACGAGATTCGAAAATTTTAAATGCTACTTTCGTTTAGCTTTTATTTGTGAACGATGGTTGCCATTTTATTTTGTTTTGCTAATCTTTGTTTTTGTTTTTCAAAGCTCCTAATTATTACAGGTATTTAATTGTTTAAAGCCAGTGTTAATTATTCTCACATTGATTTTTCTTAGCTTTTATTACCATACCTGTGTTTATTGTTTAGATTTAACTTTCTTATTTTGTTATTTACATTTTTATTGATGTATTGAGTTTGTGAGATCCCTGAGATCGCAAGCTACCAAAAACTGATAGACTTAAATCGTCAACATAATGCGGTTGTTTTTATTGAAATTTCAATAATTTTATTGTATGTTCTTGGTCAATATTTGTGTTACTTATGGTAGGTTTACGCGAATAGTTCTAGAGATATTTTTAAAGAAATTGCATTGCCGTACGAAACATAAATCTTTTTTTGTTTTAAAGTTGGTGGTAATGGTATAATGGTTTTGTTGTAATAAATCAGGGCTATGGGTAAGAAAAATAACCGGAATTTGTAAAAGACAGCAAAATAATCAACTAAATTAAAAAAAAAACTAAAGTAAAAATATTAATAATATTAAACATCCCAAAATTTTAAATATCTAGGAAACCATGGCTGTGCGGTCTAAAGACCGCACTGACACATCATAGATAGACAAAATTAGATTTTTATATATTATTATTCGCGATTTACATTAAACTAACGCCACCACACGGAAAAATATTAAGTTAATCTAATACGTATAGTTGATATAGAAAGTTTTATTTCGTTTGCATTCTTTTGGTGTTTTATTTGATGCATTATTATTTCACAGCGGTTTGACCATGAAATAATTTAGAATCAATTTCAAAACAACATCAAGTGTATGTAATATTTATTATATTGTTGATATTTAGTAGTACCAACGGTAGGGTAATTCGCGAATAGTAATAACTAGAGCTCGGATTTATATGCACAAAATACTTAAAAATATGTGCATATAATATTATATGCACCGAATTTCCTTAAAATATGCACTAAAATTGATAAAAATAAATAAAATATACAAACTAAAAAATATGTAATCTTAGGATTTTTCAATTTTTTACAAAGTACTACTTAGATTTATAAAATTTAATAATTGTAATAATTAATCTGGACGAATTACATTAAATTTGCATATTTTCAACATTTGGTGCATATTTGTGCATATTTGGGACACTTTTGGCGTTTTTTGAAGAATTTTAGTAAATAAGTAAAAAGTCGTTATTAAATTTTGCTTATTTAAGGAATTGTTTTATTACAAGCAATTTAATTTTTTATTTAAAAAAATTTTTTTAAATTTTTTTTTAAATTAAAAAAATTAAATTGTTTAAAATTAAACAAAATAATTGTTAAAATTGGCAAATTTAATAATAAATTTTTATTTTTTCTATTAAAATTCTTTTAAAAAAACACCAAATGTGGCCCAAATATGCATTATTTGCTCCAATATGCAACAAATTATTTGTTTTTTATTTATTTAAAAAATTATAAAAATTAAATTGCTTCAAATTAATTAAAATAATTGTTAAAATTGGCAAATTTAATAATAATTTTTTATTTTCTCTATTAAAATTCTTCAAAAAAACACCAACAGAGGCTCAAAAATGCACAAATATGCATTATTTGCTCAAATATGCACCAAATGTTGAAAATATGCAAAATATGCATTTCGACAAGCAGCTTTTTCCAACAAATTTGTTGTCATCGGCATAACTTAGATAATTTAAATGTATCATAACTAGAGCTCGGATTTATATGCACCAAAATACTTGAAAATATGCGCATATATATGCACCAAATTTCCTTAAAATATGCACTAAAATTGATAAAAATAGATAAAATATGCATTCATATGCAAACTAAAAAATATCTAATCTTCGAATTTTTCAATTTCTGTTTTCAAATTTTTAATAAGTACTATCTATAGATTTATAAAATTTAATAACTTTAATAATAAATCTAGACGAATTACATAACATTTGCAAAATTTTATATATTTTCAACATTTGATGCATATTTGTGCATATTTGGGACACTTTAGGTGTTTTTTTAAAGAATTTTAATAGAAAAAATAAAAAATTATTATTAAATTTTGCTAATTTAAACAATTATTTTATTTATAATAAGTAATAAGCGCAATTCTCACCCACAGGAATAATAGGAAAAAATATCTTGGGTAATGGGCCGTACTCAATGAAGCACAATTACATTAAATCGACATTATTTTATGTAATTACAAGCAATTTAATTTTTTATTTAAAAAATTATTAATTTTTTTATTTATTTAAAAAATTAAAATATTAATTTGCTAAAAATTAAATAAAATAATTGCTAAAAATGGCTAATTTAATAATAATTTTTAATTTTTTCTATTAAAATTCTTCAAAAAAACACTAATAGTGGCCCAAATATGCACAAATATGCACGAAATTATTTAATTTTTTATTTATTTAAGCAATTGTAAAAATTAATTGCTTGAAATTAAATTAAATAATTTCTAAAATTGGCTAATTTAATAAAAAAAATTTATTTTCTCTATTAAAATTCTTCAAAAAAAACACCAAAAGTGGTCCAAATATGAACAAATATGCATTATTTGCTCAAATATGCACCAAATATTAAAAATATGCAAAATATGCATTTTGACAAGCAGTTTTTCGATTCGTTTTTACCTGATTTGTCCAGATTTCAAAACAAATCTGTTGGCATATCAATATTAAAGAACATGCAAAAGCATAAAATCCGAGCTCTAATCATAACTTATTTTGGAAACAAAACTAGTTTTGCTAATGTATTCCAGTACAGCACATCACACACCAGTATGGATGTAAATGGTGTAGATTCCAGGTTAAAGAGTGACAACCACCCGATTAATTAAATCAACTACATAGCAAGTACAGAAATCGTCCGTTTTGGAAACCGGGGGTTCTGGGGATGGAATATTGCCTTAATAAACTAAATTGGTAACTTATTGATTTGAATAATTATTTAATGGTCTGTTCGAAAGACCTGGGCTGGTATATAAATAGATTGTACATAAAATACTCTAGTTTATCCAAGAGTATAATCAGATGATCAATCAAAAATCCGACTGCGTCTCTTGAAATTCTACCACTGTTTGCCCACTATTTCTTGACCCATTCCTAACAAAAAACAACTTAAAGCAAAAGTTGCAATATCTTCGTAGCATTTAATTTAATTTCTTTGAAAATAAATAAGCAACATAAAAATATATAGTACCACTTTCAAGCCGTATAATCTACTTAGCGCTTTCAAAATAAACGCTAACAAGTTCGATATTATTTTAATGTAAAAATTTCGTTATTTCTAACGGTTTATTTAGTTAGGCAAATACTTTTATAATATTTACAATTTGTAATAAATTGGTTTAACTCTATGGAAGTTAGTTTTGATTATCCACTCGACTAATTTCTAATGTGTACTCATTAGTTTCTCGATATGTACTTGAGTACTTGCAATAGTAAATCGTTTCCGCGTTACTCTAAATTGAGTTTTTTAACTTTCGTGTAAAAATGTTCTGATAATAATTAGAGAAACCGGAAATTATACTTTTTTCCGCGAGAGGACGCGCTAACGAACTGGCGTTAATCTGCTCCATTAACGCATCATCAATATGTTGAAATATTTGAAAAAAAGAACAAACATATTGTGTTAATTGATTAAAAATTTGTAGAATGCAGATTGCGCTGTGTAACACATAATTAAGCTTATTTAATTAATTAGGTAATCATTATGAATTGAAGTTTAATTATTTAAAATATCAAGGTGGTTCTGCGTTAACAAAATTATCTAATTAAATAACTCTTGCAATTGTAACCACTATAGATAGTAAAAAGAAAAAAAATTATATAATATTTCTTAGCTCATGAGAAGATAAATGCAATTTAAATGTAAAAGTCGTGTTTCGTAAGATTTATTTTAACGATTTTTAATTTGTGAGCAAATTGTTGTTTATAGACTTATAAATGTCAAAGTTATTTGTTTATATTTTTAACAACTGTGGACATATCCATTTTAAATTTAAAGAGATACCGTAATGTCATTACAAAATTCTATGCGTTTTCAAAATTACCCAACCTTCTTCTATTGTGTGCTTTAACTTGTAATTTTAAAATTGTACACCAAATTACGTGATCAAGTTTACATTTTGAAATAAAATTGTTTCGCGCGTTTCAAACCGTTATATTTGCTTCTTTGCACTTTTAAAATTTTTTCAAATGCTTACATACCTAGTTGACCCACAATATATCATAAAATTTAGCTCTGTTCCCTATTACATGCCCTGTTACTCCGATTGATAGGATCTAATAGCAGTTTGTAATTTCCATTGTTTTATTATTTATAACCCCATTTCTCAACAATGAAGGCGCAGGACTAAAAGCAACCATTGATTGTTTCGATTAACTTTGATTGATTCTAATTGATTGGAAATTAAATGAAAGAATATCATCGTAGTTAGCGTGGCTAAGAATGTTTCAAATTATAACAATTGAATTTTTGAGTACAAAGCATCCAATATTGAGACTAGATTGGACCAATATTGAAACTACATTGAACTAATATTGGGTCAATATTCTTTCTTTAATCAAAAGAAAATTATTAAAAATTATTTTAAGAACCAAGAACAATCTTAAATACAAATAAAAATTTATTTTTATACGCAGTAGTTATATATAAAGTACATACATTATATTCTTGCAAGATCAACAGCTTAAAGTTGGTTAACCGTCCACTTTACACCATGAACGGAAAAATTTTAAATTTAATTAATTATTCATTATTCTGTTTCGGGAGGGCGCCGCCCTATCACTCTCCACCTACCAGCCGCCAAATATTGGTATAATAAATAATTAAATTTAATTTTGAGGTAGTATAGAGTCAATATCTGGGCATGCATTTAAAAAAAGACATTGATATAGAAAATTTCAATAATTTTTTCTTATTTTTTTAATATCACTGAATCGTCTACCCCCCAAACACAGATCTCATAATTTAGTATTATCGATCTGTCCAATGCTGAAGAAGAAAAATCATAATTTTGAGTAAAACTTTTTCCTTAAAGAAATTTACGTCTACAATAAGATCTTAAGCTGATCATCAAATTTTAGAAGTTTTAACAAGGAACCGGTATACCAAACAACATAGTAAATGGTTTTAAATGTGCTATGAGTATGTCTTGGTATACCTAATCCGTTGTTTAACCTTTTAAGGTGAAACAACTAACAGCAACTTTAATTAAACCTTTTAGAAAAACCTGTAAAAATTTGTTGAGCTTTAGTTAGCTTAAACTACTACACTGAAAAAAGATTCATTAAAACTGGGAAAAAATTGTTATTTTTATAAATTTACACATCAATACAATAAATTTTCTGTATTGGCACCAAAATTATGATTATTTAATTAATATGATAAATCTTTTCTTCGTGTATTATGCTAATGATCTTTAATTACACAAAACGTAAGTTTCAATCCGTGGGGGTCTGGGGGGTATGGAATACCCTCCAGTGCACATTTTCTTCTTTTTATTGTGCGAATATCAGTAAAAAATCAGGAACGCAAAGAAATATTCGGATATTAATTCTATAAGTGCTGCTAAAAATCAGGCAATCTCCTCAATCGCCAGATATAAAGTCAAGGCGTCCGGAAGCCGACTGATTCCTTAGTAGTCGGTTTCGTAGTTCAACGATTGTTTTTTTTTATAAGTACCTATTTAGGACCGCTATATTGATCATTTTGTCATTGCAATATCGATTGCATTAGGTTTTAATACGTTTCATTTACAGGTAAGACTCAGACAAACGTTCGTTGGAACAATGCAACAAATCTCATGGTTTTATTCAAGCCATCTGGTGCTCGCTATTGTTTCATATGAACCTACTAACATCCAGTTCAACTTCTATCTTCAAGCTGTAGTTTTAGAACAACAAACTGTCTATGGCGATTTGTAAACTTGATTGATATGAATAATTTGATTAATTCGCAATAGGTATTGTTTGCAATTAAGTCTTGCTGATAATAAGGTTATGCAGGAAATAACAAATATTTACAAGTTAGACACAAATAAACAATTTAAATGTAAGCAAATCAATTTAATGAGATCAATAAAACAGTTTAAATATTCCAATGTGTGCTAATAACCTATAATTTTATGTTATTTAGAAAATGATTTTGGAACAGGTTATTTATTTATAAGTTTGCAGATATGCAAAATAAAAATGTAAATGACTTAAATGATTTATTATCCAAACACCACCGTATAATCAAGGCCGGCTCTAAGATCAAAGACATCCTCCTCTCGAAAAATCACAAGAAAAATTATCTGCATTGATATTCCACTACACATTTCAGTTAGCACTTCTATGCTGTTGTTGCTCAGTATATAAC
This sequence comes from Cantharis flavilabris, assembly GCA_949152465.1. Taxonomy (NCBI): domain Eukaryota; kingdom Metazoa; phylum Arthropoda; class Insecta; order Coleoptera; family Cantharidae; genus Cantharis; species Cantharis flavilabris. The sequence continues at coordinate 16,683,596 of OX424440.1, read as the reverse complement.
AGCCAAATATTAGGAAGAATTTGTCCGATTCATTATAATTGCAAATATCTAATTTTATCACACGAACCTTGTAGTAGTATAAAAATCATACATTATTAATAAATGCAAATTTACAGTCCTTAAAACTTTTTCAAAGATTTTTTATTTGAAAGTGATACATTATCCACGTCAGTTTGATCGAGCACAATTTTACTTCAGACATTTTACTTCTCATTTTATCAATAAAAAAAGGTAAGCCTTTGTTCCATACCCAACTACGAAAGGTATATTCCAGATTAAAAATGATATATTGTTTCGGTGTAGGATTGACTTTTCATAAATTGGAGCTTCACACGTTTCACCAGGCTAAAGCAATATAATCTCTCCAACGAAAACCATAATTGAGTTCATTGTTGGCGTCGATGGAGGGCAAATTAAATTGCAAATTTCAATTTAAAATCAATTAGATAGAAATGAGCTAAAAATCGGCTAATTTAAAATTTCTAACAAAAATTATCAATCAACTTTTCACTTTTACTTGTACTACATAAGAGGGTAAGGAAACTTTCTATTGAAATCGATTGCAAATTTATTGTTTGACAAGAAATTAAAATTATGTAAAAACGAATACACAAACAGAGAAAAACAAGTTGAAAATTTAAAACTGAAAGTTAAAATTTTGGTTTAATTATAATAATATTTTTATGGTATATTCCACACTTACAAGATATATTTCTAGGTAAAGATTAAAGCAAACACGTTTATATACTTCTCAGTGCGCAATTAAACTTACAAACTGTTTTTTGGAATTTGTGGTACTTGAAGTCGTTCAAATACAGGGTGTCCAGATATGTTATGATTACTGTATGGTTTTATTAATATTATCTGGCGCCCGCAACAGAAACTTTTTTTAGGGTTACCTGATGCGGTGACTTCTATTATATTGGGAAATTCGAAATGGGAAATTCGCGATTCACCTTACCGTTATGGCGCTCATAACGTTACCAAATGTAAACAACATGGCGGCTCTATTACGTACACTTGAGTTTGATTCTGAATTTTTTTATGTTAAGCTTCGGTAAAATAATAATTCACAAAATAGAACACCAAAAGACTGCAAATTTTTTGATTTATAAACCAAACTTTCTATACCAACTATACGTATTAGATTAACTTAATATTTTTTCGTGTGGTGGGGTTCGCTTATGTAACTCGCGAATTTCGCCGTCGTCTTTTCACCAAATTTTTATTATTAACAAGATCATCCTTAAGATATTTTTAAAGTTGAGAAAACAAACTCAATATTGTTTATGCTGTAGTACAATAAAATCTATTTAAAAAAAAGAAATTAATATTCACAATACGCTAGTTGGACAGCTATAGTGCCGCCACCTAGCATTTAATACAATCGGGACTTCAAAATCAGCCGCCTAAATTAAAGTTACTAATTTTTGCTTATTATCTGATAACCGTCGGTTCTCGTAATTTAGTACAAAACAACAATAAATGAAATTTTAAAACGGATACATTTTAAACTTCGATTGTAATTTTTGAAATGTCATTGTTTCATGAATCTGTTAATTTTAAAAATTTTAATATTATCTCTTGAAAATAATTCTGTGGTTGATCATATTGACATTGAGAACCTTTTATACTAAGTTTCCGGCCGCGAAATTTGACGATTTTCTAATTCATTTGTAAATTTTTACGAAAATCTTTTTTACTTTTTGCTCTCCCAGAATTCAAACAGACACTCTTTTCTTATTGGCCTATGGAACTTTTAAAATTTCAAATTATCACTTTCCCGTAACTTCCCAAATTTTTTAGGTTGGTAATTAAAATAGAACCAATCAGAAGTTCGTTACGGAACAAATCAGTCAAAAAGACAATTTTTTACACATAAGTAATATAAAGGTATATATAAGATCCAATTTTTTACAAAAATTTCAAAGGAAAAGAGTTATTATATTAGTGAGGAAGTAGGGGGGGGGGGGGAATTTTAAACAATAAATTATTTTCAATGCTCGAATCACAATAATATGCATTACGCATTAGTACAATGAACTCTTAATTTAATTTCTAGTAAATTTAAGTTGATCAATGGAAACGTTGAATTATAGAAAAGCATATCCATCTGCGCCAGTATCACATAAAATTTTATTTTCTTCCAATTTTAAGTTTCAAGCATTCGAATTTTAGTATTTAATTATTTTCGATTATTATTCTAAACCAATTAATCATATTAATTTTTTTATTTTAATGTTTTTTCACCCCCCCCCTCCCCCAGTCAAGATATACATAGCTTAGGCTTAGAACATATTTAAACTTTTGAAAATTATGATAATTTATTATGAAAAAATAATACTAACTGTCATCATGAGATGTTGTTAGATGGGCTATTAATTGATTGTATGGATCTAGATGGTGAAGATTATATTTTCAAATTTTTTTGTTAATATATTAAATTTGGGAGGTGGGAGGAATTTTAAACTACAGTTAATTTCTTTTTTGTCAATGTACTTCTTTGGATATTTATTTTGCGCTACTTATATCCAAAGAAATAAAAGTTTTGCTTTTCTCTTTTTATACTACACTTCTAACTACACTTGTCTCCTTTTTACTTAGAAACTTCCGCTTTGAAAATTTAGTGTCTTTTAATTTTGCCCCCTTTGGTTACGCCACTGGTCACAACAAAAGAAATATTTTCGCTTCTTTAATTCAACCACAGATTTATTTTGAATTTAAAATTTATTTCATTTTTGAGATTATGTACCAATGTGATTTAAAAAATTTCCTAGCTAAAACTGAAAAGAAGATCCTAATCCTAAATATTAGGTAGGTACTATTAATGGTACTACATAATACGGTAAAAGTATTACACATAATATACAAAGCAAAAGTGAATATTATGCGGAAAACTAATCAGACATAATATATGATTATTTTTTTGTTTATAAAATAATTAGTAGGTAGTAATTAATTTTAAAATTTACTTCTAATTAATCTTTTATTAAGTAGTAAATAAATTGTAAATTTTAAACATTAATCATTCTTTTCAATTGCTAAATTAACAAAGCCAACGTCAATTCAATAATATTATATTGAAACAAAACAATAACGCATAGCGTTTATGGCCAACCATATTTTTTATATTTATTTTAAATTAATTTTTTATTTAATAAAAAATAAACAAATGAATAAATAATTGTGTTTAATGCCCCTATCCCACGGTCGAAATTTCTATCATTGTTTTGATCAACATGTTGATGTGAGATAATGACAATAGAAACTCCATAAAATAACTGTCTTAAAAGCAGTAGGTACTGCTTTGGTTTTTGTTACTAATATAAAAATAAGCAACTTTTTTAATGCATGCCTTAAAATTCCTAGCTTTTAGTGCTAGACTTAAAAGTTTAATCAAAAAAATTTTCAAATTGAAGAGATTGAGGATAGTTTCTGATTATCAAAACAGAGTTTTGTACCTACGTTGGGAAAAAATAATTTCTTTTGTTGTTCATAACGTAATATTTTTTTGATTTATTCCACTACCATTAATTATAGAATATAATTTACAAGAGGATATGATTCGTGAAATATAACCGAAGATTAAAGTAACGTGGATGTGTTTTTATATTATGTAAGTAAGTCAATGGGCCATTGTTTCTTAAACTTTTGCCGGTTGTTTTATTCATAATTGACTCTTTAACAAGCTGATTTTCATGATTGTAACCTTTGCCCAATAACCTGAAGCAGATTTTTAATTATTTCGGTGGTAATTAAACAGCCGAAAACATGTTTCCAAAAATTAAAAGTTAATCAGTATCATCAGTGCCCTTGAAAGAAAAAAAGGTAAGATGCACATTACTGATGCGTTTATTCTGTATGTAGGTAGCATCCTACGATTTATTCCAAAGACTTGGAGGAAGTGATTCTAAGAAGAAGATTTTGGTATTGGTCAATTATTTATAATTCATTTTTTCCTCTTCCTTCAGATAAATATATTACTGTCAGCTGAATATATTACTTAAGTATATAGTAGGTATTATAATATTCAATATTATTATTATTATTAGAAGCAATTAATAAATAAATTAACATTATATGCATAGCAGAAAATCTTTATTTAATGAGCAATACGTATTTAGTATGTTAATTGCTTGGTTAAAGTAAATAAAATAAATGTAATAAACAAATAAGAAAATGCAATACCACTAATCCAATCTGATGGAATTATAAACACATTCTAATTTAAGATATTTTGCAACTGCAAATGAGAAGAATTGCATCAAGTCGAATAAGCTGGACCCATCCGATGAGTTCAAAAATTTGAATTTTGAAATCGAGGAATTTAAAAATATGCTTCTTACAAACTAACACAAATAAAACAGGTTTCAGTCGATGAAACCAAACGAATTTGGAAATTAAAAAATTAATCCAAAAAGCAAAAATATTAAAAAAATATTCAAGCACGACCTACCTGCGAATCTGCTTATTCCACTTGAGTTTTAACAACAATAAAATCACTAATTGTCAATTTCATGCGCTGTTTTATTTACACTTTTAATAACCACCTATAGCGTTCAACCTCAATTGGTAAATGAAGTCTTTCACCGGTCTTCCACGTCTTTAGGCTCACACGTTCTCGACATCGTTTCGCGAAATGTGACTGGCCCCACTACTTTCAATGCATACCTTTACTTATTTCATTTCATTTCCAATGCACTTACATGCATTTTAGAAGTTTTTTCGTTTCACCTTTAAGATCTTACCAAGATTAGTGCCCTCAGACACAATATTCGGTAACGAACTGAAGAACAAGTTTTAACCCCTTGTTTATGCTCGGCAAAGCACATCGACAACTGCCAAACTTATGGACTGCATTCCAAATTTAATAAACCGAATTTAAAATAAGATAATAAAATTTAATTATATAAACTAAATTTTTTTTTAATTACCTACTAGAAATTATAGCTTTCAATGAGGGGTTTCGCCTCTAATAAATGGAACAATAAAACAATTAATAAAACTTAGCATTTTTCATAAATTAGCAAAAATACTATCAGCATCGGCAACTCTCGCAGGAAAAAACCGTAAAGGTTAAAGGCTAAAAGAAAACAGTAGTTTTATTAGATGCATAGTCCAGTTCATGCAATAAACAAAGAAGAAATTAAGAAAACCGAGAATGAATTGGCAACCAAATCATTACCTATATCACAGTCTATTATAAACGTAATTGAAAATGTGCCGGCGATATGGTTGCACGGAGAATCAAGCGTCAAGAATATTTTATGTAATTTTCAAAAAATGCTTGAAGCTTTAAAATGAAGATAATATAAATAAAATATTTTTTGGGAATTTAAATAAAAAATTCTTGATGCTAGGTTCTTCGTACAACCAACCACATCTCCGGCCGCGCCTGGTTAATTGAATGCGAATTAATTGATAGAATAATTAAATAATTGCTGAGATAGAGACGGTAATAATATTTTTTATCCACTATAAAACAAAAATCTGATAGGAATCCGACCAATTACTGTTTTTGGTTACGGTAATTTGTAAACCTAGCGTCCTTCGAAAAGGAGTACAATATTGAATTCTATTTTGAACAGCTTAGAGCGTGCAATTTCGATTAGCCCTTTTGGTGTTAAGAGGTAGAAAACCTTAATTTAGAAAAATAAACAAAATTAACTATATAAAACTAAAGTATCGATGGTATGGTCCTATTTGGAACAAATTTAAAATGTAGATTGTGTATGTCATACTTATATTTTTCAGATTTTAGTTTGATTGAAAAAGGCTTCATGAAATTTCATACAGATTGCAAAACTTGATAACACTTTTTCATAAAAACTGCGTTAGAATTTCGTCGTCGCCATTTCGCAGCCACAAATTTAGTATTTAATTTTTTAATGTCAAAATGAGCATTCAGAGTATTTTTTCAAGAGTAAAAAAAGGATATATTTTAGAGATGGCTATAAGAAAATTTAAATATTTATAATTTTGTGTCCATGGCAATCATTTTCTTTATTACAAAAATGAGAAAATACGCAACACCACTTTTTTTTTGAGATTTAAAACCATCTCGGCAAAATCGTTTGGTTAGCCATAGCTTTAAATCTCGAGATTAGTCAATTCTATAGTTCTCCAATCAAATTATTTAAAATGTAAAGAGTATGCAACACTTGGTTGTTTAAAAAATTGTAGCAACAGTCGGTAATTCCAGAATCAATTCTAGATTAGATCTCAAGCCAGGCCCGTGCGCGTAAACTGAGTTTTTTTTTTTTTTTTTTTTATTTAACTCCTGTATACAAATCGTAATCTGCTCGAGAGCAATAAACGATTGATTTATAAATAAATTCAAGTAGTTACAAAAAATACAGCATTAATTAGCATCTTACATTAAAGACCTAACATATTATCACATTCACATTAAAATGTCTGCAATTTAATCTTTAAAAAAAAAAAAAAACAGTACAAACAAGACCATATTTATCTGAGACTTATGTTGAGTGGATTTATTCGTTTTAGGCGCTTCACTGCGTTTTTGTCGGTTAACAGGTTTACTGCTAGAGGGTTTGGGTGCAGTTCAAGCCGCGATAGATAACTCTCACTCGCGCACTTGGCTTCTTGGATAACAAAAGATACGTTTAAATCGTGGTGTATAGATTTATTAGTAACAAACCACGGGGCATCCGTAATTGTGCGTAACGTTTTAGATTGAAATCTCTGAAGGATTTCTATGTTTGAAGTACTCGCGGTACCCCACAGCTGCACACCATAAGTCCACACTGGTTTAATGATCACTTTATACACTGCTAGCTTGCTTTCTAACGAGAGTTTTGATTTTCTACCAATTAGCCAGTAAAGTTTAGATAGTTTCAAACCAAGTTGTTTGCGTTTTGTGAAGATATGCTGCTTCCAGTTGAGCATGCGATCCAGATGCATACCAAGATATTTAGCATTGTCTACTTGGGGAAGTTGTTGTCCGTTAAGAGTAACAGTAGGACACGTCTCCCTACGCAATGTAAAAGTGATATGTTGCGATTTGGCTTCATTTGCTTTAATGCGCCATTTTCTAAACCATTTTTGAATTTGGTTGAGTGCTTCTTGTAGTTTTTCCGAAGCATAGGCAGGTATTTCACTAGTTGCAAGGATAGCAGTGTCATCTGCAAATGTAGCTGTTGTTGTGTTTGGAGTGGTAGGTATATCTGCAGTATACAGCAAGTACAAGACCGGCCCCAGAACGCTACCTTGGGGTACACCTGATTGAATTTTGTATAGGTCGGTGATCTCTTCTTGATATTTAATCATGAAATATCTATTGGTCAAATAAGACTGTAATACCTGGTAGTAGGGTGTAGGCAATTTTGTTTTTATTTTGTAAAGTAGTCCTTGGTGCCATACTTTATCGAACGCCTGGGTAACGTCTAAAAAGGCAGCCGAACAATACTTCTTACGTTCAAACGTGTTATTTATTATTTCTACTACTCTATGTACCTGTTCAATAGTTGCGTGCTGTTCGCGAAATCCAAATTGGTGTTCTGGGATGATACCGAGTTGGTCTAGTTCTGGTTTTAGCCTCTTCAGAAACAATTTTTCAAAAATCTTAGACAGAATAGGCAGCAGGCTTATTGGTCTATACGATGTTACTTCCTCGAGAGGCTTTCCTGGCTTTGGAATTAAAATTATTTGCGCTACCTTCCACTGGGATGGGTAGTGGCTAGTTCTTAAAATGGAATTGTAAATATGGGTTAGCGCAATTAATGCTTTATCCGGCAGTTGTTTAATGACTACGCCAGTTATGAGATCATACCCGGGAGCCTTCTTTGGATTTATTTTTCTAATCAAAGCTTTGACTTCTCGAAGTGTTATGGCTCGGATAGGAGGTGCCATTTGGTACGGTGCTTGCAAAAACTCGGCAATCTCATTCTCCTCCTCCTGAGGAATCATAGATGGAAAGGGCTTAAATACACTTTCCAGGTGTTTAGCAAACGTCTCAGCCTTTTCTTTATCTGTTCTTGCCCATGTTCTATCAGGTTTTCTTATAGGGGGAATGTTTTCTTTCGTTCTTTTTAATTTTGCCGTTGCCTTCCACAGTGAGTATTCGGTGGCTTCGGTAGGTGTTAAATTTTCAAGATATTCTTGGAGAGCTATATTTTCGTTGTCATTCAAAAGCTTTTTAAGATTTCGCTGTGCTTTGTTCAGGTTTACTTTGTCTTGAGGGGCTCTTGTCATCATCCATATCTTTCTTAATTTTCTTTTATCTTGAATGGCTTCTTTGACCTGCTTTGACTGATTTCCATTTTTTGTATTGAGATATGGTACAGGAGTTGCATTCCATGCTGCTTGCTGTATTGATTTTACAAGATTTTCTACTGCTGTATCAATTTCTTCTGATGTTTTAAGCTTGACGTTTGTATTGATTTTTTCTTCGATTTCCAACCTAAACAGCTCCCAGTTTGTCCACTTGTTAGCGAGGAACGCTGGTTTATGTTTGTTTATTACCGTGGAGCTCAGCAATACTATCATGGGTGAGTGGTCTGATGATAGGTCGAAACATTGATCAGCCCAGAGGTGATCCTGTGAGATTCCTTTCGTCACGCAAAAGTCGATGACATCGGGAATCTTGTTTAAATCTGTAGGCCAGTAGGTAGGCTTTCCAGTAGAAAGAACACCTAGATTTTGTTTATCGATGCATTTCACCAGCTCTCTTCCTTTAGTTGTTGTTAAACGGGAACCCCATCTTGGGTGCTTAGCATTGTAGTCTCCACCGGCAAGAAATCTGTTACCCAGGGTGGCAAAATATTCTTTGTATTGTTCCTCTTTAATTGCGTGTCTTGGGGGACTATACATCGCTGATATAGCTAGTGGTCCTTTCGTATCTTCAACCAAAATTGTTGTTGCTTGTATATGCTCTGTTTGGAATTTTGGTAATTCATGGTGTTGCAAATTGTTTTTGATTAGGATAGCGCTTCCATCCCAACCGGCGTTATTTGGATGCTTTGTATCATAAATGGTGTAGTTTTGGATCCTTAAATAGCTGCGGTTTGTGAAGTGCGTTTCGGATATTAACATTACATCAATATCATGTTCCTTCAAGAAAGATTTTACTTCTGGTCCATGATTAGCAAGACCATCAGCGTTCCACACAGCTATTTTTAGGTGTGGGTCCATTAATTTAGTTTACTAAGCAGTGTGGACACGATATTCATCATCGTATCCATGCGTTGAGCCATCGTCTCTACCAACTTTTCTAGTCGAGTAATTCTGTCTTCTGCTTTATTAGTTGACAAATCCACGATGTTGGTTTTTGGATTATTTGCATTAGCCTCTTTCTTTTCTATTATAGAAGCATATGACATGCCTTCGGTATCAGTCCTTGTATAAGTCGGAATATTAGCAGAAATTCTCGCTGTGGCCGGAGTATCCAAATTTTGCTGATGGTGGTTTCTGGTTCGTAGCGCTGGATATTGTTTTTGCTGGAGTTCTTTGTAAACCTTGCAACCTTTATAGTTGGCAGGGTGATTTTCGCTGCAGAGTGCACATTTTAAGTCTTTACGTTCCGATATGCTACATGTTTTGTTATCGTGAAATCCGCTACACTTGATGCATCTTGGTTGGCGTTTGCAATAGTTTTTTGTGTGTCCTAGTCGTTGGCACCTGGCACATTGAGGAATTTGTCTGGTTTGGCGTACTGGTTCAAGATTTACGTTACTACGTTGCAGTTTTCGGATTTCGTATACTTCTTTGTTATTTTCTTTTGGTTCCAAGTCTACAAAAAACATTGGTAATGGTTGCTGATCTCTTCGACTTTTAACATTGTAAATGCTTTTTACTTCATGTCCATGAGTGGATATTTCAGCTTTTAGGTTTTCAATATTTGTAGAGTAGTGAAGTCCCTTAATAACGAATCTAAAATTTCTTTTGTTTTTTATTTGGTATGAGTGGTATTTAACATCTTTTGCTGCTAATGCTACTAATGCAGCCTTGTATGAGATTTCATCATTAGTTATCACCTTGATTTCGTTTTTTGGCAATATTTTGAATGTGAATTTTTCTTTAACGTCTACCGCCGATTCCAGCAGTTTAATCAGTCCATCCACATCAGTAATTTCTGCTAAAAAGATAGGAGGTGGTTTTATTATAATAGGTTTACCTGATGCTTTTTCATTTTTTGTATTTTCCACTTGTGGTTCGTCTAAATTTTCCAACAATTGAAACTTGTTAATTGGATTAACCTTCCTCGTGTACTCGATCATCGACCTCTGCTTAACATTTCTGGGTGGATCTGGTGAATTACGCTTTTTCTTTCGTGTATTTGTAACTGTTGTCCACTCGTTGGTGGTTTCTTTCTTGTGCTTATCAATAATTTCTTGGGCAAGTTCTTCCGCCACGCCTTGTATACTATTTCTAATTTCCTCCAAAATAATGTGTTCTGTTGACATAACAGGAGGGACAGGGTAACATTGTTGAGTTTTTTGTTGCTCGATCTGAGGGGTCTCTTGTGGTTGCAATTGTTGCTGTTGTTGATCGTTACCCGTAGAAGCAGAAATGGTGGTTTCGTTTGAGGTTATGTCACCTTCTTCACATTTGTAACAAGTCCATCGGGCTATTTCACCTGTTTTATTCAGAGTATTTAGTGTGTCTAGAGACATTCCTACACACTCAATATGGTAATTTGATTTACATTTCATTTTGCACTGAATACAATCCTCGTATCTCGTTGTCGCACACTTACATACACCGCACGTCAACATAACCGGGTTTCAACCTTACAGCTACACAAAATAACTTAAACTAAACAAAATATTAATTGCGCGTTTGACTAAACTCAACACTCCCACTTTTAGTTGCAAGTTACTTTAAAATAATTAACATGTTCTTCAAATATTTACATTACTTTAACTTTTTGTTTTACAACAATGTTTATCAGCCTACAAAACAGCTGATGCTTAACCTTTGATAATGACTTAGTCATTATATCCGCCAATTGTCCATCCGTATGTACGTATTTTAATTCGAACTCTTTGTCTTCGAATTTTTCACGGATAAAGTGATATCGTACATTTATATGCTTGGTTCGTTTGTGAAACTCCGGGTTTTTCACTAGCCTTATTGCACTCTGGTTGTCCATGTAAAAAGTCGGTGTATCCACTTCGATTAATAAAAGCTCGGATAACAGAACTTTCAACCATACCAATTCCTTGATAGCATACGATGCGGCCATGTATTCAGATTCTGTTGTCGATAATGCTACCGATTTCTGTCGCTCTGAACTCCAACTGATGATACCATTGCCAAACATAAAAACGTAGCCGGATGTTGATCGACCAGTTTGTTTGTCACCAGCATAATCAGCATCGCTGTATCCGCATAAAATCAAACTAGTTCCACCCTCAAATTGAATGCCCAGGTCAGTTGTCCCTTTGATGTATTTAAGAATGCGTTTGACAGCATTCACATGAGCTTCAGCGGGCTTGTCCAGATAACGACTAACGTTACCAACCGCAAAGCTAATATCTGGTCGCGTTCCCACAACCAAATACATCAGACTGCCAACTGCTTCACGATACGGAAAGCAGATTTCACCATTTGTTTCGAAATCGCTCAAATTTTGTGTACTTTCCGATGGTGTTGATACCGCATTACAATTTTCCATGCCAAAACGGTTGAGTACCTTTTCTGCATATGCTCGCTGATTGACATGTATTGATCCGTCCAATCGTTGATCAATTTCGAGTCCCAAAAAGCATTTTGCATCAAAAACCTTAATTTCGAATTCTTTTCTCAAATGTTCAATAACAGGTAAAATAAATTTCTCTTTCTCTGCCGCAATTAAACCGTCGTCCACGTAAATTGCTAGCACCATCATACCATTTTTACCATTGCTCACGAAAACACATGGATCCGATGTACTGACTTTAAAATCGAATTTCGTTATAAACGACGTGAACTTCTGATTCCAACAGCGTGCTGCCTGCTTGAGACCATACAAGCTTCTTGACAACTTGCACACTAGTCCACTTTCATCGTCATAACCAATCGGTTGATTCATGTAAACATTTTCTTCTAAATTTCCATTTAGAAAAGCAGTTTTTACATCAAATTGTTTTAATTTCATTTTCTTCGAAGCTGCCATAGCCAGAATAGCACGAATTGATGTAAACTTGACGACTGGACTGAACGTTTCTTGATAATCAATTCCATATTCTTGAGCAAAACCACGAACCACCAAACGTGCTTTGTAACGATCGATGCTTCCATCCGTGTTCTGTTTCAACTTAAAAACCCAACGATTATCAATTACTTTTTGGTCATTCGGTGGATTGACCAAAATCCAAGTACGATTCTTGACTAGCGAATCATACTCTTCGTCCATCGCTTTCTCCCACTGTTTATGATCAATCGATTCCATCGCCTGTTCGTACGTTTTTGGTTCTTCGTTGATCATTAACATTGCCACATGATTTGCTGATGAAAAATATGATATACGCCGCGCTGATAAAGGAACAAGATTGTTCCGATCTCTCAATCGATTCCAAACAACATTCTTGTTGTCGAGATCACACAATGTACCACGACCTTTTTGTTCTTCAGGTGTTTCCGTTTCTCGTTCAATATCATTTTCCGCTTCATCGTCGGTTTCAATCACGCCTTTGTGGACATCCTTTTCAGTGTCACCAATTTCATGTACCGCGAATGATTCTTCCAGTAGAAATACTACATTGCACGCAACTTCAATTTTATGTGTTTCCGGATTCCAAACTCGATATCCTTTTGAGTGGTTGTCGTATCCTACTAAAATACACTTGACTGCTTTGGAATCAAACTTTCGTCGCTTTTCCTTTGGAACGTGAACAAAAACTTCAGATCCGAAAATTCTTAAATGATCAATTTTCACCTGTTTGTCGTACCACAACTCATACGGTGATTTGTTTACAACATTACTCGTTCCAGTTCGGTTCAAAACATACGTTGCCGAATTCACTGCTTCCCCCCAAAATTTCTTATCCATTTTCTTTGAATGGATCATAGTTCTCGCAGCCTCAACAATCGTTCGCATTTCTCTTTCTGCGCAACCATTTTGCTCTGGAGTGTATGGCACCGTTCGTTGATGATGAATTCCATTTTCGTCAAAAAACTTTTTTATCACATCATTAACAAATTCCGTTCCATTGTCCGATCTAAAAATACGAATGTTGTGTCCATCCTTTTCTGCTAACTTAACAAATTTCTTAACGTTATCTGCAACCTCGGACTTTTGTTTCAAGAAAAATACGAAACGAAAATGTGAGTAATCGTCCTTAAGTAACAAAAAATATCTAGAATCACCGAGTGAAGTTACTTCCATCGGTCCACACAAGTCTGCATGAATAATTTCGCCGCACTTCAATGATTTCTCTTCACGACTCTTGAAGCTTCCACGATGATGTTTTCCATAAACGCATGCTTCGCACGTAAAATTCTCATTGATGAAATCAATGCCTTTTTCTTGCAGAAATTTCTTGACATGTGTAACGTTTTGATGTGCAAGTCGCTCATGCCATGCACGAAGCGAAATCTTCTTTATAGCTACATTTGCGGTAGCCGCATCATCTTCTAATGGTTTCACCACTTTGAACAACATTTGGAACAATTTCCCATTTCGTCGAACTCCCACTGCAACAACATTGTTATCTTTTAACAATTCACAGCGCTCGTTGTCCGATCGAAATTTGTAACCACGATCCATGGTTTTTCCTGAAGAAAACAAATTCACTCCAATTTCAGGCACATATAAAACATACACAATTCTTTTGGAAATCCATTCATCCCCGTTAAAAGCAAGAATATTTATATCACCTTTTCCTGTTGCCTCGATTGTCGCTCCATTTCCAACAGTAACCTTTTTGGATGTTTCCACAAAATTTTCGAACCATATACGACAATTGCACATGTGGTCACTTGCACCTGAATCCCAAATCCAAGCGTCTTTTTCATTGGTTGAAAACGAAACATGACTCATAAATGCATCGGTCGATGTATTTCCTTGCTTCGTTTCCGTGTCAGTCTTCTTTTGAGGACATTCACTTCTATAATGACCTTTTTGACCACAACCGAAACACTTGCCCTTAGGCTTTCTATTTTTACCGCTGTCCTTTTTTTCTTGATTCACCGAATGACCTTGGTTTGCTGAACCTTTCAAACTATTTTTCTTAAAATAATTTCTTTTCGCCAGCAGCGCTTCCACACTTTCAACTTTTCTTTGAGACATAATTCGAAGTTCCTCAGCCATTAATCGTGAACGCAAATTCGCCATAGTTTGTCCATCCGCACTTGTCGATTCCCATGCACTGTGAAAATGATTGTATTCAGCAGGCAACGACATTAGAACTTTTTGTAATAACCATCGAATCGGAAATATTTTCATTCTGATCTTTCATTTGCTGCACGATTTTCATTAATTTCGATAAAAATGTCGCAATATCATCACTTGGCTCTTTTGTGAAACTATAGTACTTTTGTTGCAAAAATAAAATATTTGACCTGGATGTTTGCTCATAAGTGCTTTTGAGTGTCGTCCACATATCACTTGCAGTTTCACAATTCATGATTTGCAGTAATGGTTGTTTTTTACACGCAGCTGAAATTGCTCGTCGTGCTTTGGCATCTGACCTCTTCCACGCAACAATTTGTGTAGCATAATTTCTTTTTGAAATAACTGGTGGCGGTTCGGTGCCGTCCACAACACCGAATAATTCACTTGCTTCCAAAAATTGTTTTATTTGGAACTTCCAAGTGAGCCAATTACTGCCACCTTCCAAACGATCTATTCCCATTTTATCGTTATCCATATTTCTCTATTTTACGATCACTGGGCCGTATAACCTGTTCAACTTAATCAGATTTTGCGCCGCGAAGAGATTTGAATAATATATAAAAATAAATAAGTCGATTATGCATAAAACAAATAACGTGTATATTTTTCAGACTTTTGAAATACAAGTGCAACTGTTATTAATGAAAAATGACATACATAGCCAGAGCTACACAAAATAACTTAAACTAAACAAAATATTAATTGCGCGTTTGACTAAACTCAACAAAACTGGGTGGGGGTTTTATTTACGCTAGCTTTTTTTTTATTTATGGCTAGTGTTACTTTAGCCTCCCCTAGCTTCAATGTGCATTTGCGACAAAATTGTAATGGCGCTAGCTCCATAGATTTGGAATCTAACCTTTTTGGCCAAAAATTGATGAGAGTCTTTGGATATTAAATTTTCTCAGGCTACGCCTTTAGGAAATCAGACTAAAAGTGTATCAGAAAGTAATATTTATACTACTATATTACGTAGTCTGTTTAGTTGAATAATATTCGTAGTATTTTCGTAATTCCGGCATGTCCGTTCTCCTTCGACAAGCGTTCATGTCAATTACATCTGCTTCTTTTTTTCGGAATGTGTCGTGTAACGTCAGTTGCGCTTAGACACATACTTTCGCGTTATCTCGAATATTGAAAGTCTGGGTTCCATATATAGAGTGTCCTCGGATACACTTTACATAACTTAGGTGGTTAAAAAAAAATTTACTACATAGCTCCGAAAATATTGATTTTTCAGTAAAAATGGTTTGGTACTTTTACAATAAAAATAAATATTTTGTGAATTTCATTTTTTGTTTTGTAGCTGCCGTTTATTATTTTCTGTGAAAGGGATTGGTTTTTCAAAAAATTTTACTACACAAAAGTGGTAGTGGATTAAATTTCCTATCCAGAATGGGGCGTCAGATTTTTTTAAATGTTTTGTTTAAAGATAATGGCCGGTTTCACCAACCTTCGTCAAGACATTTGATCAACGTCAAATGGTTTGACGTTCGTTCACTCATGAAAATCTGTTTCATAATTGGTTAAAACAGATTTGACGTTGATCAAATGTCTTGACGAAAATTGGTGAAACTGGCCAACAATGTTTTAAAAAAACACAAAAAATAAAAAAGCTTAAATTTTCAAACATTTTCTTAATTACTTTAATTAATAACTCAAAAGCCGTTGATTTTAGGCAATAAAATGTTTAAATCAGATTTGTAGATTATTTTACGCTCTTTAAAAAAGCGCTAAACCATTTTTAGTGTAAAATCAATATTTTCGGTACTATGACCATTTGAAGTTACATCAGTAACATCCAGATTGAAATATGATAACCACAGACCTACTGAAAGATATACTAATAACTAAATAATATAATAAGGATAAGTAGACTACAAATAAGCCTGTTATAGAGCATTTATAATCTAGTACTGTAAAAGAAAACCAGTAATGCATGACAAATTGGCCGAATCGTTTTCCCGATTCAGTAGTTCCAGACAACATTTGAAATATCATAAAATCAGTTTTTAAGAATTTTCAAAAAACGCAAAACATTTACATCTGAATATTGTCGAGCGTGCAATAGAATGGAACGCGATACCGAGAAGATATACATATTTATCTATCAGTTACAATAAATTGATATTCATCGCATTAACAATCGTTGTGTAGCTGACCCGCAAATTCAATTATCGCATCAATGTTGAAATCAAGCTTACAATCAGGTCGGATAGAAATTGGAAAATCGGGAGGCTATTGTTCTTGAAGTAAAAAATAACTTAAACGCCTGATGTGTCAACGCCAGAAGCAATTGTACAGATTACTAGAAAGCAAGATGCACGATTGATTACAACATTATTCGCTTGGCTATCCATCTTGAATAAGAACAATTGATGCATTTTGTTCAAAGACCAGAACTTGTAGTCTTGCAACGAAAATTAACTGTTAGCAGCATAAATGCTAATGACGTTTTCAAGTTATAGGTACATTAGGGTCGTCTCATTAAATTTTTATTGAGCCGTCGCCGCGCTCAATTTTCACTTCAAATAAATCAAAAAAAAACAACAACAAAACTGAATTTTATGCTAATTTCCTGGGTAATTTTTGAAAACATTTTGACTTCCGCAACATTTTTTTAAAGTAGTTAAACCCGATGGACTTGCCATTTTTGGCTGTAAACACAAAGTTCCTTACGAAAGAATCCGTCGCCATCACCTGTGCCAAACGCTATCAAATGGCCTTTTTGCAGGCCTCCTATGAGGAATTGATAAAAGCACCAATTCTATCTTCTACTATTTCATACGATGCTCTTAGGTTCATGGATATGCCATATTTGTTGTCATTTAATCTACTGTTATAATATATGGAGAGCAGTCATGGATAATGACTTTGGTTTAATTGTATTCTTTTATTATTGTAAGATTATGTTTTTGAATAGGAGTTAAGCAATTGACGCATAAATCATTTGAGCTGACAGGTAACCGGAACCACGAATCTCGCTCAGTCAGCAAAAGTACAGCTGTTGAAGAGTAAAAAACTGAACTTTATTTTGTAAATAAGGGGCTGTTCACAAATTACGTAACGCAATTTTTGACGTTTTTTAATTCCCTCCCCTCCCTTTGTAACAGATCGTAACAAATTGCGAGACCCCCTCCCCCCCAGAAGAATAACGTAACAAAAGTTAAAACAACTTTTAAAATAAATTTTTTATTTATAACTTTAACTTGAAAATAAAAAAAAATAATTTATCAAATAAATGAAAATTTAATAGGTATCTAGAAAAACTATCTAGTTTTTTGATAAAAAAAGAAATTGTTTGGTTACGTAACATTTTGAAAAACACCCCCGCCCCCCACCGTAACAAATTGTCAATCTCCTTAAGGCCGTTACGTAATTTGTGAACAGCCCCTAAGTGAAAATATCACATGGTATTAGGTGAAGATCACGTTTGCGACCCAAAGGGAAATTTGTTTCAGTGTTATGTGGCAATTTTAACATGGGCAAAATAGTGACAGGTCCAGATCACTTCGTCGAATAACTCAGTTTATAATAGTTCTAAATTCGGTTACACACCCAAAATCCAGGATAGACAAACTTTCTTTTTTAAATCACTTTGGCAATAATGGAGGTACAGTTAACAACCAAACACAATTAAATTTATTACAAGAAAATTGTATATTTATTTCCTTACTACAAATAGGTACATGCATGTATTATTACAGGCAATAATTCACTTTTACTACCCTGTTTTATGTTTTAAGATTTAAATAGCTACACCAGTTGCAAATACATGACGAACCAAAAACAGTGAAATTTTAAGTAGAATGAATAAAATAATAGATAGAAAAACGTTTCCTATTATGTAGATCTTAGGGTACAAATATGTTAACTAAAGAATAAAAATAATGTAAAAATACAATCGTTTATAAATATTAAGTGAATAAATGCGGATAACTATTAAAACAAAAATATATAATTTATTAACACTTAAAAATCACTGAGAAATGTCTCTCAAAAATTATTCTTAATTTTCCGTCACAAATTTAAAATATTGCAAATTATTATTATTTAAATTGGCAAACAATAATTTATATTATCATAATATAAAAACTTTCTTTAAATATATCGACATTCTTAAATCTAAACATTTAATATTAATTTGAATAATAAACGGTTAAAAACCTGTAAAACGTTTTCATTACACTTAAAAAGGTGTATGCAACGATCTACAAGTCGGTATCGTACCAAGCAGCAACTTGATTATTATTATCATGCGGAGGAGAAGGAAGTTCAAAATTTAATTCTGGATCAGCACTGCCTACATCCATTGCATCTATGGCACTATAAGTTGATCCATTTCCACCTCCGTGTGAGCCTATTTCTAATCCTTCCATAGCTATTGGTATCTGGTCATACCCTGCATTAAAGATTGTTTATGTTAATTAAGAAACTTTTTGCTAATAAAATAATTGTTAATTATCATATTAATATTTTAATTTGGGTTTGGAACATATTAATAGAACGGTGGACAAAGTGGAAAAATTTGAGTACATTTTTTAATCTAATCTCTAAGTGCAAATTCTAATGTTACGAAATATCAATTCTACGATCAAACTTATACTCTACCTGTGTTAATGGTTGTTAATGCTCGTCAAGTACAATAAAAAAAATTGAAAAAAAAAGACATTACCTTGTTGTTGATATGGTCTACCACCGTGACTACTGTGAACACTTGGAGGTCCTTGTTGGTACATGCCCTCATAAGCTTGTTCAGGGTTCAAAATATCCTAAATTGTAAAACGCAAACAAAAAAAATAAACAAGTGCATAAAACCAAAATACTTAAAAAAATAAAAATAAATCATAATGAAAAATTGTTAGTTTCGAAATTCCGATACATACCTTTATTATTATTGATGTTTGTTAAAATAAAAGCATACAAAACATTTCGTTCCATGTTAAAAAGTAAAAAAAAATCGAAAACCGATAGTCGTAAAGACTCTTTCTAGCTGTAGATTTGATTAAATTTATTACTTTAAACTAATGAAACCCAAGTGTTATTAGCACCTGTTATTAGGGGCTCTCAAAAACCGTGGAGTTAGATCTCCAAATTAGCTAACAAGTAAATAGTCAAGGCAATGAAGCATTATGATAGGAAATCTTTTAGGATAGGACGTAGCGGAATGCGGTTTTTTGCATTCGCTTGCAAAAATTATTTATATCATTCGTACCTACTATGTACCTATTATAAACCGGAAGTTGCATTGCTGCAGTTAAAAATGCATGCAAAAAATGTCTCTTTTGAGAGGCCTTTTTCGAGGCGTTTTCGAGGTCGCTGATCACGATTATGATGTTCAAATTGACCCTCCGAATACCTGGAGCTCAGGAACGCCGACGAATGTCATCTCCGGAGACTATCCCGAACTTTATGCAAGAGAGGAGAGAAACTGGACACCCAGGGGTTTTTTGGGTGGCTGAATTCGAATATACCATCGGCGAACACCCCACGGACACCCGGTGGGCCCCAACCTGGACGCGGACGTCATCTTCAAGAATTTATGGCCGGTGCCATATTTGATTTCAGCGAGCCAAGAAATCCCCCGTAACGATTTTCGAGTGGTTTTTTTCAATTATATCTGGAACACCCTCGGGGATGACGTTCAGGGCCAGGTTAGGGCACACCAGGTGTTCAAGCGGTCGTTTTCAACATAAAATTCGGATTCAGCGCACAGAAAAAGCCCCCATAACGATTTTCGGTTCGTTATTGTCGATATTTCTAGAAAAATTCTTGAAGATGACGTTCGCGTCCAGGTTGGGGCCCACCAGGTGTCCATGGGGTGTTCGCCGATGGTATATTCGAATTCAGCGACCCAAAAAACCCCCGGGTGCCCAGTTTCTCTCCTCTCTCGCATAAAATTCGGGATAGCCTCCGGAAATGACGTTCGTCGGCGTTCCTGAGCTCCAGGTATTCGGGGGGTCAATTTGAACATCATAATCGTGATCAGTAACCTCGAAAACTCCCGATTACCCGACTTGAGCCAATTCTGATTCTTATTAAGACGTTATTAAATTTGCCAAAAGGCCTCTCAAAAGATGCATTTTTTGCATTCATTTTTGGCTGCAGCAATGCAACTTTCGGTTTGTAATAGGTACAAAGTAGGTACGAATGATATAAATAATTTTTGCAAGCGAATGCAAAAAACCGCATTCCGATACGTCCTATCCTAAAAGATTTCCTATCTTTTGCCTTTTTAGTGCTTCATTGCCTCGACTAAAATGAAATCTCACAGGAAGCAGAGCCTTTAAGACATAAGAAAAATAAATTATTGTCTACAATGGGGAATTTGCAGCAGTTGGGTTTAGTACTTTTGAATAATATCAATCTATAAAGTTTACTAATACAATTTATTATGTCTTTGATTAATATTAAGCCTAAAATTGAATTTTTATAAAACCAGTGACGTCACTAGGAGGTTTGGAAAAACGTAACGTCAGTTACGTCACTGAGTTTTTAAAAATTTATTTTGGGCTTAATATTAATGGCACAATAAAATCTCATTATTTTAACACAAACTTTTAGAAAAAATTTTTTTTTTAATGCATGAGAATTCCCCATTCAATAAATTCTTGAGTATTTTTATCACACAACACCAAATTCATTTTCATTAATAACATAAAAACTCACAACACTAACAAATCATAAATTAGTAGAGATGGGACTATCGAATAAAAACTATCGAATTATTCGATAGTTGGTCTTCATTTGAACTATCGATAGTTACTAAAACTATTCGAATAACTTTTTAGTTACTAAAACTATTCGAATAACTTCTTAGTTACTAAAACTATTCGAATAGCTTTTTTAGTTACTAAAACTATTCGAATAACTTTTTAGTTACTAAAACTATTCGAATAGCTTTTTAGTTACTAAAACTTTTAAATGAATTGTTAGTTACTAAAACCATGAAAGAATAATTTTTAGTAACTAAAAATAATTTTTAGTTACTAAAACTATTGTATAACTTTTTAGTTACTAAAAAGTAAAAACTATTGAATGAAATTTTAGTTACTAAACTTGTATAAATTTATAGTTACTCAAACTATCGAATGTATTTTTAGATAGTCATTTAGTAATACTAATTATTGAAAGTTAAGAGTACTACTGTCAATACCAACGACCGATAATAAAATGGTACAACTAATAAAAATAGTATATTATAGGCCAAGGTTGTGAAGACAGCCATTATAGCCCTAGCGCCAAGATTATATTCCGAGCTGCGAAGCGCCGAGGAATATAAGGCGCGTAGGCTATAATGGTCTTCACAACCGTGGTTTATATACGATTTTTTCCACTACTAGATTTATTACCTTTTTTTTAAATTTCTTATTAATAAAAAAATTTCAAATTTAAAATATTTATTTCAAATGACAGTTTTGTTTTATCGATTTGTTTCCAATTTCATTATCCTCAAAATACAGGGTGTTAACTACCAATTAGTACAAAACGAAGGAAGAAGGAACATTTTAGTTACTAAAACTATTCGAATAACATTTTAGTTACTAAAACTATTCGAATAACTTTTTAGTTACTAAAACTATTCGAATAACTTTTTAGTCGATAGTTTTTATTCGGCTGTTTTCATTCGATAGTTTTATTCGATAGTTTTTATTCGGTTTGGTTTTTAGTAACTAACTTTTTAGTTACTAACTATCGATAGTAAAAAAAAAATAGTAACTAACTATCGATAGTCAAAAATTTTTGATAGTGCCCATCTCTATAAATTAGAAAGAAGCATCAAACAAGAAAAAACTAGCATTCACATTTTCATAAATTGAACAAACTAAAACTCTCACACAAAGATAAGTTCTACTAAAAGAATCAAAAATATCGATTTCTTACCTGAAGATCGGGCGCCATTCCCATCTCTGCATTCCACATGTTATCCTCACGGAATAAGGAATTTGTCAGCTCCATGGATAAGCGTTTCTTATAGTCTTGCGGCTTATCGTCACTCATTCTAAATAAAACTGCTGCTGCGTATGTTGCAACACCTAAATCATCAGAATTAATGAATTTATCATTTCTAGAACTTTGAATGCTTACCTTCATTTCGTGAATGCAAAAGTTCCGTTAAAGGTGCTGTTGCACCTTCCTGTTCGATAACTTCAGCTCCTTCCTTATCTTGAGCTAGTTCGCAAAGAACACCGGCTGCTACACGCTGGATATTTTCAATATCATTAAACAACAGTTGAACAAAAATGGGTATAACCATCTGTTGTCGTATGATTGTACGGTTGTGCATTTCACGTGCTAAAATGTGAAGAGCACCAACGGTTCCCTCCACTATTTCTTCCATTCTAACGCCATCAGCATATGCTCCAGGTTGACTACCACCACTTGCAACACTTGCCCTCTAAGAATCTCAATCATTTAAAATCCTTTAAGAAAAAAAGAAGCTTACCTCACTTACCCTCTGTGTGTCCTGGAAAGCTCTCATCAGGAGTTGAACGAGATGATAAATCGCGCCATGTTCCCTTAAAGGCGCATGATTCGCACTACACAAAGCTAAATTACGGATCAAACCAATAACAGCCTTCACGAGTGGCCACCTCGATGGTGGATTCAGCAACTTCACAATAACTTGAATGCCATAATTTAATTTCACTGCATTTTGTGCTACTTCAGCTTCAGAATGCCGCGAAGTTAGGTGACGCAATGCACAGACTGCAGGTTCGGTGATTTCTTCACGGTCTCCTGCACTTATAATTGTGCGTACTAGCGCATTCACGCCTCCTACTTGGCACACGGTTACCTTATTGCGCTGATTATTGCACGTCAAATTTGATAAAATACCAGCAGCGCAAGTAACAACATTAACATCAGACGAAGCAAGCACTGTCACAAGAGACTGAAGCAAACCTTCAAGACCATCAACTTTTGTCGCTGCATCAGACAGATTTCTTAAAGTCCATAAACAATTCTGCATTAAACGCTGACTCGGGTTGCCCAAGTGCATGGCCAAAGCTTGCATACCTCCAGCTTCCACGATCGCTGGTTTGTTGCTTGAACAAACCGATAATACCTAAGAAGAAATAATTGAAATTAAAGTAATTTATACTCAAGCAGATATTGGAGTTACATGTGAAAAAAAATATTTTTGTTTTCAGTGGAAAACAGAAGTCAAATATTTTACCAGTAGAGTTATCCTTACATAACAAAATACAAAGCCTGCAAAAACGGTAAGAAATTATAATAACTGCATATTATTATGTTTTAATCAGTGGCAACTAGCCGCCATCCCAAAACAAAATATTAAAGTTTGATTTGTTTATTATTCAAGTAATATTTACTAAAAACTTTTTGATATGAATATTTACATAATATCCTATATTGATTATATATTATTTTTTTGTATTTTATAAGTGATATTTAAAATTATATAAGTACAACATTTAGGGAAGGTTTCAATTTTTCAAAAAAAAAAATATATCAAATTTCGATATTATTTTAAGTACAGCCTAGATCATGGGAGGAATCGTTGACAAAATCTGGTGTTGAAGTGAAAAAAAATTTTAAAAAATCTTAGGAAACCAGAGAAAATCCCAACAAATCAATGGAAATGTAGAAAATCTTAAAAAATTAATTAAAAAATCTCAAATGTTGGAAAATTTTAAGAATACCATAATAGATGAGTTTTATTTGCTTATTTTCAAAAGGAAATCTTGAGGCAATCCAGAAGGAAATCTGGAGAAATTTAAAGAAATCATCATCAGAGATGACAGAGAACATCCTACTAAACTAAAAAAAAAGAGAGTAGAAAATCTTTGGAATATTACAGATGAGCTTCATTTTTGCTTTTTCAACTTTTTCAAAAAGAAATCTAAACGTAGTCCAGGGAAATCTTTCAAAAATCTCTTAGAGGAAATCTAGAGAATAGGAATAGAATACTAGAAGTAGTACAGTACTTGGGTTTTAAAATCATTAGTAACATTTAATAAAATCAAATATGCAATTACCAGCGTTCCTGCTTATTTTAGAGCAAAAGTAAATTAAAAAAAAAAATTTACCTTCAAAACTCGAGATGTGGTCCACAGAAGCTTCTCGTAATCATAAGAGCGCATAATACGAACAAGTTCGATTGGTCCTTGTGAGGCAAGAATAATTAACTTGCTTTCTTGATTGCCATAAGCTAATATTTGTAAGCAGTCTGTTACAATGGCCAGGAACTTCACGTTGTTCCGTTGCAATAGAGCAACCATTTTTTGTAAACCACCAGCCAATCGGACTGCCATTTTGGAGCCATCCTGATGTAGAAGTAAATTGTGCAGTGTTGTGATTGCATAAAATAAAACGCCTTCAACTGGGGAGCTCAATAGCTTAACGAGAGCTGGAATTCCGCCGCTCTTGAATATTGCCAACAAACCCTGACGATGGTGTGACAATTTGTGTAAAGTGCCGACTGCATCTTTAGTAGTCTCCAAGTCATTTGAGTTTGAAATTGCTCTCACTAAAGCGGCCACCATTTGTGGGCTGTTCATGATTGCATGCCGGGAGGCTTCTTTCTTTGAGAGCTGATGAACCATCATGGCAGCCTGAGACACGACCACTTGATCTTCGTCGTTCAACAACTTGATCAATTCGGGAATGGCACGAGTCGCCAAGTCGGCATCATCTTGGTAATTTATCAGGTTAACCACTGCATGTTTTAACATTTGACTGGGTTCAGATAAACGTTGAACAGCAGTTTGATGTTGATTGTCAAATTGAGTTGATGGGATTTCAATGCCTTCTTCCAGGGTTTCAGGAAACATGGCAGCTCGAACTCGCTGAGATCTGGTTTGATTGAGCTGGCTGTTGATATCTAAAATGTTTTGTTAAAATGCAAAATTTGGAAGAATAAAATCCGTAAGATTACCATCGACTTGGTCTTGGGTGAACTGTTGGCTGAAACCTTGGTCCAAATCAAACAAATCCATGTCCTCGTCTTCCTTTCCACTCAGAGATGGTACCTGGGTTGTGGCACCTGAGTGAATACCAGAATCAACCATATAGGAATTCTGTTGCCACATCAAGGTTTGTTCTTTTGTCGAACCCATTGGTAAGTCTCCAATCCCACCTTGGTAATTGCCGTGCGACACTGATTAAGCAATTATTGTAAAAATTAAAATGAATTTCAAATTTCGCGCGCGAACGCTCCTTTATATTACAAAAATATTTATGTATCTAATTTCTCCTAATTGATGACTCATTAAGATAAGTAGAATTAATTAATACTTACTCGGCCGATTTTGATTCTGCATGTAACTCATGGTGATGAGGTCCCTTTACACCTGTAGAGAAAACCTGCAAATTAGTAATTTATTGTAAACAAACGAAGGCTGCAAAGACAAATAAAATTCAGCATTATACCAACTTGTAAACAAACAAAATTCCAAGCGATAATCCTTTTTATTTAAAATTAAATTAAGAAATTATTACGACACAAAAAAACTGGTAAAAAATTAATTGAAACATAAAATTGCATTTCCTATTGCATGGAACACCCACACAAAGACGATAATAAAGAATCGTTCCTCCATGTTGCAACTAAAAGTTCATCGACTTGAAGTTAATATTTTCGTTAAAATAACAAAGGGCGAGTGGATTAGAAGGTTAATTAGTTATAATTAAAGGTAAGGAAATTAAATTACGCTTACCTTACACCAAAAGAATTACACTTTCACAGTTATTTGATTATTTTGATAAGATATGAATCACAACCGAATTACTAGACTACGCCGCACCCCACCAAACTGAGAGGACAACACACGCAAACAAAAACACGGCTGTCAATAATTTAATTTATAACAATTGGTGTGCTTTTTACAACATTTTCTGACACACATTTTGTGTTTAATGAGAGTGCAATTTTATACGTCTGCATACATTTAGAAATAATCGCATTACAACAGAATTATTGAAATTTACTATTGTTGTGGTGTGTTTCTGACTTTTAAAACGGAACGGTTCCTTGCGGCATCTTGCCTAAAATATGTCAACTCAATTTAAGCGGCGCTGTGTTTGAATAAAATGTGGATTAGTTTTATGATTTTTAACTTTGTATTTTGATAATAAATAATAATTATTTTATGGCTTATTTAAAATTATTCAATTTTTACAAAGGGAATTTGAAACTGCCAAATATAACAAAATTTTGATAATTTATAAGGCAGTATGTCAGTAGTAACAATACATAATATCATGTAATTGGACTAGTTTAAAGGGTTAACCAATAATCATCTAAATAGTTTTCCCAGTTGCAAAGGCGTGGTCATGGGGGTATGCCCCCTCCCCTCAAACTAGATCCTTAGTCACAAAGATTTTCACTTTGTTTAAAAAAATGAATGAGGATTGAGAATATCAAAAAAAAATGATTAACAAGATAAATGAAGAAAGGTATCTACTTTTAAGGGGAAGGCTTCTCTATAGGTCGAAAAAAATAGGCTGTTTTGGGGATTTGTTTTCAGAAAAACTACGAAATAAATCAAGATTACAAAAAAGGCTATTTATCATACGTATCAGCATTCTTTATCTAGATAAACAATGGTATCAGCGACTTTATACATACAAAATAGTATTTTTCAAGAGATTAATTTCAAAATATCTGCTGTGCAGCGTTTTTGCGAAGACGTCTCCAGGATCCATGGCCAGACCTCCTATAATTTTTAAATCCTTTATATTAGTTTCACCTTTCTGCTTGCTTGATTGATTCCTTGCTTGCTTGATTGAATACGGCAAAACTAAGAAAGTCAAATTTGACCCAGTTCACGTTATCCAATCGCGCTGAAATTTTGCACATGGATTCGTCCCCGATGACAATACACTTTGCCAAAAAAAATTCCGAATTTTCACATTTTCAAAATTAAATTTTTATGTTTCTATTTAAAGAAATTACCTGTATACTATTTAAATTCATATCCCATTAGTACATTAATTGGTGTACCTTTATAGTATTTTGTGTTATAATCCTTATTCATTGTTAATAATTGCAATTATAGTCATGGATCATGGGGAAAAAGAACGAAACTGCAACACAACGTCAACGTAGATTACGTGTATAGCTACGATGATAAATAACTGCTGGGCCTAATAGTTCTTTTATAAAATAGAGTATCGTATATAAAGGATTTATGGTGAAAAACTTGTTTTTACGGGTTGATTTTTTAATTATGATGAGCTAATGATTGTTTTCCGATTATGTATATCTACAGCTATTGAAATACGTAGAATTTTTTTTTATATTGCATAGTTCATTTGTTATTAACAATTTTTTGATGATTTTCTAAGCAAATTTTACACTTTTCGCTTTAGAAGTGCGCCATTTGGCCAAAAATCAATATATACTTCTATAGCTGTTATAGCTGTTGAAAAAATTTATTGGCTCATCATAATTCCAAAATTACAGGAGCTGTTTGTCCGGTCGTAGACTCTCGAAAAACGAAGACATCGCGTCATCGCAAAAACGCTGCACAGCCTCCATTTTGAAATTAATCGCTTTAAAAAAATTATTGTGTATACAGTCACTGATATGTAAGATAAACTTCCTTTTTTGTAATCTTGATTTTTCTATAGTTCTTCAAAAAAAAACCATAGAAACCTATTTTTCGGCCTCTAGAGAGGCCTAACCCCTTAACATATCCCGAAATCTAAGCAAGATAGGTTAGCAAAGTATAGAAACATTTTTTGTTGGAGCATAAAATTACCTACAATTCGTGATTTACACTAAACGAACGCCACCACGCGGAAAAATATTAACTTAATTTAATACGTATAGTTGGTATAGAACGTTTTGTATATAAACTAAACTTTTACATTTTAAAGAAGGTCATTACTCATTAGCTTAATAGGTTAGTCGAACAACTGTTTACTCTAAGGTACTCGGTTCGAATCCGAGAGAGTCTAAAACTCTCATATGACCGTCTCTGTGCTTCGGAAGGCACGTAAAGCCGGCGCGGCGTTTTCCCTGGGTTGATGATTGCCGCCATCAACTATTAAAAAACAGGGTCAAAGGCATTCCTCAATCCGGATTAAGCAACCGTGGGGTTACGTGGGGTTATATTAAAAGTAGCCTAAAAAAGCTCACGTGATTAAAGGACATCCCCATAGAGCCGAAATTAGCGTCACCAGCGCCATCAACGGTGAGGTGAGGTAAATCGTGAATAATAATCTGAAAAATATTTACCGTAAAGTCAATCGTTTAGTTCTTAAGAATTTTAGTGATTCCCAAAGATGTCCATACGCAGTGCCGGATTTAGATTTGATAAGGTCCTAAGCTATTTGAGATATAGGGCGTTTTGTAAGTCCAGATATTATACTATGTCAGTGCCTAATATGATTTTTGACACTCGGACAATTTTTTTTAAGTGACTACATTGCACCTCTTTTTCAAAGAGTTCACTGTCATTTTTTTCCTGTGACATAAAAGATGAAGTTCCGCTGAGGGGGGGGGGGATATTTTACCTCTACAGCGAGAGGAAAAGCAGGTGGGTTCTTCTACTTTTTCTCTTGACTTCATCTTTTATTTTGTAGTACAGTAAACTCTCGATTATAAAGCATGGTCGAGACCGTAGAGATTCTACTAGAGTGAGAGATTCTTCTGTTTTGAGATGTGCCTGTTTTATATGTATACTAAACAGCCAGCGTTATAGTACACACGCCGATATCTTTAGTTAACATAGTATTATGTCTGTATAGCACAATTTTTAAGGAGGATTATTTGAATTATGTAGATCTTCTTTGTTTTTAAGTTGATATGAAATTAAATAATTTGACCTTTGCAAACTTAAAAAAAAAAATTATTCGTACGTTTGGGGGCATCCAATAATTACGTGAGGCATTTAGGGGGGGGGGTCGAGCCAAATCTCACCCAATCTCACGTGGGGGAGAGGGGGGGTTCTCGGCAAATATCACGTAGTTTTACTATTCTTAAATAAAAATAATTCAGCAAATTATGCTTTTTTAATAAATCCAACGCAATCAATCACAGATTAACTTATTTACATTAAAAATACGCATTTTAAAAAATCTCACGTGAGGTTAAGAGGGAGGGGAGGGAGTCGAGCCAAATCTCACGATATCTCACCAAGGGGGCGGGGGGGGGGTCTAAAAATTGCCAAAATCACCTCACGTAATTAATGGACGCCCCCCTTAATCAAATTCAGAACTTAAATAGCTTGTAGGAATATGTGAAACTTGCAGAATCAGCGTCTACTAAAATTTAAACATTTAAATAAATTATTTAAACAAATCATTTCTACATGCTACTATTGTGGGAGAAGACCTTCTATTTTGTATTTTTGTAGAGATCTTACCTTTGTGTATGCTAGGTAAATAGAATCTTAGTAGCACTATCAATCATTAATACAATCAGTAGCGTATTTAGCAATTACGTGTAGGGGGGCCTAGGATCGAAAAGTAAAATTACAACATTTAAAACTTGAGCGAAGCGAGTTGCCCGGCATACAGCGCAGCAGGAAATTTTTTTTAAGAACAAACGAATTATGCGTTGTGCAGAGTGAGAGCGAGCGATTAATCTGTACACTAGATCGCCTTGCAAAACAAAACGCTACGCAGATGAGCAGGTTAATTCAGTATCAACTGCCAAGCGCTATTCAAAATTTTGCTATTTTTATGATAACAGGATTTAAAAATCGCTCAGAACTTTTAAATAGGTATTCAAACAACAAATAATTGTATGTTATTTAATATATTGATTAGGTACAGAGGGGGGCCCGACCGCCCCCTCCCGTAAATACGTTTTTTTTTTTTCGCTTTGATTTTTGTTATTTTCTTATATCTGTCGTTTGAGTGAATGTTTATATTAAAAATAATAAAAAGCTTAATTCAAATTAATATATTTTTTAAATTAATATAACATACAAGCAAGGGACTTTATGCCACAAAAATACTTGTATATCTTGTAATCTTAATGAGCAGGGCATATACCGAGTGCTGAATGAGTTAGCCGAACATAGAAAATTAACATGTAAAAACTTATTTATGTAAATTCCTGCTTTCCTAATTATTTCAGACAAAAAATTAAAGACACAAAAATAATGCATAAATATAAATTACGCATTATGAGACTATTAGATTTCGTCTAACTTTTACTTAAAGGATCAAAAATGCTTTCGAAACTGTTAAATATTTCATTTATCACACTGGCCATGTAATAAATTCAATTTAATTTAATTTTCAAAAATAATTACCATGGAAACTTACATGGCCAGTTTGATAAATGAAACTTGTAACAATTTCAAAGCAGTCTTTGACTTTTTAAGTAAAAGTTAAATGAAATCTAATGCTCTTATAATTCGTAGTTTATATTTCTGCATTATTTTTGTATCTTCCATTCTTTCTCTAAAATAATTAGGCGACACATTTAGAGTTATTCAAAGGTTTCAGTTTACGCGGTCTCACTTTACTTTTTGGATAAATATTGTGGAAGAAGTATTTAACTTTAAATAGTTCTCACAATCGAAAATTTATTTTTATTTGTCTCCGTGCTTTGGAGGGACGTAAAGTCGGCAGTCTTTCCACGAGAAAGATGATGGGCCCCGCTCTCATAAAATAACTTTTTAAAGATTTAAATATATCTTTATAGAACTCTTTTCTTACTTATGTAATCACTCTATACATATGTATTGTGTAATACTAGCTTACATAAGTATATACTTATATACCAAACGATCAAACAAACTGGGCGAATCGTGTAATAACGAACTTATTGCAATAACAAAAATTAAAATAGATAATTATAAATGTACCTAATGAGATTATTTGACATTGGTCAGAGATCGATCCAAATTTTTAAGGTCATGGCCAGATGAAAAGCATTCTATTACTAGTAGTCATAGACTAATTTATGTATTTATTGATGAAACTTTAAAGTAAAACTTAATGTACCTACGCTTCAGCTTTTTATTACTCGGATATGGATCGATAATTTATTGAAATGCAAACTTTTGGTTTTATAGGAAGTTATAGATCGCTTTAATAAAGTTTAAATTTGATTTATTTATATTGAGGGTTTATCACCGAGTTACTGCGTTGATCTCATAGAGACTATGAAACTTTATACCTCTCCGCGAACAACAATGTATTCGCTAACATTCTAAGAAGTTTAAAAAGTGATTATTGGTGTTTTCGTTAAAATCGTTTAAGAGGTGGAGTTTAGCAGAAATCTTTTAACGTAGTACTACAGATGGCGCGGTAAATTTAAATTACAAAATTTTCAATCCAAGTTTTTTTTAAAAGCAAAATTGGCGCTTAAAAAAGAACCTTTGACATCTTTTGTAATAAGCGTAAGTAAATATAGTGACAGTTGCAGTCCTGATTCTGGCTTTAATGACACCAGTGACGACGCCAGCATTTTTGAAATGGGTGGTCATAAATTGGGCCCACTATATTTGAGATGGGCAGGGGCATAAAAAAATTTAAATAAATTCATTATTGAAGTAAGCACCTAAATAATGAAACGTACATTCTAAAATATTTGGGTGGGCACTTGGTTGGACACTCCAATTAACAGGGTGGGCGGGTGCTCCCCTGGCGCCGTCACTGCATGACACTCTGGTTCATTCTTTACATTTGACTCCCGCGCAGGGACACTTTTGCTCATAACTGTTTGTTTTATATTTTATCTTCAAAAATGTTACCAACTTAAAACAAATACCACAAATTACTACACATATAAGACACAATATTGTACAATTTAGAAAATAATCTTTTTGTCGTTTGCATGAAAAATATCCTTTGGGAAATAAATGTTTTGATTGTGATTTGTTAAAAAAATGGCTCCGAGATCAAAAAATACAAAGCCCAATCAGAAAATAAAAGGAATTTTAACGAATAGAACAGTGCCAACACGAAAAAGAAAGAATGTTAGAGTATCCAGAAACGTGGCAATTAATAAAATTTTTAATATTGCTACAGATTTTAAAATTGAAGTTATTCACAAAACAGAAAAATTCAAAAATATATGTGTGAAATTTTTTAATTCCAAAACCGTACGCTTTAACGACATTATTCAAATAGCGGACGCTCCTATTTGTGACAGAAGAAATCCACATTATACATCGCCGAAAAGTTATACCCGTAATGAGCTAAGAACGATTTTTAAAGAATTAAACTATTTTAAACATTATGATATGTTTGTCCATCCTGATAGTGCACATTTATTGAGATATCATTATTAAATCTACGAATAAGAATTATTATTGTAATACCTAAGTTTTTTTTAAAATAAATTTTTAACGTAAAAATAAAATGTTTGTTATTTATTCACCAACATGTAGTATAGCTCAAAGCATGCACAGCGACAAGTAGTGGAATTTACAATCGCCCATTGAAAAATAAATTACTTGATTTAATAATAATAATATAAGATTAATACAAAAATACTTTATGATTTAAATACAAATTAATTAAACAATTACATTACATCATATTCCATACATTTTAATGGTGAGATAAAATCTTCTTCAAAATTAGATAAGTCAAGATATCTTGTAACAAACATCCAAACTAGCGAAAAAGCGTCAATCTTAAAGTAACTTCTTACATTAAATTTGCAGGCGGCAGTGTTATGGCTGCATGTCCAGAAAGAGTTGTTGGCAGACACGCTATTCCACGTACCCAGGTTCCTAACAATCAATTAGAATTAAAGCAAAATGCATATTGCGTAACCGGTAGTTGAAAGAAGCTGTGGAAGCTCGAGTGCTTCACAAGCAGGGCCGTAGTTAGATATTGGTCAAGGGGGGGGGGGTTATGGGATTAAAAAACAGGTTGGCACATGCCCGTAATTAATTTTTGTAATGCAGTAATTATTAAGAAATACTTAACCCATGGAGAGGGGGTTTGAACCCCAAAAACCACCCCCTTATATATGGCCCTGCTCACAAGCATTTGAAAAGATTTTGCACTAGCTATACCTTAGGTGAAGTTTACTGGTTGGTACTTACCTCTTTCGGTACAATAACATTCCGTATTACTCAACGCTCGCATATAAACCGTGGTGACTCCGCCAATAATAAGTATTTGCGTCCCGAGGAAAGCAATGGCATGACCGTGTCTTGGAATGGCCATATCAGTTTGATGTTTCCACTCCATTGCGCTTCCATCCCAAATATCAATGTCCGATACACTGCTAGTCGTTTTTTCCTTTTCCGAAATTTTACCAGCTCCTCCAATTAAGTATAGTCTATCCGACATGCTAAAAATACGTCCAAAGCAACGAGGAAACCTCAAGCTGTTTATTTCGGTCCATCTAAAATGTTAAAACTATTACAAAAATATAAATTTACCCTGATTTGATTGAAATACTGATTTGTTTTCATATTATAACATTCCACGTTATCGCACAGGGGACTTCGACGAGATCCGGACATACCGCCTGCGGCCCAAATAAAGTCACGAAATTTGGTGCACGCAATTCCCATTCGAGCGGTTATAAGCGGAGCTTGATACTCCCAGTTTCCAGTTTCCGGCACAAATCGTTCCACGGAGGAAAGGGTTCTAAAAATTTCCCAACGTGCTAATACGAACGTCAAATTAAAACAGTAACATACACTCCTTGCCGATCTTGCCCGCCGATCGCGTACAAGCTGTAATTACTTGCAACCAAACCAAAATTTTTACGAGGTGTAGTTAGACTTCCTTCGCTGAACCAACATCTTTTCACAGGTTCGAAACTCCAAACGGTGCCGACCACTACAGATTTTCCCCTAATATCGTCATCTCTGGGGTCAGCCCCGCCTACAATTAAAAAAATTTAATTGCAATCAATGAAAGATAAATTATAATCAATGGCGTTAATTATAAACGAGGGTGGAACGCAGGATGTTATAAATTAGAACATTTTGTATTGATTATTTAGTCGAGTTTTCAAAGGAACCGACGAATAAATTAATATAATTGGATTTAAAAAAATATATAAACGCGAAAATTAACTTTTTCCAGCGATTGACGTCTTACGACTGCATAAATTATAAAAATAAAGATAACATTTTTTCCGCTGCTTTACAATCCAGGGGGTTTTAATAACTCTCATCATAATAACGTTGTAATAACGTTAGAATAACCCTAATAATAACAACGTATAACCGGCATAACAATGCAGGGTTGCCAAGTTTACATTTGAAATTTTTTTTCCAATGACAATTTTTTGGTAAAATGTCACTTTAGTTATTAAACTTGAGTAAAGTAATATTTATTGGCACAAGTAGATACATATTTGTTTAAAACAAGTCAGACTTTTCAAGAGGTGGAATAACCGAGAATCGATAACATGTGGCAACCTTGTATTGATAAAATCTTTTTAAGGTTATTTGGATACACGAAGGAGACTATTATAATATTATGCTTTGCTTATTAACAGGACACGTTATGTTCTGAAGAGATACAATAATGGACAGAAGCACATATCTCTTGTAACACCCTGTATATATAAAATTTAAGTTATTGTAAAACTTTCAAACTCAATTAATTTTAAAATGATAACTCTCATTTATGAAAACAACGGTTTTAATTAACGTTGACCTTTTAAACTTTAACAATTGGAAATTAATTAAAATATTAAATTAAATTATTTAAATACGAGTACATATGGTATGTAGTACTATGGATTTGTGGTATGTAGTACATCATACCACACTTGTCTAAATAAAACTCAAGAGCAAAATCTTAAGAAATCTTAAAAAAATTATATAATGTAAAAATAATTTTATGAAAAACAACATTTTATCGAATATATTAGCTTAAAATATATGACCAAAATATAACAATTTTTTCAAATTTTCTGTAGTTATAGCTTGTAAATAGAAGAAGGTTTTGGCCAAGTTTCATCACGGTTTACTACCCCGTTCTCGAGAAATTAATTAGTAATTGAACAACAGATATAGATTGCTTCCACTTTTTACGAAATCCGCATGAAATTGTTCTAATTAATATTATAATACCTCATTGTAATAAGGTAAAGTTTGTAATAGTATATTGTTTTATTAGGATGGAAAGATTAACTTTTCCTGCCCAGCGAGTTTTTTCATTTGCGAGGTGAGTGGAACGAGCCGAGCGAATGGAAAACTTGCGTGGCAGGAAAAGTTACCTTTCCATCCGAATAAAACATGTTACTTTTTCTCCAAACGAACAAAATTCAAAAATAATTTTCAAAATTAGCAATAACTCGGGAACGGCGCTAGATATCAAAAAACTGAGCGAAAAATTCTCCCCCCTCGCCTAATACACACCCCTTGTGAATTATTGGTAGGAAGGCATATGCAAAAACTCAGATCGATCGCGCGCAAAAAATTCGAAAGGTAGATAATTTTAATCGATTAACCAGTTTTAATTTAATCAAATTGTAATAAAATTAACAAAAGTAAGGTGACATTTTGATTTAATCTGTCAACTATTTTCAATTTATGTTGGTAATTTTTAAATTGAATTCGCAACTGTCAACTTCAATTGTGACATTTATTAAAATTTTAGGTTAAAAGATCAAAATGTTTATTTATTTGGTTAAAAATAAAATTTTAAGTTGGTATATTTAAGGATTTAAATGTCAAAGTCAAAGTTTATATCTATTTATTTTTAAATTACGCTCTAAAATTTTATATTTGAAATGGTAAATAAATTTAAAATAATTTTTAGAAAAGGTAGATACCAAAATGAGTCAATTTTATTAAAATAATGTCACATTTCTAGTTATTTTTTTTCCTGCCGCCGACAGTTTACTTTCGAAAAAATCTTTACGCCACGTGGTTTTATGTATGTCGCTAAGGAAAAGTTTGACTTTCGTGTTTAAAATTGATAATGAAACAGCTGACTTTCGTGACGTTTGGAGAAAAAAAAATTGTCATATTCTCTATTACAATTTTTCATCTTTTTTTGTGTTACAGTAGCAAAAAATCTTTGTTGTTATAACTAAATTTTTGCAACGCCGACAAATAATTTTTGAATGTATTAATATTAATATAAAATTACTAGATTTTACTTTAAGCTGTCCAATTTCGAAATAATTTAAAAAAATTTTATTTTGGTGCCTAAAATGTAAAGTGATTATTTTTGTTCCATGACGTGAAAAAAACCTTATTACAGAATCTTTCAGAGGTGCAATATAACATAAAAAGTTATAAATGTCTAATTAATATCTGACAAGATGATAAAACATTTGCGGTACAACACTAAAACAATTTAATTCAATTATGTTTTCCTTATTTTCTTAAAAACTAAAATATTATGAATTTGAATGTAATATAAACATCCGGTAATTATGTCTAAGAGCCGTTTTACATTATAATAAAATTTGTAGCAAATCTATGACAAAAAATTGCATTCAATTTTACAAGAGCGTCATACGTAAAAATTACTTCACAAATTTGCATCCTAAATTTGATACCAAATATTTAGGACCTGTTCTATTCTTGTAACAAATATAGAACAATATTTGTGTCATATTTCTGTCAAATATGACACTTGAAATTTTATACATTAATTAATTGCTAGCAAATTTGTGACAAGATTTAATTGCAAATTGGCTATAATGTAAAACGGCTCTAATATGTAACAATAAATAATTAAATATTAAATGCTTTTTACAAGTTATGTTTATATGTTAAAAATGCAGGATTTTCCATATAATATTCGATTTCTACATTCCCGTTCTATACCTGACCTACCTACCATACATTATTTAGTTTAGATATCTCTTCTAAATTGAAAAATTCCCACAGGGATTTCCATCTTGAAAATTTCAAAATAAAATGCATATAGCTATGCTGGTTTGTTTTTCTCGCGAATCATCGTTATATAGTGGATTTTAAGTTGCGGAAATGAAATAGTATTTCATTGGGCGTCTAAATGAAAAAAGGTATGATATACTTACATTTTCAGTTATAAATAAAATTTTCACGTGATCCAATGATTGATTATGCTAGCACGACTATTACTTTGCAACGGTTTGAAAAACACAAATTATTGTTATTATTTTTATTTTATATACATAATTAATATTCAAAAAGTTGACCCACCAAGAGCTACATTGCGTGACATCATTACCTAATATTTGACCATTATTTTACTACACTTTTACGGATTTATCGATTTCACCCCATTTACCTAGTTTTCCTTCCTATGTTTAGATTTCATGCTGGTCGTGTAGTTAGGCCACAGACTTTAATCATATTGAAATCATATCACAATAGATTAGGAATCATGTGCATGCGATATGAAACCCATTAGAAAAATTTGAATTTATTTTTTCACATTATCGTATTTTTTCTGCTAAAAAGGATTTTGCTGTGCTGACGTTTATAAAGGGCGACTCGCCTGCGATAATTGACGTCAGCGGCGTTATAAAATTCAGATAAGAAAATAAAATTATACCAAAAAAATATTTATCTTGAAGCGTCGTATCTGAAAATTTTATCGATTTGCAACATTAAAACGAGCGCCAGTTGCGAATTATATGAACCGGTGTTGTTTTTCTTTAAAGGATTTTTCAATTTTTATTCCCTTCTTGATTTGCCAAAATTTATTTCGACAAAATAAACATGCGAAAGTGGGTCAATCAACATGGTAATATTCGAAAATTTTAATGCGGTAAAATATACTAGAAACGTACATTAATTGTACAAATACAAAAGCCGTTAATTATATTAAAATTTTGCATTAAAACTTGCCCCATAGTTTCTGCCATTACAACAATTCATTGGAATAAAATTTGAATTAGCAATTCTAATATAAGCTAATCGAGTAATCGAATTACATGGCATAATTTTAAATTGTGTAAATAAGGCAAAAGCTTATTCGAGTTTATTCAATAAATTTCTATTATTTCGATTAGGCAAACGTAATTAAATTTTATTTATTTAAACCTACCGCAAAGGTACACTCTTCCTCTAAGAAAAGCTACGCTGTGATGATGTCTTGGCTCGGGTAAATCCCCAACGTATTCCCAAACATTACTATCGGGAAGATATCTAAAAATATCCTTTCCTGTGTTACGCGAGACTCCGTAATTATTGTGCGGGTCGACTCCGCCAAAAACCAGCACGGATTCCCGTTCCGCATTAAAGAGGGATGTTTCGCACAGATAGTCCTTGTGTCTAGGTGCCAAGGCGCTAATGCTCATTTCGTTTCTAAAAAGATTTTTCTAAAATACTTATCGTCAAAAATAATGAGAAACTTACATTGCGTTAGGTTTCGGAGAGTTGAACATGGCCAAAACCTTCATATTCTGTTGATTATTAATCCATGGATTACTACCAATCTCTTGTCTTATTTGGTGTTTCGCTCTTGGCGACGTAACTTTCACTTCGGGCATATATTCGGTCAACATTTGTCTCACCAAGTGACCTCTAAAAGCTGCCTGTATGGCCGTCGCCGCTTCGTCCTTGTTAACGGCCTTTTCCAATTCTTTCTAAAAAGAGAACGAATATCAAAGAGATAAAAATCTTAAGATAGTGTAAGGTAAGAGTCTTGCATTGTAAGTGCCTCTCTTCTGTTATGAATAAAAAAAGAAACAAATTAGTCATTACAATGCCTAACTTTTACCTTACTTTAAATCATTGTGCACTTACTCCGCAATTCTTACCAATTTGTATAAAATTTCTCGTTCGCTGCTTCAAACCTAAGTTAAAATTGGATAAATCAAAAAGAATTTTTCGTTCATTGTTATATACGAACCACTTCGTTAGTCTGCAAAAGCTCGCTTAAACGTCTTCCTAATATAAAGCAAAAATTTTTCTAATGGAAAGAGAGTGGTTTCGTAACATTTTAATTTTAAAAAGCACTAGAGAAAATGAATTAAAACTACCGTCAATTGTAAAAAAATGTATTTGTAGATTTTGTAAAATAAAATAAAATTATAAAAGATAAAAACATAAGGACCCTTGCACGTTTACATAATAAGTAGACCAACGACAAATTTTTTTCTGTGTATCACACACTTTAAGACGGGACATGATCGATTTGTTTATTTACTTGATTATTACCTACCGATTTTCTACTCGATAAAAATTCATCCATAGTTGGAATTTTAGGGGGAACTCGTTCGAAAGAGCTAACGGGAGACGTTTTACCCTCCATCGAACTATTTCGTTTTTTCTCTTTCGGTTTTGACCTTTCCATCATTTGTGCTCTTCTGTATTGATCCAAATATATTAAAAATTCACGAAACGTAAAATAAGTTTTATCCATTCCGCTCCAGTTTCTAGCCGGCGGCTCTTGTAATCCCAAAATGTTATTCCAATGTTGAAAATCATCGTTCTCTTGGCCATACCAATATTTTATGATTACAAATCTGCCGGTCACAAAGTACATTTTAATTAAAAACAAACATACAAGTGTTAATTTACATACGCAAGACCGTCGTCGACCATCTTGCAAATTGCGGGCATCGACGTCAGCTTCAAAAATTCGGGATTTTCGGGATTTCGTTTGATGTCGACCAATTGCCACGGTGCTATGTTACCAAATCTAACGCAACTCATTATGTCTAGTATATCACGTTGTCGTTCTTCCCATTTGTCTTCCAACCACCTAACGGCCGACATAAATACTTCCATTTCGCTGAAATAAAAGGAAATCGCTTACGATCACAACTCTTCTCTGCAAGAAGTCTTGTGATAAAAAATACACTTTCACGAGAAATAAACCAAAATTGCTTGAAAATCGTTCAATGGCAATAGTATACAATAAAAATATAAAAGGGGAAAACCCGCAACCTTTCACTCGAAACGCTGCGACAACTATAAGACAGAAGAAATCATTTTTAACCACTTACCGGTGAATTATAATTGTGTAGGTACTTCTGTATTATTTCAAATGACCTAATGTTAAAATTGGCTAATATACACTGAGAACAAAGAAAATAAAATAACTTAATCTAATATTTTGTAACTAATTGTTGATATTTGTAAAATAAATATTGAATTATTATTACAATATTTTAAGGGATGGGGAAAATTTTAAAATTTCTGATTTTTTTTTTAGTACTTACTGTCAGAGAGCTTTTCAATTGGTATTCATTATTTTAAGAAAGCTAAGTCTCTTCAGTTTTTTCTCACCAAATATGGACGATAGATGAGCAAATTGTATTACTGCATAGTTACGTGATACGAGAAAAATTGAAAATATTTTGAAATAATTAAATTTTTTTGTTTGATCAGAACCGGTCGCTTAACAAGCAGCAGGTGAGGCACCCGTGTGCAAAGTTGTTAACGGGGGCCCTGCTTTAAAGACAAAAATAAAAGAAAATAATAAATAACTTATATAACTCAAAATAATTCTATATACCTACCTACAGAACAGAATTCCAAAGAATTCCTTCTAAACTAGGGCGGATATGAAACCTCCCCTATTTCCTATTCAATTTTATTAAAATTTGAAAAATAATATAGACGAGTTTTTTTATTTTTCAATTTTCTGAAATTTCTTTGATTTTGCTAAGATTGTCTGGATTTCCTAAAATATCCTAGAATTTGCTGTGATTCCCCACTTCACTAGATTTCCTAAGATCCAGAAGTTTTTTAGATTTTTCTGAGATATTTTGGATATTTTTTAAGATTTTCTAGAATTTTCTATTTCCTAAAATTTCCTCTAATTTTCCCGCTTGTTTTTTACTAAGAGGAAATGGAGAAATTGTGATATCCAAAACTAAAGGGAAATTAGTGGAAATTTGATGAAATCTTGAATATTTTTTTACTTTTTCCATTTTCTGAGATTTTATTGGCTTTAAAATTCGAGATATCTTAAGATACCTTAGAATTTTCCATTTCCTAGAATTTCCTAAGATTTTTTAGAGTTTCCTGCATTTCTCACGAATTTTCTATTTACTAAAATTTTTCTTGAGATTTTCCTTCACTAGTACACACTGTACTTGCAAGTATATGTACTGGAAAACCGAAGGGAAAATCGTGATATGCAAAAATGAAAAAATTCCAAGCAAATTTTAGGGCATCTTAGGAAATTCTATCAAATCTTAGTAAAACCAAAGATAATAAAACTTAAAGATGTCAAACGCTATACAAATTTATGTGTATCCCAATCGACTCCCAAAAGTAGATGGCGACACTAATTATATTTTTTTAGGTTATATTTTAATTTGGCTTTTTTTAGTTTGTCATGTTTTTTGTTGGTTGTAATCATGGACTTCCATAGACTTCCATGGTTACTTCCATAGACTTCCATGGTTACAACCTACAAAAAACATGACAAACTAAAAAAAACCAAATTAAAATATAACCTAAAAAAATATAATTAGTGTCGCCATCTACTTTTGGGAGTCGATTGGGATACACATAAATTTGTATAGCGTTGGACATCTTTAAGTTTTATTATCTTTGGTAAAACTTAAGAATGCTATTTTCTTTCCATGGAAATCTTCAAATTCAGAAAATCTTGAGAATACCGTAGATTAATTCTTTTATTTCTTTTTTCAATTTTCTAAGATTTCCTTTGGATATTGACTATTCTAAAATTTTTTAGAGTACCTATTCTAAATTTCTCGTTTTCTTAGATTGCCTGTTAAAGGCAGATATAATGGGATATCCCCCCCCTCCATCAGTTATAAAAAAACAACAAAATTTACTACTTTTTGTTAACATTTTAAAAATATATCTACATTTTTATCAAAAT
Source organism: Cantharis flavilabris (assembly GCA_949152465.1). Lineage (NCBI taxonomy): Eukaryota > Metazoa > Arthropoda > Insecta > Coleoptera > Cantharidae > Cantharis > Cantharis flavilabris. The sequence goes on along the minus strand of OX424440.1, from coordinate 16,641,598 downwards.
ACATAATATATTTATATTTAGTCCCCCATCCATGAACTTCGCCTAGATCCGCCATTGGTTTTAGATTTCAAGGGTGTATTAGATAGACTACAATGACTTTATAATTTTGAGATTTCTGCACAAAATTGTCTAATTTTGTCAATCACTGGTGTGTATGAAGGGATTAGCGAAATTTCATCCCAGAGAACTTTGGGGCCGGGGATCGAAAAGTAAAATAACAACATTTAAAACTTTGTTGGGAAATGGAAATGGAAATTGAAAATATGAAATACAAAAATAATTTTTCCTCAAAATAGTTTTCGTTCTTTTTTTTTAATTAATTTAATTAATTAATCAATATTTCAAATTCGCTCAAGACTTTTAAATATTTAAATAACAAATATTTGTATGTTATTTAATATATTGATTAGTTACAGAGGGGGCCCGGACTCCCTAGCCCCCCCCCCCCCTATATATTATAATATATAATAAATATATAATTAAATATTCCCGATATTACAATTACAGGGTTCCTACTTCTTTGAAAAATCTGGAAAAGTTATGGAAAATTTAAGATTCCTCTAATTTTCTCAGAGAATTTCTCATGTTTAGCGCCAAGTCAAGAAAATTAAATTTTCAGTCGAGGTAAACAATTTAATTTAAATTTCCTTTTAATTTTAAAATACATTTGTTTTTAAATTTAAAATTTTAAAATTAAATGAATTTCTTTAAAAATTAAATTAATTTTATTTAAAAATTAATTTTTATTAAAATTACACTGATTTTAATTTAATTTTAAAATAAGATTTTTTTTGCCTTTTTATTTTCTGATTTATTGAAATGTCACATGAAAATTTTTTATTTTTTGTCAGATAAAACCTAGTAATCTCAGGATTTGATTTTGAAAATTTAGTGGGAACATTGAATTATCGATGATAAATGATGCCCACTTTGTTTACCTCAATAATAGAAAACTGCTAAAATATTTGTATATTTCATTGTGAATATTAAAAATTAAATACTAATATTAGTTTATCTCATTATATTTGTAATGGTTTTAAATTTTGTTTAAAAGATTGAAAAGGTCACAGTACAACTGTGGGCCCTTTTACCCGGGGGCCCGCGTGCTTCGCACCCACCGCACCCAGGTATTTCCGCCTTTGACTAGAACCTTTAGATTATATATTGATTTATAAATAAGTATTTGTGCGTTAGTTGCTTTTAGACTTTTCATACTGTAAGATCGAGAACGAAATCGTGAATTTAGTTGTACTCGCATCTTGAGCGGCTCTTATTTTTTTTCATATTTTAATTTAATGTGGTAGTTAACCGACTGTTCCGTCACTGGTCACTAGCCAGTCATTTTATCGAATTGAAATTTGACATATTATCCAACGCGTAATTTACTAGTGTCGGAAGTAAATCACATTCAATACTTTTTGTAAATTATTTTTAAGTTGAGCCGTAGGGGGATTACTGCAAGAACAAAATTTTTATTTTAATTTTGATGTGAAATAGTTTTTTTTTAAATAAAATATGAAACTAGACAAAAACTATAACTAAAAATAGACAACAAATAATTAATGTTGCGCATGAAGGGATTAACTACATTTTTTGTCTAAATTTAAAATCTTTAAAATATTATAAAAATATATTCAAATTTTAACAAAATCTCAGCTCAGAGTCGGCTTGCAATACAATAAGCATGCAATTGTTATACTCTTATGTTGGTACTTCTGAATTTCAAAACATTTTATTTAAAAGAGAAAAACATGTGGTCCCAGTGTCTTCAGCCCCCCCCCCCTCCCCGAAACCCGCTACTGGAGTGCTTTCGTTTTACCAAGTAATAATGAGATTTTGATTTTTAATTTGTGGGTTGTAAAATCCGTAGTAGTCTAGTTAAAAAAAATCATTAATCAGTAAAAATCTAAATTTTCAAAAGATCAAACATACTAAAAGTCCCCGTCGAAATCTGTTGAGCTCGAGCCGCCATCTTTTTTAGTTATTTGCCCATATCTTGGTAACTTTTACTGATACAAAAAAGTAGTTCAAATAAAAATTGTAGTTTATTAAATTTTCTTCAAAAAAAATTAATATACATTTCTTTATATCTTTAATATTTTAGCTGTAAATTTAGTTTACACTGTCGGTTAACCTTTTTTGTTGAAAGAGGGTTCTGTCGAAAGGAAGTTTTCTGACAAACCTTTAAACTGCATCACATCAAACTTGAGTACGACGACTTCGATATAATAAAACCTTCTGTATACAACGTCGAATTACAGCTAAAGTATTAGATATTCAACAAAAAGTCGATTAACTTTTTTGAAGTAAATTTAATAAATTACAATTTTTATCTGAACTATTTTTTTATATCAGCAATATTTGCCGAGATATAGACAAAAAAACTGAAAAAGTGTACTTTTACCAAGATGACAGCTCGAGCTCAACAGATATTTTCAATAATTGCTGTAATTTTGACAAATTAAAATAATAAATTCCGATCAAAACTACTGCACCGGAGAAATGAAACTTTTAATATAATTTTATGATGCAAAAAATTTTCAATAATCTTCAAAATTACGACTAACTTTCAAATTTCAATTAAAGTATATTATTTGCTGGGGTTAATTTTCAAACTTTAATTCCAGACATAATCTCCAATCAAAATGATATTTGAGAATGTTAACATTTCAAATATTCATATTTCCATTTACATATTAATAAATCTAAATTTTACTGGAAATAATTTTCCAATATAAAATGGGTAAATTAAATTTAAAAGACATTTTTGTTTACATGCAACGATCTCAATTCTACTAATATCTCCAAATAGGAATATTATAATTTTATCTTTTAAATCTTTAATTTAATTCAAAATTATGTTGGATAAAATCAAACTCGAATTTATTAGCATTTAAAAATGCAAACCTAAAAAAAATTTCAATCAAAAACTAGAAGATAAACTTTGTCACAATCGCTTAAGCAACCATCAAAAGACCTGCTTTCCCCACCTAGTTGTTGCAAGGTCAATCGTTCAGCAGGAAACCAATGAAAATTCAAAAATTCAAAATATCATTTTCTAACTTGTATACAAGAATAGTTCTGGTATTCCCGGTCAATTCTTATAATTTTTTGATTTTCTCGGAAATAATTTTGTTGTGATTGATTTTATTGTTGTCGCCGAGTTTGGAGTCAAAAATTGTTGCATTACCCTTTTCCCAACTCACTAAAATATTTAACTCACCAATTAACGCAAATATAATTTGATTTCATAAAGTTCATTACGTCTTCTTTATCAAGTTCTAACCAATCGCGAGAGCTCACCAGCATAAGAAAAAATTTTTGTATTCTAGGCAACATTAATTCTCTCACATCTTCCAAGTCTTTCGCTCTTGCATCCATGTACAGCAAAAATGCAGTATCTTCCGAAAAGACGTCCGTATTGTCGATGAACGCCCAACATTGTTCGGTCAAATCTGCAAACTTTGGTATTAAAATTCAAAATTTTGCTAAATCAATGAGAAAACTCACCTTTAATTCGTAAATATTTCGATGCATTAAAAATATCTAAAACTATTTCTCGACTTAAATCCGTATAAGCAGGCTCTCCCGTTATCATCCATTCGTAGATAAAAGCAAACGCCCCCGTGCTAACTCTGTCCTGTTAATAAGATTAGTCAAATTTTGTCCTTCAAGTTTAGTAAATTTACCGAAGGTAATTCAACTTTTTTGACTGCAACGTATTCGTCGAAAACTTCCGAATAACACTGCAAGACTATTAAGTGGCAGTTAAACTCTTCGTTATCTATGTAGACTTTACAATCGGCGTTTCTAATAAATTTTTTGTTATTGTGCGTTTTTTTGCTCTGCAAAACTCACGTGTAGTTGGTTATCCTCTGGTAGAGCTCCAAATATAGGTTCGTTTTTTCTGGCAATTTAACCTCATTCCAATCGATCGGCTCTTCGGCGGTATAACCCAATCTATTCAGATTGAGTTCCGGATCTAAGATTTGATCTGTAATTTTGCCTTCATAATCCGACGACTCTTTTTCTCTGCGAATTGGAGCAGTGCTCGCTATAAGTGATCCCAAACTACCACCCATTGGGCCGCCCTAAAAATATTTAAAATAACCAAAGCAGAAAATAATCTTTTCAAAATTTACTTGGTTCATAATAGACTCCATCACCGAATTGTTTGGATATTCCTGGCTTACTTTACTATTTCCTTTTAGTGGCTGAATAGGAGAAGTTGGCTGGTTAATAAAATTTTCCGGGTGGATGTTAACTTTTGTGTGTTCTGGATCAGCTACCAAAACACTTATTTTTTGCGATTCAAATACCACCTGAAAAATTAAAAATGATAAAAGTTTTATGAAAAACTTAGAGTTGCCTTCTTACTTGTTGAGAATTAACTTTGAAGTTTCCGCTTGGAGTGACTTTAAATGGGAACGAGCTACATGCCTCACCAGACGAATGCTGTTCCTTCATTGGCACTGACTTTTTTCTTGAACTAATAATCAAATTCTACATGATAAAAAATAGTAGTCAAAAGTGCAATCGTCGTGCGTCGATGTAAATAATCACCTTCTATGGGCCATGGCGTCTGGTGTGTCGAGCGTGTGGATGTTGATTTTTTGAGTTCTGGGAGATGTTATATGGTGGCGGTGGCGCGACCGGATCGGATTCGCGAAATCCCCGCAATCCCGATTTGGGTACAAAAGGTGAAGGCTGTGGTTCTCAGAAGCGTTGGAATTATCATCAATGGTTTCGTTTCTAACTAAAAATATGTTTTCTAAAGTTAATCCTTATAAATTCGTAAGCTTCTTTTACCTTTGGTTGATTGTTTGGTCGATTTTACCGAATTAAAAAGCAAAGGAGTGTGTATGTAATCTTCCGAAGGTATGGCACTTTTATTTATGAAATTCTAAAACACACATTAAAATTTAATTTGGAACTTCGGTAAATTGGCACAAGTTCTTGTAACAATTTTAATAGTTAATGAAGGTCCGCTTCACAAGCAGATAAATTTTCGTGCAAAACTAGAATTTCATGCAAATTTCGAAAGTTGTAGTGCATAACGAGTTTGTCATTTTAATTAGTTCAAACTATTCGTCTTATTTTATGTAAGCCACCGAATTCTGTATGCACAATACGTAGCTCACATGGGGCATTTTTCTAGTCCGCTAAATAGCATTCATGATTTTACATTCGTTTTGAAAGGAAATGCACAAGGCATTGCAATCAGAGCTAATATTGACATGTTTAATGCAAAATTATGCAATTAAACTTTATGAATATGCTAAATTTTGCAGATAACAAAGCGGAGAACAATTGCATGCTGTACATAAATGAAAATCTCATAAATTACACAATGCATCGCTTTTTGAGATTCGGCGTCTCGTCTCAATTTAGCGCGGTTAGAACCGGCTAGAGCCAGCTCAAAAATTAGTCGTTTAATATATTTTTTTTAAATTGTGGAAATCCAAAGGTAGAGAGGGGAAAATATACCTATTCAAGAGAACGACAAGATTTTGCAATATAATAAAATATAGACATAACAGAATTTATTTAGCATAAACGGGTTAACTATCCTAAGCACTGCCCGTCCCTGCTCAGGTTTTTGGTTTAATGATTTAGTGTTAACAAATAGTTGTAATTATTTTAATAAAAGTAATAATAATAAAAAATTATTTAAAAAAATCAGAGATCTGTATTTATCTGTAATCTATAATTAAAAAAGTTATTACCCAAAGAAAGCATCTTATAGTGTAAACACTTTTTAAAATATTCTGTTAACCGTTGTTCCCGGGAGAATTAAAGTTATCTGTTCTTATATGAGACGGAATATTTTTTACTATTCCATGTAATAGTTCTTGTAGAACGCATCCCTATGGTTTACCACTACTCTACACCTAAGCTCGAGAGTAAACTCGGTAAAGCGAGAACTTGGTAGAACTTTGTTTTGTTTAACCTAAATTAAATGAAGTTACCTGGATATATAGTATTTCACTACTGTTTCAAATGTCTTTCGAGTTTTGTTAAGTTTGGAATATTTGGTATATTATAAAGTTGAAGGGCTACCGATTGGGAGTAAAAATATGTTTTTCCATTATTTAACAAAGTTTGCTCTGAATTCTCTTACAAATGTGCAAAATTTTGAATACTATCTAATATCTAATATTTCTCTTGGAATTATGGAAACGAAGGAAGGGGAAAGTATGGATTAACAAGATGTATTGTTAATAATTGTCAAAATTTTGAATTTACCTGACAATGATTTTCCGAATAGTGCAAATCCTGTGCCCGCTGGAAGGATTCTCCCTTTTTGCATACAAATTTACTACTTCTACTTTTTTGGGGGGACTTATTTGTAGCATCGGACGAAAACGAAATACTAAAATTTGAATAATAAATTTCTTATTATTATTTAATTTTCCAATTTTCTTTACCGCAAATTTAATAGATCTAGGTCGTCTAAACAATATCTATCGCTGTCAGAATTATCTTTTACTTTATCCTGAAATGTAAAATGAGCAATTTTTAAGAAATTAAAATTATGCAAAAGAACTTACCTCTTCATGAGTATTATGAGCTTTTCGCATTATCCCCACATCCAACTAAAAATTTTCAGTTAATCGAAAACCGGTGACAAGTACGAGTATTTCGTGAAGGGCCGATTCAAAAAACCTATTAATAACACATTTATGTTACCATAACAACAAACAAATGTTTTTGACAGTTTAACTTTGCTTATGGAAGAAGTAATTTTTTTAGGTAAAATTCTAGTAATTCGTCATGGATGACCATCCTGGCAAAAAGTCAGCGCTTGTTAGCAAATCGGCAATTCAACAAATAAGACGTGGAACTGTTACCATAGCCCAAACACCACTTACCGAAACCATAGTCAATTATTATGGCAATAGATCGGTAAGTGACGATCGTGGATCATCATCTTTCTTGGTCAATAACAAAAAGCGCTTTCTTGGTCCAACAAGTCGATCAAAAATTATAAGAGAAACTCGTTTTCCCATTTTTTATCGAGGAATTTATAGCATCAAGTTTACTCCCGAGGAAGATCAGTTTATCACTGCATATGGAGCCGGAGGTATTCAGGTGACAAATGGATTTCGCCAAGTCTTTTAAAATTGGTTTAAAATGTATTAACAGTTATGGGATTTCAATAATCCGGATGACATTGTCAACATTAAGCCTTTTTCCGATCACGGTTTTCCCATCCTGAGTTTACAGTTCATTCCTTCCAGTTCCGAAAACAGTTTCTTTGCTGGTGGAGCATGCGGAACAGTATTTTTGTGCAACTTGAACGCTGATAGTTTTGTAGAATTTGCTAAAGGTAAATAAATAAAGCTAAAGATAAACGGCACCTAATATCAATACAATTCCATCAATATTTAGAAAATACCAACGAGGTGAACGCTATCGATGTCAATATTGGTGCAGATACTTTGGCTTCCGGAGGAAAAGATGCAGCAATACGATTGTACGATATTACTACAGGAAAAGTAAATACTTCCACCCTTTCTGTAAAGCTGAAAAATGTAATCTAAAGAATTGTTATTACCGCAGATTAAACATATCTATGGCAGGAACGAAGAAAATATGACAGAGGTTAAGATTAAGAATTTTCACAAATTTCGAGTGTTTGCACTTTGTTTTCATAACGAAATCAACGAAACGTTCTTAACAGGCGGATGGGACAACTGCGTTAAAGTATGATTTTGGAGAAGGTATATTGCTGGATTTAAAAAAAAATTATTTTAGTTGTGGGATATGCGAATTGAAGAAGGCTGCGTGCGTTGCATTAGGGGCCCTCATATTTGCGGAAACGCAATCGATATAAAAGTAAACCTAAAACATTTACCTCTTATACCTACTCGTAAAATAATTTTCAGAATAATACCGTCCTGACCGGATCGTGGATCGTGGAGAATAGCCTGCAACTCTGGGATTTGGCGACGACGAAATTGATCGACACTATAGTGCCGATAAATCGACCCAATACGATCGACGGCGAATTTTTGTATTGCGCCCAATTTTTTAAAGGGGATGATTCGGGAAATACTGTGATTGCAGGTGGAAGTGGTTTGGGTCAGGTGGAAGTTATAGATATAGCAAATAAAAAGGTTGTTTCCTCCTTCAAGGTTCATAAAAGCGTGCAAGCGATTGATACTACCCAAAAATTTTTGGTGTTTGGCGGAATGGAGTCGACGTTCAAAATTATCCACGTGAACCTTTAATTCACTTTCAACTTTTTCTAAAAATAACCAGAGCGCTCTTTTTATAAAATAAAAAAGATTAGAAAAATTTAAGCCTGTTAATTAGGTAGTTTCCGCTTTAGAAACAAATTTGACGACGGACGGTTAGGACAGAAATCAATTATCCTGTTAAGACAAGTAAAAAATCGATTAGGTTTGTCTGCAGAAGAAGGCTAAAAGAAAACGAGGGCGTGTTTGGCAAGTCTGTCCGGGTGAACTAGAGAAGCATGAAAGAGTGTTATTGTGGGAAAGGGGTAGTTCCACCCTAAGTTTGACCTGCATTGAGTTGTAGGCCAAGGTCAGGGTAGGTCTGGTCGATGAAGCCTTTGCGCGCACGAGTAAGCTTTTCTGCTCTGCTCCTCCTTATTGCGGATAAAATTGTCTATTTCAAATATGATGTTACATCCACATTTAATTCAATTCGATGGGTTTTATCAATTTTTAACCTTTAATGCCGGAAGGAAAAACCAAATACAAATTTAAAAATTTTATAGACATTTTTGTCCTTATAAATTTTTGAAGCAATCGTAAAGTGATTGGTTTTGCTAAAATATGTTGGGTATAATTTGACATTAAAAATAATTTAATCAATATAGGGTACGGAAGAAAATTCAGGACCTGCTTGTAAAGGTCAAATGTGAAAAGTTCACTTTGATAATGTATACAACGTTGACCTATAAAATTAATTCGTTCGTTATTACTAAAAAGCTTTCAGTGGATTTTAAGTGCTGTAATATTTAGATTTTTGGACTATTGTAAGCCGTACATAATTTATAAAATTTTTGTTGCGATTACAAAATTCACATCTAAAAGGCTCCAGATCCTTGCAGACAAAACAAGAAAACTGTGTCACTAGAAAATCGAGGGAGACAGAGAGAGAAACTAGAATATGCTGCGCAGTTATTTCGGGAACAAATTGTAATATTTTTTTGTTAATTGTTACATATCCATATTTCATTTATAAAATAGTAATAATTGTGCTTTTTATCCTACACTATAGCTAAATTACTATGTTGCTTTGAGAGAAACAAATTTCTCTTATTTATTATTTTACTTTGAAATATTTACTTCCCCATGTTGGCTATCTACCAGAGCAAAATTTAAGTTAACATTTTATTTTAATTTTTTTAAAACCTTTTTCTGTATGCGGTTCAAACATGCGCCATGTTTTTTTATATCTTAAATTAGGTTAAAGGATCGGAGGTAAAATTTAAGTAACCAAGTGAATAATGAGATTTCCGAATATTTAATTACGATGAGCGTTTATTAATTACGAGGTAATTAGAATTAATGTTTTAATATTAAACAGATTTTAGTTATAATACCAGTAATACTCCCGATAACAACTAAACTATGCAAAGTTTTCCTAGTTTATCCGATAATTGACCAGATTGAAACTGACGTTTAATTTTAAAGCTCTTAAATGGATTACCTAAGCATAGAATTTATAATTCCTCTTATAAATTTTTAACTCTATTTTGGCACATGTATTTATTATTATGTTCAGCGAAGTAGAAAATTTATGAACAGCATTTAAAATAGTATTTTTGTGGTTGAAGAGAAGAATGCTAATATTAGTATTTGTGAAGTTCGTCAGCCAAAAAAAAACGTTATTTAATTTCGTCATACCTTGACATTTTCAACTATCTTCTAAAATCGTTATTTTGTTTAAAATAGTTTCATTGAAATTGCCCAGCGCAGACGCACTTTCTTAAATTTTGTCACCCAGTTTGGTTATCGCATTTATTATCCAGCAATTTTTGTTCTAACTTTTTATATCAATAATATTTATATTCATAAGCTTCCCTGACCTACTAGAAATGTAACATTTAAAACATCCGACAATTCTTATTTTTTACTTCATTTTGTACCTGCCCACTCGAAGCTCACCTGGTTGAAGTTTGAACACTTTTTTCAAGACGTCAGAATTTTTTGTCATATTCATATTATATAATTTTGTTCAAAATTAAACCTTTGCGCAAGGGTTAGTTTTCAATTTCATTTTTTAATGCATAAAACATTTTCAAGCTAGAATACCCCGGTGAACTTATCGTTAATAATTGAATAGCTATCGCGTATTTGGATAGCGTATAAGATCAATCATTTTTTTCCATTCTGTAATATTGGAGATGTCGAGAGTTGCAGTTAATTGTCCTCTTTTTCAGCAGCTACAAGATACAGTCATTTTCGTTGTCATATTATATTAATTTTGTCTGTCGATCAGTATAATCAAATTTTTTATTATCTGCAATAATGTAGCCTAGAAAGAGTTTCGGTTGGGTTTTCACCCTGAATTGTTTTTCACTTTTTTAGTTTTCCCTTGGTGCAGTTTTAACTTAAATTTGTTATTTGCCTTTGGGAACGCACTAATGCACATACTACCTTCAGCAGAATATGTAAATATATATTTTATTTCTTTATGATAATATGTTTGTGTATTCTAAATTTTGTAATTTAAATATTTTAACCTCCATTTATTGTTTATTACTTTTGGTAAGACAATAAAATAAGATTTTTCTTTATAGTTGGAATGTTGAAAAACATTCTGTTTTTGAGTCCTGCTGTTCGAAACACTAAAGCTTTCGGATCACCATCGGTGAAGAGATCATCATCAGTATAGAACAAGGTTTAATCCTGAAATTAGCACTATGGAATATTTGCAGATTATTTTGGAAGCAGTTGGAAAACAAAATTCATAAAGCTTTGCAGGAAAAGTCATGGAAAAAATTGTGAGACTGATGCCTAATAATAGTGGTCCTACAATAACAAAAAAAATGGCTGGAGAAGCATATTCAAGAGGTTCAATCACTATCCGGCTATTTTAGCTTTTTATTTAAATGTAATTATCAATTTTAAAAAATTTAAAATTCTGTAGCTTTACTTCATAAAAAGTAGAAGCTTATTAGCGCTGAATATCAGCTGATTCAGTAACTGAATAGCTACTGAATTGCTAATTTGGCGGCTGAAAACCAACTGAAATTTATTGCACTGCGTCAGCTGTTCAAAATGCTGAATCAGCTAATATTCAGTTCTGAATTCAACGCTGAATCAGCTGATAATCAGCGCTAAATATCAGCTGATTCAGCATTTTGAAGAGCTGACGCAGCGCAATTTCAGCCACCAAATTAGCAATTCAGCTTCTGACGTTACTAAAAATCAGCAAAATCAGCTCATTTGTATGATGCGGAAAGCAAAATCTAGCGTCGATGACGAGAGATGGTTTTCAGTAACTGGTCCTCGTAGGATACCCCATTCTCACCTATAGCTCAAAGTGCCATTCGCGATTTATGTTAAGCAAACGCCATCACGCGGAAAAACATTAAGTTAATCTAATACCTATAATTGGTATAGAAAGTTTTGTTTATAATTCAAACGTTTCCATTCTTCTTGTGTTCTATTTTGTGAATTATCATTTCTCCGAGGTTTTACGATAAAATAACTCAGAATCAAACTTAAAACAACATCAAGTGTACGTAATGGAGCCGCCGTGTTGTTGACATTTAGTAACGTCATGAGTGCCACCAACGGTAAGGTAAATCGCGAATAATCTTGGAAACTGCATTTACCTGCAAGCTAAATTAGAAGAAGATAGCCAGATATGGTAAACCCTGGAGGGTAGCAGTAGCCAATAGCTCAGTGATACAGAAAAAGAATGACCTTGGTATAGAATATAGATCATAAATAATTTTTTTAGGGCAATCACTTGTTTTTCAGTGTACTACACTACTTTTATCAAGAGCATTATGATCAGGTTGTGTTTGAGCGGTTTTTGGTTTGGCGATCCAGCTAATTGGGTATTTTCACATTTTTTAAAAAGTATGCAAGGAGACACTTTATCAAGCATATAAATGAGCCGCTAAAAAAAATTTTTTTTGAGACCCTATAGCCGAGTAATTTTAAAAATAAATTTAAATAAGAATATTTGCCGAATACATGACTTTACTACGATTACTACGCGTCTGTTAAGACGGATAAACTAGAGGAGAAGGATTATAAGATAACATTCTTTAGAAGAAGATTAGACTTTTTTTTAGATTGAAGAACTCTCATCTGCGTTTTAGAGAAAAACGTTGTAAAAGAATAATATTTGCCAACTTCCTTCTCTACCTATGGTTTGCCAGCTAGCCTTGAAGTCGGAAGCGGAGACTTCTCTGGAGTGGGTTACTTTTTGCTACTTTGCGACATCAAATTAATTTTTTCAATCAACCAAAAAAATGTAACCATAAAATTACCTACAAAAAATGGAAACTTTATTGAGCCTTCTAATTTTAACATTTCAATCCAACTAAATTTTCAGAAACCAATAAATTACAATTTTAATATCCAAATTATCCAATTCAACTAATTATAATTAATTCCGATCAGCGATTCAAATCCAATTTTCCAAATAAATTTAACTTCTTCCAAATTTCGGACGATTTTCAATATTAAATAAAACAAGAAAATTACTTACTTAAATCGCAATTTTATTTCGCAAAATCAATAAAAGATCCCAAAGTAGGGACGAAATTTAAAAATCTTTGGATCTTCACAAAAATACTTCCGCTTGCTTCAACGGATACGAATGGAAGGGGCACATCTCAGGTCTTTCTGTACCAACCATAACTTGCCATAGTGCATTTATTTAAAAGACGGAGTGCATGTAAATATATGCACGCAATCTTCACGTGATTCTTATGTCATTTGACAACGGGCTGAGTGAGTTCTAACTTCTAAACTAGAGCGGCGATCACAGAACCGAATCACGCGGTGGGGAGTATCAGGGGTTTGTTTTGATGCACTCCGCCTTTTAAATAAATGAACTATAGCACGAAAATACCCACCAAATTCAAAATTTAATAAATTATATACAAAATTGTTTTATAAATTAAGCACAAAAATAAAAATAATCAAAATCGAATATTTACAATAATTTAAAAATATCAAAATCAAATCCAAACATTTTACACAATAAATGAAAAATTTAAACTTCAAAAATTTTCAAAAAATGATTTGGTAACACGACAATATATAAATTATGAAAATTTATTATTACTTGACTACATCTTCAATTTTTTCTTTCTCTATTTATACAAATTTCATACATAAAATTAGTATTCAGATTGATTTTAAAACTTCATTCCAAAAAAGTAATAAACCAAGAAATTTTTTTTTGAACAGAAGCTCCAAATAATAACAGGTTATGAGCCCAGATTAGCTATAATTTGTAAACTTTTCAATGTAATAAATCACAATTATACGTCTCTGGAAAAACAGAGACATGAGAGATTATCCAACGCTAACGTTACACTGTATTAAAGCTAATTCTATCGCACTTAACGGTACGCAAAATATGTATTTTTGATCTTTAATTTATGATATAAATACTATACTTTTATGTTAATTAAATTTGTCGCAATTTATAATTGCATTTTATTATGAGTTGATCTCTCAAGATATCAATTAATTTAATTATTATTATTTACACAAAATTTGATAACTGCAAATGTAAAAAGGAGTCTCATGCATCATATTTTACCGACTAAGCTAAAATTTCAAATTTATGTTATTTCAATTTTATAAAAAAATATTCGACGATTTGCGCTAAAGTAGTACTTTAACTTTATTATTGCTGAATTATAGTTGTTATATTTTAGAAGGATTTTTGAGATTCCTTTTTGCCCCCTTTTCCAGTTCACTCAAATGCGGCTGGCGGCGAAGTTTTGTCTGAAATCAGTTTGTGTATTTTCAGACGTGGAAAAAACCTGTATCGACTATTATTGAGGATTCCATTTTCATTCGTATCTGTTCAAGTGGAAACAGGATCTTAAAAAAACAACATACCTACCTTGTTATATTCTTATTTGGGAGTTTGAAGAGCCACCCTATGTAGTTCTATTTAAATGTTTTAATTTATCGAGTTTTAGAGATCATTAATGTAGAAATAAACATTAACTTTGCTAATACTAATTAACAATAACAGAAGCTATTTACCTCGAAAATAATTATTATTACTTTTAAACCTCATTAGTAATTGTCTGAAGCACTCTGAGCTTGGAGTATTCTACTAACAAAGGGCATTATTTCATAAAATTAATAATACCTGTTTCGAGATACATATTACTAAGGAATCAGACTTGATCCATTTAATTAAAGGTATTCAAGAATTCTACTTCAAATTGGTCTGAAGATGAAAGGAGGATGCGTAGTAATATTGAACAAATAAAATCCTCGAATAGGTAGTCCATTTCTAACTTTTAAATATGTCCATGGATATAATTTGGAATAAGTATTTGTTTACAAACAATAAACAGTAAACAAAAAATAAATTGAAATAATGTAATATTGTTTCGACGAATAACTAAATTTCAACTCGAAATTTAAAAGTTGGGATGAGACGCCCTATTATTCATGAAGGTTAAATACTATATCGAAAGTTGGTCGGATTGAATTTAATAATTAATCACTTTTGGACATTTAGTTTCTGATATCTAAAAATATCAGAAATTTTAAAGTAGGTAATTTTAGTTTGTGGAACATTTTTATTACTTTAATGGCAGATTATCTAACCGTCTTAAAATTTTAATTCAGATCATCAATTCTTAACGCGGCCCTTCTCGTTAAGGAATCTCTTAGTACTTCCAAGTTAATCTGTTTTAACGCACGAGCTTATTCCTATGGGTGTTGAATTTAGTTAGTTTAGCCATCAAGAAACTTGAAAATTGTCGTCGTTTACACGAACGATTGTACTTATATACAATTTGGCATGTTATCCTAACGATGATCGATACAATCAAGATAAAACATTTTACTTTTTAAAGTTAAATTATTATTAATCAATTTCCATTAGCCAATTCATTTTTTTTTAGATTCTAAATTTCTTAGAGCTTTTTGTCGAATAAGAAGAGGACCTTGGCCGAATAGAACAGGGCTGAGCCCGGGGTGTTTGGCGCTATATCGATTACCGCACCACACAACGAACTCTGACATTTAAGCACCCCTAGCCCTTGACGTCAAGACTCCCACGCTTGGTGCATCTCTGTGGAGGATGGAAACCAATTCAGCAAACTTCCTGGTCCTACTCTGACAGCGGAACTGCTTATGTACGACTGCCCTGACGTCAAATTGAGCCGGACGGAGATGACAAATCAAATTTTGTTTTCTTCTTTGTCCTACTCTCGATGTTACGAGAAAACATTTTTGTTGAATATTTATGTATATCGACTCAATCTGACCTACATTCATCCGAGGATTACTACGTGCGCTAATGATCTGATTTTCGCAGTTAGCATTAGCTTTTTCTAAAAACACTTCACCTTCTTGTTATAATTTCTTTTGATGATGCTTCTCAAGCTAAAATTATAAAAGTAAGGTGAGAGGCGGTGACTGAATCAACTAAGTTTTCAACACAGTCGGATATCGTCTCGAAAACTTTCTTGTGTCTGTCATACGCACTGAAAGGATTCCTATTGGGATTCACCCCAGGTCCAGGATCTTTTGTTTCTCGACTTAACTCCCAGCGATCGTTGGGGATTCTAGTTGTTTTGTGGTCTTCGGCCCGATTAAATTATTTATATAAGTTTTTTTAATCCTTGATGATAATATAGTTATGGTTCAACACAAAGAATTAATTCCATTTTGCTATAAATTGTTAATATCACGCTCTACTGTTACCTTGGCTGAGCACGAAGAAAATCCGTACTAGCTGTCTTTTTGTACCATTTTAGCAAGCATATATACACAAAATTTAATTAAAATATTTATTGTGTGTTTAGAAATTTACATATAATTTGCGTTGAATGTAAGTTTAATGAAGTTTTAAACTAAAACCGAAGTGTGTACCTATAGTATAGAACCATAATAATATATTCTAATTGAAACGCCTCAAGTAATTTTCAACTGTGATTATTTTTGAATTAAAGTTTTTACTTGTAGTGTAGAGTAATAGTAACTTGAATTTTATTTGTTTTGTCAGAAACATTTAATTTCCTCGTTTAACTTTACACCTACACACATTTAAGCATTTCAAAATGCCAAGTTTAATTAATACACCCATCTGGTTCACAAATAATTTTGCCGTGTTTACTAGAAGACTATAAAACTGGAAACTAGTAAAATTCGCCAGATGTGATAAAACAATGCACGGACTGCGTTGACACGTAGGCTCATGCACAGCCGTTACACGCTGTGATGGATATGGTGACTCAAGAAAGAGCTTCTTCGATGTTTCCAACATTTAATTGCTTTATTTTCAGGCAGTTGAAAATTTATTGAAATATTTAGAGCCACGGAGGTCAGAGACTATTAGTTTCAATCAGGATAGAACTAATACTATTATTAAAAAATTATTAGCAATGAAGTTAGATATTCTAACAGAATCATTATGGTTTCCCGTATCATGAGTTAACTTTGAATAATTTATTAATTATTTCTAAAATGAGCTGGATCCTTCATAGTACCTCTACTGATATTAAAATACACAATTTCCATTACATCTTATTTAACTAACGGTAACTTAGAGGAACTAAGTTTATGTTAAACTACATAATTACTACAG
Source organism: Cantharis flavilabris (assembly GCA_949152465.1). Lineage (NCBI taxonomy): Eukaryota > Metazoa > Arthropoda > Insecta > Coleoptera > Cantharidae > Cantharis > Cantharis flavilabris. The sequence continues at coordinate 16,624,810 of OX424440.1, read as the reverse complement.
CAATCTAAATTTTTGTTAGTTATCTTGTAATTTATCCTTTTTTTGTCCCTTTCTGTATCACTTGAATATAGGCAGTGGCGGAACTAATATACAATAGGCGGAACACCGCAACGCGGGGGCCCAAAGCTATGATTATTTGATAAAGGTAATTATTTTGCAAGGAAACAAAAAAATTAAAGTTCCGCCACTGTAAATTATGTACATATAAATAGGTAAATTACCTATTGTTGTAGTAGAGGGACTAAGTTGCACCTAACTCATTTTCTTTTTCCAAGTCCCAATTGCATTGATTGAGTAAAAGCAGGTTCACACTCTGCGATTTCTTATGTGACCAGTCACATTGCATGTGATATTAGAAAAAGAACAGTTTCTATTTACTTCGATTATTTTTATTAGATCTTTTTTTTCTATAGGTATTTTAAACTGTATGTTTTGTGTCAGATTTGTGAGTACTTCTGCCAAACGGAAAATCTTATATAATTAAACGAAGAAAATTGAATAAAATTTATTATTATGGTAAATAGCATTCAATTTATTTAGAAATTACTTAATTTACAATTAGCTAGTTAACATAAAATGTTTTTTTTGCAGAACGTAAGACGAAAATGATATCTTGAATGTGAATTTTTCAATTTGTGGATTAGTCTCCCTTAGTACTATCAAATCATCTCTTTTTGGGATTTTTTTGGTATAATTTCTCGATTTCTTCGTACATCACTGACTTTCTTCACCAATTACATCTTCTGTTGGTACGTATGCGTTTATTACAGATAAGTTCATGTGTTCCTCTTTAATTCTAATATACCGGGTGCTGAATGAGTTAGCCGAACATAGGAAATTAACATGTAAAAACTTATTTATGTGAATTCCTGCTTCCCTAATTATTTTAGAGAAAAAATGAAAAACAAAAAATAATGCAGAAGTATAAACTACGATTGATAAGAGCATTAGATTTCACCTAGCTTCGATTTAAAAAGTCTAAAAATACTTTTAAAATTTTTAAAATTTTTAATTATCGGGCTGGCCGTAGAATAAATTCAATTTAAGTTCTATTTTAAAAAATAATTATCATGGAAACTTACATCGCCAGTCTGATAAATAAAACTTTTAACAATTTCAAAAGCAATTTTGGAGATTTAAGTTAAAGCTAAATGAAATCTAATGCTCTTATCATTCGTAGTTTATATTTCTGCATTATATTTGCGTCTTTCATTTTTTCTGTAAAATAATTAGGGAAGCTGGAATTTGCATAAATATGTTTTTACATATTAATTTCCTATGTTCGGCTAATAGCACTATTTGTCGAATAAAATGACATATTTCAATGCAAAATACTGGTTTTATTCGACAAATAGTGCTATTTGTAGGTGGTGAATATGGGCATAACTCATTTGGCACTCTGTATATGCCAATCTTTTGTTTATTGACTTAAATTCCATTACGAGTATGTTATGTTTGAATGCCTTTTCTCCAGTGCGAATACTACCTTATCTCTACCCTGCTTCTGCTCGCCTGATTACAGCATTGTATAGTTTTTCTCCTTCACTTTCCCATTTTCTTTCCATCTCATTTCTTGTACTGCTGATATTGGTACCTACTTTGTATTTCTTAATATCGTTAATTACCTCATTCTTTCTTTCGGATTGATATTTTTTTGTTTTATTTCTTTTTGTTTCTGCTTTTTTTTATATTTGTTCTATTCGGCTATAATAGTTTTTGTTATTTGCAATTTAGTTTACCGTTGGTGGCGCTCGTGACGCTACCAAATGTCAACAACATGGCGGCTCTGTTACGTATACTTGATGTTGTTTTGAGTTTGATTCCGAATTGTTTTATTGTAAAATTGCGGTGAAATGGCACTTTTCGCTTAATAATCGCTTAATATAAATCGCGAATTAATCGCAAGTTCCATGGTAATTGCAGGAGTTGACATATTTTGACAATTCTGTTGTTTTGCTAGTTTTTTTTTAACCTTTTTGCTAGGATTTTATGATCTCCTGCACGGCTTTCCATTCGTACACAGAGAGAAATATTGTTTAACTAATCAGAAATTTATGTTCAGAAAAAGTACGCAAATGTGTAATTTTTCTACAGAATTGTGTGGATTAATAACATATATTTTTCTCTGTATATACCTTGTTATTAATAGTTCTCACTTCTCTTATTTTTGAGAGATTCTTAGATCATTCATTGTCATGTCGTTCTTTATATATTATTTTCTTTCCCTCAACTTACTCTTGATTAAGGGATAAAGGAAAACAATTCTCATCCAAGGCAATTTATTAATTTGGAATAAAGTTATCAGGATGTTGGATCGCCAATAAAAACAAATACTCTGTTTGGTCGACGTTTCGGTTTATTAATTAAACCATTCTCAAGACTGAAAAAGGAGAGGAGCCATGATACACATCAAACAACCTAAAGTCTTTACTTCTTTACTTTTTCTTGCTACAGCCAATTTTTTTTTCAATTTTTTTCAATGATTTTCATTATTTGCAATTTTTCCTTAGTGCAGTCAGTATGTACTTTTGAATATGCAATAATTCCGTCGTCGCTCTTTCTTGTTTTAACCGTGTTGGGGACTCACTGGTAGTCTTCATTCAAAAAGTCGACCAAATCCTGCATTTGCTTATGTCCGCCATTCTAAATTTTAACGAAAAATCGTCAAGACAACAGTTATTGATTCACTCATTTTTTTCTGAAATCGATATTTTTTAAATTATAAGCCTAAAAAAGCGACGAAGTAAAACTCTTGCATTATCTTATTTATTTTTAACTTTAGGACACAAACGAACATAAATAAACCTGTAGAGAATTAAATTTTGAACAAATTTGGTCTTTACTTTTTTTTGATACAATTTTTTAACAAATTTGTTTGAAAATTTTCCACAAACTTGTTATAAAGTTTTCGACAAACTTGTTAAAAAATTTCTTACAACTTTGTCGAAAATTTTCTAACAAATTTGTCGGAAATTTGCTGACAAATTAGTGGGAAATTATAAAAAATTCCAATTGAATTATTGCCGAGACAGTTAATTCCACAGATGAAAGATAAGAATGTTTTTTGTAGGCAATTATGAGAGCTACAAATTTTATCTCTTGTACTTTTTTCTACAAATTTGTCGGAAATTTTCTAACAAATTTTTGGAAAAAATTTGATGACAAAATTTGACGTTTGACACAAAACTCAAAAACAAAACAAAAACAAAAACAAAACATACATTTACTGATTTGAAAATTTTCTAGCATTTTTATTTCTACTCTTTCTTTCTCTTTCTTTTAATTGCGCTACGTTTGTCGCTTTGAATCTTTTGATTATTATATTGTTTCTTTTTTTTGTTTTTTTTATTTTCCAAATATGTTTACTAATTCTTCAATTCTCTTTGAAAATATTTGTTTTCTTGGCTACCCATTTGGCTTGAAATATTTTATAGAAAATTAAGTAAATACAACTGATGTATAGTAATTATTGAAAAATTAATAATTGATAATTGAAAAACTTACTGTTCTTTAGGATAACACTATGCAAATTAGTTGAATTAGTTTGCTACACGTGAATTCAGATGTTTCGAAATTCTGTTTCTCATCAGGCAAACCTGGAATAATAATTCTAACGCGGACAGTACAATAATAATTTGTAAAATATTTTCATATGCTAATAATAATAACTATAACCATTTTAATGATTTAATGTCAAAATGAGCATGAAAGTATTTTTTTTCAAGAGCTGGGAAGCAAATTCTATAAATTTTTAATAGGTATTTAATATAATATTGAAATATTTTTATTGTTGCAGCCAGAATAAATTTTATTGTTTTGTATCATATTTATCGCAGAACTAGAATGACCAGTTTTTATTTTTTACCTTGCATACCCTTTTAATCTAAAATTTAATTTAATTTCAATTTTGTAGATTAAACAAAATATATTACATTTACATAACATTATCTACCATAAACATACTTGTTTATACAATATAAAAGCATTCATTCTGAAAACTATAATTATTGTAAACTGTAAAATTGAATTATTAAAGTAAGTTTATAAATTTTTTAATGGAAACATAATAGTCAATATGCAGTGACGTAACATTAAAGGGGGCCGTTTAATTTAATAAAATTTAAAATTAAACTTTTCAAACAACCTTTTAAGAAATAATTAAAAAATACAAATTAACTTAAATAAATTTTAAAAATTTGATAATTATAATTACTAATATTCATTTAGTAGAAAAATAATCAATTTTTAAATCTAAGTAATATAATTTTCTTCTCAGCTCTAATAAAAATCCTAACGATGGTTATGTTAACATTTCAAAATTTAAATAGGTACTAAATTTCCAACGGTGAAATGGATCGACGGCGAAACGATGACGGCGAAATGGCTCGATGACGATATGACATCCTAGACTTAACGAGTAAATACAAAAAAAATTTAAGTCAGACAATCTTCTTATATTACATGACGATCTTCTCATAATTTTTAACTGATTTAACTGCTGGTATTGGCATTTGTATTGAAAGACTGTCAGACTTAACATATGACTTGATATAAGAGTGTTTTAAATTAATAAATAAACAAATAATGCAGTTTCCATACAGGAATGTCTATAGGGTTGCATATCTAAAAGTTGACGTTTTGCTACATCTCCAATTATAATAATGAAACAATGATGTAGGTGAAGTAGGTGACCTATGACGGTTCTGGGCCACTATATTTACTACATATATCGCAATTTTCAAAGTAAATCTAACAACTTTTAACTGATGATATTTAAAAGTTGTGAGAATTAAGTACTTATTAATTTCCAGGACGTCACAACTAAGTATTAAGTTATTACGTGTAATAAGTAATAAGATAAAAAAGAATAAAAATGTAATTGGAAACAGCTTGGGAAAAACTTCAATTATGAGCCACTTCAGAAATAATAAAAATGTGCAAATATTGAAAATTTACTTCCCAAGTTCGTAAGGGAATTTTGCAATTCCTTAATGATTTTCACTATATTAATCCCCTTCACTTTTATTTATTTAATTTTTTAATTTAAATTTTTTAATACTGCACTGAAATAAAATGAATCAAGTCGAACCAATTTGAAAAAGCTCAACGTTCCATTTAAATAAAAAGTATTAAACTGCTAAAATATTTATAGAGAGCATCAGACGAACAATGCTACGTTTGGAGTCAAAAAAGCGCAAAATAAAAAAAAACGAGAGGTTAGTCACGTTTTTGCTTATAGTTTAGTAAAATATACGATTTCTTTACAGAATAAATCCAATAAAGCTCTAAAAAGCTTTAGAATATAACGTTAGAAACAAAATACAAAACAGATGACGCTCTAAAAAGGTTGTATGGAAATATTTGTACGTGCGTCTATTGTTACCATCTAAATATTTCCTAAATATTTTCTTCACAATTGAATCGCCGAATTTGTGAAAAACTAGCGGCACGCGCTTATTCATAATAAATGGATCTTCAAAATACTGTCTCCACTCGTTAATGTGGGTCGCCATTTAAAATGTCTCATACAAAATTGTTTTGAAATGCCCTATAAATTATGTGCGTGAAGTTAGCCCCCCTTTTGTCGAAAACTAAAAATTTTTTTTTGTATTGTGTTGTATTCAATTTGTATTGTTTGTATTGCTAAAATTTAAAGTCTTAAATGTAACATTAGTCGCGTAAATCGCGCAACAAAATTTCGCGCTGGCTCCTCATTTTCGAAAATTTTGAAATTTTTTTTGGATTGTGTTGTATTCAATTTGTATTGTTAAAAATTAAAGTCTTAAGTTTAATATTAACCGCGTAAATCGCAAAACAAAATTTTGCCCTGACCCGCTGCTTAGTTGACTCAAAATTTTAAAATTATTTTTGTATTTGTATGCAATTTGTATTGTGGTGCAATGTAACTTGTATCGTTACATACACAATGAAGCTACGTCAACGGTTCCCAAATGGGGTTCCGCGAAAAAATCCAAGGGTTCCGCCAAGAAGAACTTCAAAATGGCAAAAAATAAATTTTGCAAAATTGTTTACTTTGGGAAGTAATTGGGAACCGCTGCTCTAAGGTAACAGTCTTATAAAAAAGCATGGAGAGCATCCACTGCGACTTTAGTCGCAGAGCCCCAGCCGCAGCTAAAGATTCATAACTTTGATACTTTTATATCAAGCATGCTTTCGTATAAGAGTGTTACCTTAGAATATGATTGTGTCATTATAAGAAAGCGTGGACAGCAGTCCCTGCGACTGCAGTCGCAGAGCTCCAGCCGTAGCTAACAAACCTTAATATGACCAGCTTAAAGTGTGATTTCTTAACTGCGGCTTTTACATAACATTTAACTAGCCCTTAAACCAGCCAACCAGCTAAAGATATGATTCTGCAGCTGCGACTGGGGCTCTGCGACTGAAGTCGCAGTGACTGCTCTCCATACTTTCTTATAGGAATGTTTTCTAAGAATCTTTTGCAGAGTACTCTAAGGTAACAGTCTCATGAAAAGGCATGGAGAGCATCCTTTGCGACTTCAGTTGCAGAGTCCCGGCCGCAGCTAAAGATTCATATCTTTCATACTTTTATATCAATCATGCTTTCGTATGAGAGTGTTTCCTTAGAATGTAATTGTATCATATAAGAAAGCGTGGAGAACAGTCACTGCGATTGCAGTCGCAGAGCTCCAGCCATAGCTAAGGAACCTTCAGATGACCAGCTTAAGTTGTGATTTCTTAACTGCGGCTTTTACATAACGTTTAACTAACCCTTAGTAGCTCCCATAAGAAAGCATGGTAGATATAAAAGTATGAAAGATATGAATCTTTAGCTGCGGCCGGGACTCTGCGACTGAAGTCGCAGTGACTGCTCTCCATGCTCTCTTATAGGAATGTTTCCTAAGAATGCGATCTTTGCAGGGGACTCTAAGGTAACAGTATCATAAAAAAGCATGGAGAGCATCTACTGCGACTTCAGCCGCAGAGTCCCGGCCGCAGCTAAAGCTTCATATCTTTCATACTTTTATATCAACCATGCTTTCTTATGGGAGTGTTTCCTTAGAATGCGATTGCATCATGAGAAAACGTAGACAGCAGCTCCAGTCGCAGCTAAGGAACCTTAATATTACCAGCTAAAGGTGTGATTCCTTAGCTGCGGCTGGGGCTCTGCGACTGAAGTCGCAGTGACTGCTCTATATGTTTCTTATGGGAGTGTTTCCTTAGAATGCCATTTTTGCAGGGGACCCTAAGGCAGCGATTCCCAAATGAGAGTCCGCGAAAAAATCCAAGGGTTCCACGAAAAAGAATTTCAAAATGGCGCAAAATAAATTTGGGCAAATTTTTTACTTCACCCAAGGGTTTCGCGGCCAAAACCAATTGGGAACCGCTGGTCTACGCACTGCATTGTGTATGGCACTTGAAGAAGAAGAAATGTTACTGTATTGTCCTACTAATTTGATATTCTTGGGTATAGGGTCTTCTCGGGGACGGACGTTTCGGCGCGGACGTTTCGGCGCAAGCAGGTATGGTACAACTACGGTTCGGAGCAAAGACGGTTCGACCGCAAGCCGTTTTGGCACGGAAATATAATTTTCGATAAATATAAGTAGTGTAGCTGCATAATTTTATTACTGTACAAATAAAATTTGTTTTGAAATATATAATTTAACAAAATAATGATTGTACGGCCAGAGAGGAGGATTTAATTTTCACGATAGAAATTGCATTGCAACACAAAACAAATTGCATACAAATATAAAACTAATTTTGAAATTTTGAGTCAGCTTAGGCAGTGGGCCAGAGCAAAATTTGGTTTTGTGATTTAAGCGGTTAATATTAAACTTAAAACTTTAATTTTTAACAATGCAAACAGTTCAAATTGAATACAACACAATACAAAAAATAATTTCAAAATTTTCGAAAATGGGGGGCCAGCGCGAAATTTTGTTTCGCAATTTACGCGACTAATGTTAAATTTAGGACTTTAATTTGTATCAATACAAACAATACAAATTGAATGCAACACAATACAATAACAAAATTTCAAAATTTTCGAAAAAGGGGGGCCAGCGCATAAAATGGTTTTTCGCGATTTATAACTTTATGCTTCGCGAAATGAAAAAAAGATTTACAATACAAACAATACAAACTGAATACAACACAATACAAAAAAAAACATTTTGGTTTTCGACAAAAGGGGGGCTAACTTCACGCACATATATAAATTAGTAAAAAAAAATTAAAAAAATTTATATTTATATATGGTACGTAATTGTAATAAAACATTTTATTGGCTCCCAGACAATATAATTTGGTGGTCGATACATAAATTTATATTATATCCTGTTAAAAGATAGATTTACAGGATTAACTATAATGTATGTGTGTCCTACATTACCTGAACATTAAAAGTTCACGCATTACTATAAATAGCAGGAAAACTTTCGAAACCTACATAGTACATATACATACTTCATGTTGTTATACTTGACAACTTGAGTAAAAGCATGAACATACATAATGGAAGAGAAGATACTAAATCCCGGTATTAAGGTAGTTCAGGTTTCAAATAAAAAAGTGTTTGAAGAATATAAACCCGAAATTTTATTCACCGATTATGCTTTGCAATATTGCGATTAAAAAAGTTGTCATCTTAACGGCGTAATTTTAAAATTTATTATTACCGAATAGTAAATCCCGCTACGTTTGGTTATCTTTATGAAAATCCCTTTTCGCATTAACCAAATCCTTGCATTGTCATTGATAAATTAAACTAGGTCACTTGTAAATAAGCACATTTACATTATTTGAAATAATTAAACAATGCAGCTCTTAATTTCGTGTTAACGGCGCGGCGATATTCAAATTAGTCAACGTCGTCGAAAATTAACTTATCAATTAATTTAATCAACTAATCAAGTGAACAGGTGTGTTGCATCGGATTTACGCCTAGTTTATTTGGATTTTAAGAATGTGCATCTCATGTTGACCGTTTATTCAAAACATGCATCCGTATCCTTATCGCTTTATTTGGAAAACATGTTGACGTGTTTAAACATGGAATCGAAAACTATCTGCGATTTGTAATATAATAAGTAACCGGGAATTATTCAATTTTATTATTATTATTAACATTTACGAATAAAACTTTTTTTTTAAATAAATTTCAAGTTGATCTAACTAGGTACCATGCGTTTAACATAAGCACGATTAATATAAATTAACCCCTCAACTATACAAACAATGCAACCTCTATACACGAATGTCAATTGGGTTGCATATATGAAAGATTTTAATTTTTTTTTTCAGACTAGAAGTTTCACAAACTTAACAAGAAACTCCTGAGGTGGTTGTATATAATTTCCAACTACACCATTGCCCATTTGTCGAAATGTTGATAAAGCATAATTACCTAATATTCCTATCATTCCTTCAATACTACACCGATAGCGTGAAAGTTTTAATGAAACTGGCAAGATAAGTAATTTATTCGCCATTCAATAATTTTAAACTGCGCTAACAAAGCCAACACAGACACTGTTAAAAAGACAAGTCAAATGATTATTAAGCTTTTGTTCTCGGTTTGCAATATTTAATTCACTTAACTTGCTGGAAATTCTCTTGTGTACACAACAAATTAATTTCATTTCAACGTTAATTAATAGGTCTGAAGTGTAGTAATAATTAACTAAAAGAATTATACTTATATTTCAGAAACATATTTCAATTAAGAATATTTTGGGATTGCATTTGGACATCTACTTATTAGGATTGTATTTTAAGTAAGTGCGATCGGAAGTTACAATGGAGAAAAGGTGAAATAAGAAACTGTCTTGCAAGAACTTAAATAAAAAGTTTCTCATAATTTAATTTGAGTGGTTCTTCCAATACAATATAGGTATACAACTGCAATCTCAATGTAAATGTCTCTTCAGATCTGGCAGTTGACAGTTTTTAGTTACAACCTTAAGTCTACTGAAATGGGTAGTCTCTAACCATTGCCATCGAGATCAATTCTTAGGTGATAGATCTATTTGAGAAATTAATTATTCAATATTACAAACTTTTGTATATTAAATCTAAATATTCAATTAGATATTATGTCATTTTCGATTCAGACACAAAAGAAAATCAGGAATATTCAGAGAATATATAATTTAGTCAATTTAAGAAAATTAGATAAAGCAATTTCGCTTTTGTGTTACATGAAATGGCAGTGTAGGTAATCGATATTATATAACATAAATTTGAATATTAAGAAATGAAAATGAACACAAAAATTGTTATTCAATAAAAATTTACATCACTTGAACAAAGGCTTCAGAACTTCCTCGTCATCAAGAATTTAAAATTACGTTACAGTTTTTTGCACCAATATGCAAAAACTTTTTGGAAAAATTATCATTGCCATATGTTTAATACGTAATATTTTTTGAGTAGCTTACTTTACATTAGCTCTGTATCTAGCAAGGTTTGCTGTTGATGTAATGCCGTCAGTCTATCTAAACGCAAATCTATTTTCATTTATCTTTCCTATTCTTGATTTCCACTGAATTACCTTCTTGATGCAATATCTCTAATCTCTCGTTTTTACAAGATGTTCTACTTTATCACAATTAACTAGTTTTTTGTATGTTTAACTTTTTATGTCTTTAGCTAAACTTTTTCTTTAAGGAAAAATCTAGTTTACTTAATAACATGATAAAGTTAGCATGTTTTATTGGTGTTAAAATAAGCTGATTTGCGATAAGAGAAGCCTGATAGAATTTTTGCTTTTTCTTTATTTTTCGGTTGATTTCATTTTGATCCTCTGAAATTTTCATTTCCCAAATTTACTTTGACAATAAACATACTTGCATTGTATCAAAAATTTAACTTTTTGTCTATTTTAAAAGATAATTTTAGAGTATCAGAATGACCAATTTATTGGGACCATAGTAGACCATAGTATCCAGACAAAAAAAACTTTTGTGCTCTAAATTTTTTAAAGATTTTCTAGGATTTCCTCCTGAACTGCCTCAAGATTTCTTTTAAAACAAGTTTAAAAAGTAAAAAACAACCGATTATCTATATAGAATTCATAAGAGCATGTTCACACGGTCAATATTTTTATCAATATTTTGATAGAAAACATGTTGATCAAAATTTTGTTTAAAAATATATGAAAATATTGACCGTGGGAACAGGGCATAAGATTTTCCTAAATTTCCGAGAACTGTCACAGAATTGATACCACGAATTTACCTTTTTCCTAATATATACCATTGGAACGAGGACAATATTCTAAGCATTTTAAAAATTTTCTTGTGGATTATATTCATTAGTTTTCAAAAAAAAACCGGCATTTAAAAATCAAAAATTTTAGATATAAAATAGCATTTGCATAGCATAGTGGGAGGAGCCTGTAAGAATGAATAGGCGGAGCCTGTGAGAATGATGCCGTTAGATATACTCGGGACAATATTATTCTGTCTTGCCCGAAGTCAAGATAAAAAGTAGAAGGGCATTCAAGAAGCACTGAACGCTCTGGAAACCTGGTACCGCACATGGCGTATCGAAGTAAATTCGGACAAGAGCGCGACTGTTCTGTTTTCAAAGTGCCGCCAGATTCCTCAAGATGTGACTATGTTCGGTAAGAAGATCCCCTGGGTGTCTCCTCTACAAAGTGCCTAGATAAAAACCTCTCCTGGGTCAAACACATCGATATGGTCAACAGTTAGGTTCAAACCGCCGCCAACATTCGCAATCTCTCACCAGACCGATACTCACCTATGCAGCCCCGGCATGGGCTTTTGCCTGAAATAGACAAATAAATCTGGGTCCAGGTCGTCCAGAACATTTGCCTACAAAAGGACTTAGACATTTTCCTTCAAACAACTCGTTTTCTACACTGCAAAGCTAAGGTTCTCTATCTCAGCGATTTCATCAAAGAATTGACCGAGAATCCCTATCTAAGAAGTTAAAATATCGAAAATCCCCTAGTCTCCAACCTGGGGAAATGCAACATCAGAGATGCATCCGGACCCATAGGTATCCTCAATTAATTTAACCAAATTCTCACCTATATTAGTTTCAGATATCCCCCAAGAAGTAACCCTCCAACCTTCGACATACAGGACACCCAAGCTTCTTCTTAGCAAACCAGACAATTTAAGTATTTTCCGTTCGACCACTGTTAATTCTTTTTTTCTTTCAGATTTCCTCAACAAAGCTCAGGTGAAAGTTAAACCAGGATCAACTCACTGTTGATCCAATCAGAGTGCTCAAAGTCGAAGTTAACCCTGGGTTCAACTTTGATCCGAGGGTGATCCTCTGTTGTACAACTGACATTTAGGCAAATGCTGTTTTCCATAAGAGATCACCGCTATGGTTTTTAATAAATATATTATTGCATGTGCGTGCGTGTTATGTTTGTTTATTTATTGAACGAGCGGTTGTACTTGGCGACCCCAAGGTCTTAGTGAACGGCGTTTTTCTTTTTTTTTTCTTTGCCTTTTTTTTGTTTTCTTATTTTTTATTTTATTTTATTTCTTTTTTATTCATTTTCAAGAGTCTGTACTCATCTAGACTGTCATGTCATCCCTCAATCTGTACCCAGTTTTAAATTTCAGATCCAGCTCTCTCAACAAGTCTATACCTCTCAACACCGTCAGTTTTTCCAAAATCTTCCGAAGCTTTACTCTTCTTCCAGACACCCGTCTCGACTCTCAAACTTTTAACGTTATTTTTAACATTTGACTTCCAGCTCACATCTGCTTCTGTTCACTTGCACTTGTACACCCTGAATAGAAGGCAAGTTCTTCTCATCAGTTAAATAAATCTTCTGTTTCTGTGTTTTATTTATTACCCTCAATACCCAAACCTCACCCAACTTCTCCCTTATTCTTCTTCTTCTTCTTCCCTCTTCTTCCCTCCCTCCATATTTCCCCAACTTCAAAACGCACTCTTGGTTATGTAATTTCCTAAAAAATTACCCATGCCATTTCTTCAGTTGTAGGAGCTCTTATCTTTGAGATAATTGGCAGATGAGTTAGAGTCATACTAGGAACCTTAGCTATGTCTAGCTAGGTAACTGTTGATCACTTACTCTTTCCGAACTTTACTCTTCCTGTGACATCGCTATCTAAAAAAGAGATTACTGCCTTCTCCTTTCTATTTTTCTTCTCTTTCTCTGCTATTTGAGTGTTTTTTTTTTGTATATAGTCAGAACTCAGCTTTGCACTTCTTGCTGCCCACTCAGTTAATCGCCAAGCCACAGTTCATACCGAATGCATTCTAGTCATAGGGGGATCATCCATAAATTACATAACACGATTTTTGAAGTTTTTAGACCTCTCCCACCTCCTATGTTACATTTAGTCACATTTCCATTGAACCCCCCCCCCAGTGACATCACACTTCTAGTAGCCGGTAATTTTGACCCCGATAATTTCATCTCCAATATGTATCGTTGCGCAGATATGCATCGGTTATGTAGGTTAGTGTTAGTTTATATCCGAGATATCCGCCCGAAGATATGCATCGGTTATGTAGGTTATAGTGTTTTTTATTCTTTATAAGAATATATTCGGGTTATTCAGTTATTAACGTTTCAAGATATTTACCATCGAGATAATTAACAAAGGATGCACTGGAGGGCGTTCCACGCCCCCCAGACCCCCCGGTTTGACACCTTTATTTTATGACATTAAGGGGCAACCTACATAGACGTACAAAACTTTCCAGTTCTTAAAACTCTTAGAAAATTAGAAATTCTTAGAAGATTAGAATAATCTTAGAAAATCTTAGATTGCACTGGAGGGCATTACATGCCCCATATTTTTAAAAAGCCCAGTTTTTTAATTTAAATCCTAAAATTTTTTATTACCCCAGCGTATGATATGGTAACACAATGGAATGCCCTCCAGTGCACTATTTGCTTTTTCTTCACGGGTTATTCAGTTATCAATGTATCGAGATATTTACCAAATTACCAGAGTTCAATTTACCAGGGAGATTTAGTTCTTAATTGGTAAAATTACCGGAGACTAAATTAGCGGAGACGAAATCACCTAGTGCCCACACTTCTATCCTATAAAATTTAATAATTCGCAGAAATTTTTTTTAATAATTAACTTAAATTAAATCATTTTTGCAGGTCTTAAATAACAGTTTATTTTTATTAATATTTAACTTTTTTTCGTGGATGAAAAAATATATTTTCTAAAGATTTGACTTTGTGACATCACAACATTTAAAATCCCCCCGGATCTTCTGTCACATTTTTGTCACAAATCTGAGATGACTCCCTACCCCCTAACGTGTGACGTAATTTATGTATGGCTCTTAGCGGGCACTTGCATTTCCTTACCTCAAGATCTGCGAACTCCGAAAACATTTGTTTTCGCTTCTTTTTCGTTCTCTTCATAATATTGCCGTTCAAAAACCACAGCGTCATCTCTGTTCATGTTTTATTCAATTTTTACAATTTTATTCAATTGTCGGCTGTAAGTAGCCGTACGCGGATCTCAGAGGATCACATTACATTTTGCTTATCAGCAATAACATCGGTGTCTCAGATCTTTATAATAGTGAGTAGTAACCTTTTCCTCTTCCTAATCTACTCATTTGAAATATTCCTCAGCTGCGTTTCCAAGAGTTTGATATTTATGCAGTCCTGTAAGGTCGATCTCACTACAGTCAATCACAATTCAATCGTTTTAACTGAATCAAAAAATACATGAACTATTTCCATTAGTTGAATCTTTGTTTGACGACCACAGGTAAATGCAGTGAGACCGCAACCTAACTCAACCAGGACGTCTTTGCATGACTTTTTGATTTAACTAATGAGCTTCGTTGCTGCATTAAATACGAGTTTGGGATTCATGATTCAGAATTGATCATTTTTTGACCAGGAATTTTACACTTTAACTGAAAATAGTTTCTCCTAGTTTGGAATCTTTTAAATACTTTTTATAAGTCCCATCACAAAGGTTCTCGCCTTTACATTAATGCATTTGTTTCATAGTTATTATAGTATCATATTACTGTAGTAGTTAGTATACTTTATCATAGTTATGTTATAAAAATGCATAGTCATTGGGAGTCAATCCGCTCCTGATGACGAGAAATTTCTTCGGAGTAATCTTGAAACTCTCAGTAGCACAGTAAAACCTTACGATTTTGCACTTCTTCTGTGGTAGCCTTTCGTAACTTTTTGGATATGTGTTGTGCAAGAAGTATCTATCTTATGATAGATCTCACGATTAATCCACTTTTTACTTTTTTGAAAAATCTGGAATAGAGTTTGTGAAAATAAACTTAAAAGTTAAGATGAAATCTTCAAGATTGTGATCGAAAATCGAATCACCATTCAATTCACGATCATTAGATTCAATTAGAGATAATTCTGTAAATACTGCCACGAAGAGAAAATAAATTTAAATTATTTTGTTACATCCTATAGATTAAAAATGAAATTGACAAATTTTGCAACCTAATCATTAATTAATTATAGTGACTTTTTAATATTTTGTTAATAAAACAGTAAATGACAATTGCATCGTGTTCGTGCACAAGGGTTAATAAATTTCAAGTTAAGATCTCCTGTCAAGGGTAATTTACCCCCATCACATAACGTATAATTGGACTTAAAATTGTGGAAGTTTTGCTGAGCGTAATATTTTCTACGTAAAAGTGAAGTTTATGTATTTTGGGTTATATCTCAAAGTTTTCTTTATTTTTATATGCCATACACAAAGATTACTATTTGAGATAAAATTTCGCTTTCTTTGTTTACATTCTTTTAACACATTTTCGTTTTCTTCATATGCTTTTATATTGTTATGTCTGGCGTCAACAATTCTAGCTTCTGTCATTTACATAATCCCAACAAAACCTCAATCTCCAAGTTATTCTTCTTGTCAACGAACGCCTTGAGATTTTATTGACAATTTTCCGTGGCGCTAAAATGTGTAATTTTGATTAATCTTCCTAAAATCTCGCAAGTTAGTGATACATAAGTTGTGATTAAGTTATTAAGTTTTGGGTTCTAATTCACGAAGATTTATGTTTTTAAGATTTCGTGGATTAAGGATATGCAAAGCACTAATGGCGTTTTGAAAGTTGGACTAGCTTCTTAAGGGATTATTAGAAGCAGTAAATTAATGGAATTGCAACAAAAAGAATGCTAGCCGAAGATTAATTAAAAGTAATAAATCAATGAGTTTAACTGCAACTTCCAAATGTAACAAATGTTAGATTTAAGCTTCAGATATTTTGGTTTACCTTAATTGAGTTAACAAGACAAAAGCACACAGTGCAATAATTACATTTTGATAACCCAATTTAATTTTGAAAACAAATAAAACTTATACGAAACCACTGTGACGTAAAAATTATAACAAAATTTTAGAATGCTTTATAAACAGAATTAAACTGTAAAACATGAAAATTAAATTTTAAATTAAACATGGTCAGAAATTAATAATAATAAAATAAAACAAGATTACTTCAGCGATATAAAATTCGCTAGTAAGTTAATTTAATGAATGTGGGTAAAGACCCTGAATAAAAATCTCGCTGCTCTTCACGAATAATTTGATTAAACTCTTTTTATTTTGACTTTTTGATAGTCAAGAAACGGTTAACCCTATATATAGTTTACGTGAAACTCATCTCCTCAGATTTGTATTGGTAAACGAAAACGTGGATTAATGTAGGATTTATTCGTTTAAAGGATCTCTGTTTCATTTTTGAAACTTCAAATAGAACATTTAATTTAATTTATTTAAATACACATAAATACTGCAAAAATTAGAGTAAATAAACATATTTTCATCACACACGCAAGTAAATCATGCATATTATTATGAATGTTTACGTACACATATATACATAATCCAACAGGTTATTTACTACTTTAGCTAATCACTTTATACATAATTAAGTTCTTATGTAAATTTTCAAATTTTTTTATTAATAAACTTGTAGAGTAAACACCCCAGACACCACTTTCATTCTAGTATAAAATTTTATCATAATTTTAATAGTAGGTTTCGTGTTCTTTTGTGGCTCAATAGAATGAAAATTAACAATCAACGACGCTCGGGTATTAAAATCAGAACATTAAAGGAAGCTTTTAAAAACTTTCCTTATATAGCAACATTAAAAGTGAGCACTCGAGAATAAGTACCAGAATACCTTAATTTAATAATCTTGTTTACAGAATGGAAAAACTTCTGTCGCTGCTCTCATAAGTTTTGACGAATTTAAAAACGGTCACAAGCAACAAATCGTGTTTATGAATTTTAAATGTAACATAGCACTTTGCTTGAAACATCAGAATAACAAATATTTGAATATCCATACATATTTAGCCCACTAGGATATATTTAAAAATCAGTCTACACATAACATTACATAATAATTGCTTATCCACATACACCAAATTAAAACATCCTTGAATTTTATCCTTACAAACAATAAACAAAACAATATATTTTTTATTTATTTAGAAGAAATTTCCTTCAAATATCCACTCGTGCAGATGTCAAAAGTACCATAAGTAACAGGTTGCTAAGTATACAAGAATTTAAAAGTTCAGGATCAACAATAATCAATTAATTATTTTGACCGATGCCATTCCATGGCCCCGATAATAATATTCTATTCTAATATTCTATCAAATGATGGATTAAATTTTATAACATTTCAATATTGACATGGTAGTTATGGTTAACGTAAAGCGACAGTCGCTTTCTGCTGGATCAATTTTAGAAAAAGGAAAATTTTCAGCGGGTGAAACTTTAGTGCAGTTTAGATACTCGAACGCCCTGAAGCAACATGTAATAAATATATTTCAGCTCCACCCCGTAGTTCCGATGCAAATTTTGGGGCAATAAATTATCAATATCCTGAAAGCTACTAGTGTTACACAGACAAAATTACATTCAGAATGTTTTCAACATAATAATAGTAAAGTTTTAATATAAAATATAACTTTTATTGTAAGGTTGGTAATAATCGTCCATCACATAGTAAATAAAGTCTAATCAGTTCTTAAAAATCTCAGGATTTATCTAGAACAAGAAGTAAAATTAAACGAATTACCTGGAGGCTACTCGGACCCCGTTTATCAGTAGTCAAACTTCCTTCAACCTAGCTCGCGGGCTTCAGTTGAACGTAATCGCAAAAACTAGTAGCAAATAACCAATAAAAAATATGTTTTCGCAGAAGTACGCGATCAAAACTTTGGAAATAGTTGTAGATTGGTATTGAAAGTAAATTACACTCAAATTTGTTAAACATTGGAACGAAATGGGGTATTTCCCTGAAGCATAAACGTCAAACTTTATGACATATTTCCGGGAGCCCCACATCTCTTTCATCTGCTGTAGTAGAAAGCTGTAAATTGATTTGACAAAAAGTCTAAGGTAACGCTCAAAGGTTAAAATATGCTGTACCTACTGAAATTTTTTTATTTCGTTTGTTCTCCAATTCTTACAGGTTACCATAGTTGCTTTTAGTTAAAGCAAAAAGCCTATAAAAATTTCATAAAATTTCTAGGATACTTCTACTATTCAACAATCTTTCTGTTTGTCTTTCAACTATGTATATACTACGCTGGTCAACGAGAGTCGTGAGTAGTGGC
The DNA here is from genome assembly GCA_949152465.1 of Cantharis flavilabris. Lineage (NCBI taxonomy): Eukaryota > Metazoa > Arthropoda > Insecta > Coleoptera > Cantharidae > Cantharis > Cantharis flavilabris. The sequence goes on along the minus strand of OX424440.1, from coordinate 16,606,197 downwards.
GCTCTCAACAACATGGCAGCTCTATTACGTACACTTGATGTCGTTTTGAGTTTAATTCTAAATTATTTTATTGTAAAATTCCGAAGAAATAATAATTCATACAGCATACAACACCAAAGGAATGCAAACATTTGGTTTATAAACAAAACTTTCTATACCAACTTTACGTATTGGTTTAACTTAATATTTTTCCGCTTGGTGGAGTCGCGAATTACAACCTGTAAAAAAGTATCGACTTAGATCTTTGATTAAGTTAGTAGGTAAAATTATTTGTTTAAGATCCCTTGAATCCAATATTTCATATTCTTTTGCAGCACTTTAACTTTATTCTTCCCTTATTGTTGTATTTTCTTAAATTTAGTCTAAGAACAAGTTTAACAGTGTTAGCAATTGCACATTACAACTTAAAGCGTTTCCATGTATTCTAAACGTTCCTGATGACGACTAATGAGTCAGAAACATTATGTCTGCGGTTCATCTTTATAAAAGTTTGTTAGACGGATTACTGTTGAACAAGAAGTACCGCAAAGTCGAGCTTCCCGATGGACTCGTAAACTAAGTTTGCTAGGCTAGAGATTTGTCTTTTTGTAGCTTGATAATATTCTTGACCCGGACTTATATTTAACGAAAATTCTAGTTCCATATTATAGTATGCTTTACCAAGATCCGACGCAGTCTGCGGTTTAACCCTTAGCGGATACATGATTGATAAAGACACCCGACTTGGCTTGCGGTCTCATATTCAGCAAACATTGTTTCGCTTTACCAAGACACACGTTTCTGCTTCAGGTCTCGTTTATTTTTAGAGTCAGGCAATTTTGACCCATAAAACAAAAAACTTTTATTATTTTTTGTATATCTGTGCTCAAAGATCCTCGTTTCTTGTTGCAATTGCAATGAAAGCCACATCAAAGAATCGAATGCATTCTCGATACAAGGTGCTTTGTGCTTTACCTGGTTAAATAAAGCAAAAAGCAAGCTTTAAGGTTCAAACGTTTTTGATTAAATTAAAAAGAGCATTATATTATTATTTCATATTTACTTTAATTTATTTGACATTGCCATGAAAATTGCTTATCTCAATATTATTTTATAGCTATACCTAAACTAGAAAAACTAAAAATTATATAAATTTAAATGTTAGCTCCAACAAACTAAACAATCGATAATATAATTTGGTATCTCACTGTGAGAAAGTACAACAAAGCTTGACAAGATTTGCTTTTGCACACAACTCGACTGTGTTATAAGTATGCACAGACCCACCCAGGGGTCCTACAGTTTTACCCGAGCTTTAAGCCGTGGGAAGTTCGCTTACTTTAATAAATTATAGAAAAGGTTATCGACATTTAAACTTCAAATATATAGCTAGCATCTCGTGAGAGAAGTACTATGAGAAAAATTTGATGTACTTCAATCCAACACTATAACTGCTAGTCTACGATCGTACTCTATTTGATTAATACTTCGTATAACTAAGAACCACGAATGTTTATATTAGTTTTTGTTGAAATAATAATCGCTAGAATGACAATAATAAACAGAATAAATTGATTCTATTTAAAATATTAAAAAATTCTTAAGCTATAAAAGCTCACCGAAAATAATTAAAATTATGATTATGAATGCAACAATAAAAACGATAACACTTTTATGTAAAAACGCCAACTGACTATTTAATTAGCAAAGGAGTGGGCGTAGGTATGGAAATCGATAAGTCGAAACACGTTACTTTATTAAATTTTTTGAAAAACAACGAAAATGTTATTATAAATTTAAATAAATTCAATTTGGATAGGTTTTTTGTATTAAATTTTCTTTTATAGTATAGCATTGCATGCAGAGTCCGTTTCGGTACGCCAGAGGTAAATATGTAAAAAAAATTTATGAAAATAAATTGGAGGAATTTATTAAGAGCGTATATTAAATTTTCAGTTATCTATGGATACTCGAAAAGATAAATTCGTGTTTAAACATGCTTAAATATAGAAATAAGTCATTCACCTTTTTTAGGTTTCGATTCGCCCAAATGATATGGCTTTGAAATGTTTCATTTTAAAGGTTTGGAAAAATGAAATAGAACCTAATTCAGTTTTTTATTTGCAGAAAATGTCAGGGATGCCCAAAACACACTAACAAAAAAAAAACAAGCAAGAAAGTAGGTTCTAAAGGTTGTCTGGAAGAAGAATGTTGCGAACTTCACAATTTGAAAAAGTCTACTTTGCTATTGGTTATTAACTACTTTTGTTTTTGGTATTCGTCAATACCTATTATTTTTCATATGACAATTGCAGTTTTTAACATAGAATCATTAATTTTTGTACCAATTCAGAAATACAAAAAATGCATTAAATAAAAGAGTTACGGCATTGTTTTCGTGCAACTAATTTATGACCCACCAGGCACAAAAATATCAAGTGATAATTAACGGAATCCACCAAATTGTTCAAAATCCCGTAAAGCTTAGCTTATTAAGTCATTTACATCTTTTGGCAGCTAGCTTTTACAAACTCTTAAATAATCCACGCAATTTCAGTAAAGGTCCTATGTATAATAGAAGATCAATTTAAATCAGGGTTATTTTGACTTTGAGCACTCTGATAAGATCAAAGAGCGTTAATCCCGGATTAACTCTTACCTGAGTTGTATATACCTAACCGTAAGCAAATAGAAGTAGGTACATTTTAAAAAACAAATTTTTTTTATTTTTATTTGTCTAACAGTTACAAAAATTTGCAAAATTACATTAGATAATCATAAGATACAGCCCTTATGGGCTGGGATCTTTTGCATCTGAAGTTGTAAATACTTTCAATAATTGGATATCAGGAATTGGATTAATATATATTTAATTTGCATTAGTTCGTCTTTCTTGCTGCGGATCTGGCCGCTACAAGTATATTGTCGTGCTTCCGAAATTCCTATTTATTTTTTTTGATTTAATTTTGTTTTGTAAAAATTAATATTTTTGATTCTTTAAATAGATTTGTACTTTCTTGCTTTTACGCCATCAAATTGGTATTATGACAGCGGTTAATGAAAGCGGAGCTTTTGTCAAATATGTCTGCCAACAGCGACAGGAAAATTTTTTCTCCTGAAATTATTTGAAATTCTGATTTAGGATTTGTGTTTTCAAATTATTAAATTGTTTTTTTGCTTTATTTATTTATTTTTTAAAATTTATTTTAACTATGGATTTTTGACTGTCATTTTTACTGATATGTTTATGTATAATTTTGAAAATTGACAAAATTGACCTATAGAAGAGTGTTTACTTTCAATTAATTATAATTTACCTGCATTTGCATGATAACAAATTGATAAAATAATTAGATAGCGACGCGGATGGTCAATATATCTGGTTTCATTTGATTTCCATTTTATATTGAAAACTATTAAAAGTTAAAATTGGATTTACGCAAGAATACAAAATTTTGGATTTGAAAGTCTCACTGCTCAAGCGTTCGAAAATTTGGACTAGGGTTGATTATTATTACTTACCCTACCCCCCCCCCCCAACCCTAGATTTTAGAGCTTCTAAATAGTCAAAAGTGATTCAAAAGTGAATCACTCAAAAGTGAATATTGTTAGATTTTGTTAGAGCACAGTTTGTATGTAGCATTTAGCATATTGTACACCACGTCCACCTAGTGACATTAGTAGTTCCGAATAGAATTGACATTTAGAACTATGGCACATTTTTCTTCGTTCTGTGTACTAGCTAAAATAAAGTACATTTTGTGATATTGGCGTCCTTGGATTTGAAAGGTCGTGTGACAGCTTAAATCAAACGTCAATGGTTAATTTTTTTAAAATTAATAATGCGTGTTTGTATTAAATGTCTCTTGTATATGGTTTTCCGATGTCACCCATGTGGGTGGTTATCCGTGTGAACGAGGCTGGAAGATTGGAAAAATTGGATTACGTTTTGTTTTGCCTTGATGTTTTAGTGATCTAAAGAAAATGATTTAAACAGAAGGATAGGAAAGCTACATTCGATTCGTGTGAAGTGGACCATTGAATCTTGTAATGAAAAAATGCAAAAGGTAAGTTTTATTTTAATATCACTGTGGGATATTATACTTTTAAATGAAGGAAATTAAAATAATTGCAATAAAATGCAATTTACTTACCTGGCATGAAGATATGTCAATGAACAGTTAAGATTTGGGTGAATTGTAAGAAATCGTCAAACCGTAAGAACTCCTGTACAAAAATAAATAGCACCAACAGTGATATGGTATTGTTCAAAGTTTTGAAGATTATTTTATTTCATTTGATTAAATGATCTACATGAGTGATAATTAGAACTCGGATTTCGATTACCTTTAAATGGCAAAATATGTTCATTTAAATGCCAAAAATGAGCTGCAATCCCAAATAGGAAGAGGTTTATCTTGATGTTTCTTTATTAGTAACACTATCTTCCAATAATCTTTAAAACCGCACTAGGTTGTTTTTCCACTTTAAATTTAATTGAATATTAAAAATTTTAATTTTTTTAATTAAATATTTAAAAAAAAAATGATTTGTTTGATTTAAATTTTCAATTTTTTGAAAATACTTGGAATTTTTTGAAAATCTCTGGAATTCTTAAGAAATCTTTGGAATTTATTGAGATCATTAAAGTTCTTTTGAATTGGAAACTCTTTTTTTAAATTTTCGGAATTTCTTGAAAATGTTTGGAATTCTTTGAAAATCTTCAGAATTTCTTGGAAATCACTATAATTCTGTGGAAATCATTGGAATTTTTTTGAAATATCTGTAATGTTTTAATAATAAAGTCAAACTTCTCTAACTCGAATTTCAAGGGACCACAAAAAAAGTGCGAATTACAGAAACTTTGAGTTAGGGAGCTAAAACCTATATAAAACCTATATATTTAAAAAAAAATTTCATTTATAGAATAATTCGAGTTAGAGCAGTTCGAGTTAGGGAAGTATCACTATATCTGGAATTCTTTGAAAATATTTGAAATTCATTCGATTCGTGTGAAGTGGACCATCGAATCTTGTAATGAAAAAGTGCAAAGGGTAAGTTTCATTTTAATATCACTGTGGAACATTATATTTTTGAATAAAGAAATTTACTTATAATTGTTGACTTGATGTCAGTATGAAGAGTCCGCTACAGCTTACCTCATGCAATTAAAGTGCTTATGATTGCTCAATTTAACATTTTGTTATAATAATTCTTTTTGAAATCAAAATAGTAGCTTTCCGCTGTTTTCAACTGCTTTATCTATGAAAATTTTGATCAGCTGATAAGATGGAGAAAACCTTGTAAAATATTAAGGTCAGTTAAATGGCACATGAAGCCAATAAAAAGTAATCCAGAAAATCCGCTCTGGATTCTATTCAAGAATAATAAGTTGAAAATAAACTTGACTTTTTAATTATCTTGAAAAGAATGAATGTTAAAACTAAAACCAAAATCGAATAAAAGAATATATAGTAGAAGAAATATAGGAATGTGAATAGCTAATGGCAAAAAGTTAAATGTGGAGTATCAGAGAAATAACATCTTTACATTCTGCTAAAAGTTCATTTTGAACTTCTTTTGATATGTCGTACTATTTAACTTCTGAGTAATTTTTTGTAGCGATGACATAGTTAGAATTTGATATCAACAAACCGGAAGGCAGGAATATGCAACGATTACACTCATTTGAAACTACTGATTAAATTGAAACCAAGAACTGGACCTAACGATGCAGGATTTTTTAATCGCAAAACTTCGTCAAATTTTTTAACAAAACTTTGTTTTAAAAGTTTTTGTCTCCAACTTTGTTAGATTACCGAAAGTTATATAACGACTTGGATTAATCGGTAATCGTTAAATCATCAATTACAGCTGTCGAAACTTGTCTGTCATCAGACCTAAATTGATTTTTAAAAATGGATTAAAATTAAGCAATAAAGCGCAAAAATATTTTTCAAATAAAACAGAACGACAAAAGTTGAAGGTTTTACATTTTTCGTTATCGATTCGGAAACATACGAGATAAAGTTGATTAAATTGAAAAAATTGGGTTAAATTGGCACAAACCCAAAGAAGGCTTTCCTTTTTGCTTTTCTCCCATATTCGTACAGAACAGTGTTCGTGCACGCCCTAGTCGCATCGATTAAACTGCTTTATCCAAGAGCTCATTTATCACCGAGTTTTGGAAATAGGGCAAGGGCGGATGAATTTGCGATTATATTTCTTTTAGTATTTGCTCCGCTTCCCGATTGTTCATTTTTTGCATACTATTGTGTGCTGATTTATGGTAACTAAACTTCCTCAATTTTAAAAAAATATTATTAACGCCTCTCGTAATTACTTTTCATGTAGGTTACAGAGTCGTAACGATGCTAATAATAACACTGCAAAAATTTGACAAATTTTATTGTTCGAATATTTCTTTTAAATCAAGAAAAGCGACGGTTGGGGGCATTTTAATTATAGTTCGTAAGAGTCTTTGATTTTAAACAATATCATTTTAATTAAAAGATTACTAAGAATTTACCTTTAGAAATATATTTTAGGCCAAATTTATGAAGGGTTGAATTTACCACCCTTTTGCACTACTTAGAGTAAATTAATTATGGCAATTTATAATAGGCTTATTAATATTATTTTATAAATACAAAATTTTAAACATTTTGAGAATCAGATATGCTGCAGGTACAGGATGGTTCTCGAAATAATTCAGAGAAGTAAAGTTTAATTTGTTTAATCCCTACTACATGATTAGGACTTCCTTAGTATTTATGCTGGTTTCTAATTTTGTACCTTGTTAGGAAGGTCCTTTCCCTATTTAATATAAAGGGGGCGTAGCTGTTGTGATTAACGTCTTCTCTTCCTCGACATACCACTTACATCATTGATAAAATCTGTTGGGCTTCTAAATGAGGAATGCAAATTTCAGAAGCTACGGTATTCGTAATTATTCAAGTTAAAATTTTACAAATTGTAGTATTACGTACAAAAAGCGTACAAACACAACCAACAGTAGAAAGAATTTAATTTTTAAATTACAATTGAAAATGATGAAAATTTAAAAATTTATTCAGTAAATAGAGTCAAGCGTAATTAATTTGATTAACTCGACCTTATCGATCGGTCTGCATTTTTTTTTTGTATTTTTCTCACTTAAATTTACAATTTTAGCGAACGTAGAAATGGAAGTTATTTAAAGTAAAATGCAAGTTTGACAATTTTTAGATTTGCATTTAATTTCTTGCGACGTTTCTGCTCCCCCAGTTTTAGTACTTTATAACTGTGACTTTATACATTACGAAGTTGAAGTAACGGTTTACTTAACCAACCCTTTGACTTGAATAAATTTAAATTTGTCACAAATTATAAAATTTTAGTACGTCATCATCATTTTATTTTAAATTTTTCGTATAAAACTAATAAAAATGAATAATATAAAATCTTGAGGTGGAAATGGAATAGTTCGCCGTCGCCATTTCGCCTTGGGAAAGGACCGCAAGGAAAGGAAATAAATCGATACTGTTTTGTATTGTTGTTTTGCTGTGCTATGTTTTATTTTGTTGACAAAATCATACAGTAGCTAACGAAAATATTCGAACCCTTCTATGTTAACAATGCAAATTGCACATTTTGAAACCGGTTTTTGAACACAAAAAATATCGTCATCTTTATCACGGAAACGGTGAAAATAGAAAAATGATTATGAACTTATGAACAAAAATGTAGATAATTATGTTTTCAAGAAAAAATGCCTATTGAGTTTTTCATTTCGTAGCACCGCTTCCTAGATATAGATGACAATATTTTTTGTGATTTACAGAGTCTTGTTTAAGTCGCTGCCAGTCAAAATCGGGGCTGAACAATTGAAAAATGTATAGGTTCAAAATTAAAGACAATAAACATTTTAACAAAAAATGTCCATAAAAGCGATTTTTATATGTCAAAAAATGGTTTCAAAATATGCAATTTACATTGGTAACATATAAGGGTTCATATATTTTCATTAGCTAATGTATGTATATATCCCCAATAAGCTTTAAGTCGCTGCCAGTCAAAAAGTGGGAAAAACATTAAAAAATGTATGATGTAGTGGAATGTCCAAGAGAAATATTTTTTTTTACCTCCTTTTCTATCCCATAAATCCCAGCTCAATTGGAGGTCGGCATAGAAACAATTCAGAAGTCGGTTCCTTTGACACCAAATTAAAATTTTCCAAATATCCAAAAATAAAGAAAATTCTCCATTCCATTAACCTCAATTAAATTTAAATTCAAATTAACTTTAAAATAAATTTTCAAGTTTAATAAAATGGTTACGTTGATTGTAGGCGCGGCTTATCATCCAGGTGCTCGCCGTTCACAATTTCAATAATTTATTAAACTTTCTATAACCAATTATTATTGCATCTCAGACATCCAATCATCAAGTCCGTTCAATCACTTATTAACGAATTCCACTTTAATGACCAAACATGCAAATATTCAATCTCGTCCAAATTTTGAACAATTTCAAAATGCTTAAATAAAACCACAAAGCTCACTTAAGCAAATTATAATTTTATTTTTGCAAACTAATTTAAACAATGTTGAAAATATCCCCGAAATAGGGGCTCAAATAAAAAAAAACTGCGTCTGCTCTGTCCGACGGACGACAATGGAAGGAGGCACTAGTCGTTCTTTCAGTGCCAACCTTTTAATTTTTAAAAAGCGCACAAATTCAAAAATTTACAAATATTTACAAAATTGCAACTAATTATTTACAAATTCAAAATCAAAAATAAACAATCAAAAACTTATATTTACAGCATTCAAAAATATCAAACTAAAATTTAAAATTTTAAAAATTATCCTAAAAAAAATTTCCATTTCTTCCCAACTATTCAAAATTCCCAGAAGGATAATTTGGTAACACCACAATAGATACAAAATTAAACAATACAAATTTTAACAAAAACTGTCTAAAAAGTTTTGCCATAAAAGCGATTTTTATATGTCAAAAAATGGTTTCAAAATGTGTAATTTACATTGTCAACATCGGAGGGTTTGAATATTTTCATTAGCCACTGTATGTCCCAAGTGCTTTTTAAATTCAAAACGTAAGGGTCAATCCGGGGGGTCTGGGGGTCTCCAGTACATTCTTTACCAAATACCTCGAATTGACATAGATTCAGATGAGAAATATTTACCAATGAGGTATTTGGTATAGGGTGCACTGGAGGGCATTCCATGCCCCCAGACCCCCTGGATTGACACCTACACGTTTTGTGAATTTAAAGAGCAATTAAGTACATAGTAATTATACATACATAGTACAGAGTTCTTTTTCGTTTCACCGATTTTGAGATACAGGTAATAAATATTTACCGAAAATCGTCATCAAAACAACACTTCACAAACAACACGTATTAAGTATATCGAGTCAAAATTAATTTTTTCTTGCTAAATGTGGACGTTTTACAACTTATAATTCGGAAACTGTTCATTACATCAAGTTGTGCCCATTGAGACATTTGTTCAGAATGATGAGAAGTGCAACATATCCAAAAATCAGCCAAATTTACAGAAAGACATTTTCCTATAAGAATGGTGCGGGCTCCTTTAATTTTATCCAAATTAAATTTAAACATTTCGTAACCCCTTTTATCTGCTTTATTTATTGTTGTTTTGTATTTTATTTATGTTTCAAATTTTATTAAATTTTCTGCATAGATATATAAAATTAGTAAATTTTTAAATGAACTTATTATGAATACAACAAAAAAATTCGAATCTTACCTTTTAGTTAAGGCATTAATTTTTAATTGCAAAATTATAATATATTGTATTGTGACAAGGTGTAAAAAATGACAAAGGGGATTGATTGAATTTTCCCCTAATATCAAAGACGACACAAAGCTGGTTTCGATGATTTAGTGGCAGATGGTAAATTAATGAATTTCTTTCAATTAACGGTAGTAACTGCACCCAATTTTCCAATAATTTACGACAGCAAAGACTGATGTCCCCAAAACGAAATCCATATAAAAATTATGTCAAGCTAGTGGTGGACGACGAAGTATTAACTGGACTCCAATATATAGATAAGAGCAAAATAACTTATGACAACTTGATAACCAAGTAGGGAGGAAGACCCTCGAAGATGATATAAAACGGAATAGAAGATCCTACAGGTGGTATTAACAGTAAATATTAACAGTATTAAAAGTTATGAAAGCAAAAATTTTAATTTTTTTCTCTTTACAAAGTCAAGTGACGAAGAAATGTTGTTGATGATTATAATGCTTTAAATTAGTAGACTCATTGATATCCATAGTTAAATCGGAGATTTTTAAATTTTTTTCATAGTTTTTAAGGTTGCTTTCAAAATTATTTTTATAATCATTGTAGTTAGCATTTTACCGCTTTACGGTTGAAGAAAGTGAAATAAATAAATAAAAAATAAAATAAAAAAATAAAATAAATAAAAATATACGAAGTCTTTTAGCAAATCTAATGATTTGTGAATCAAAAATGAGATCTATTGTGGGAGAAATTTATTTGATTGGATTTAAAATTAATTGGTGTAAATTTTGAATAAAATTGGTTATTTTGAAAAATTAATAAATGGATTTATTATTAATAAATTAAATATAATTGATAAAACAGTGATGGTTGGATTTTTGAAAATAAAAAATAATCAAGATTGATTGGAAGATTGGAATCATAATCTAAAATTATTTAAATGGTAAAGTTTTTAATTTTAAAACTGAAATTTTAATTTTTTTAATTTTTAAAATTGAAAATTAAATAAAAGAAGAATCTTGTTAATTTGACTTTTCCTTTTATGAAAATTATTTGAAGCACCTGAACTACTTGAATTAAATTGTTATTATAGTTTGGGTTTATATATTTATAAATAAAAAGTACTAGTACATTCTTTTACAGCAAATGCCATTGAATTAACCACGAACTACTTTAATAATTTGCTAATACTTATGTAAATGTAATGAATTGAAAATCTTTTTATTTATTTTCATTATATCTCTATTTGAATAATGTTCTAATTAGCAGAATATTAGATAAGCATATGCTTTAGTCTCCAGCACCAACTAATTTATTTCTTTAGAAACGAACGAAAAATAAATAAACGGCAGAATTCAACATAAAAGTGAAAAACCATTTACCTATATCATATTTAACTATAAAAATATAAAAATCTTTGGAAGTTTTAGGAAATTTTAGTAAATCCAAGGTAAATCCAATTTTAAGAAAGGAATACTACAGATAACCTTCATTTTTTGGTTTTTCTTATTTCCCCCCCCCCTTAAAGTTTTATTTCTGCTTATGTTCTGCTAATATGGGACATCAAGAGCTATCTTTGCCATGACGAGAAGAAACAAAAAAAAATTATAAAATAATAGTTATACCCTGGCAAAGTATACCTGGTATCCGAATTTTGATATTACTCCGGTACTGTATAAATGTGAATTTATTATAAATAAGATGGAAGTGTAACATTTTCTAATAATAGATAATCGAAGTGTCGCGGCACGTGGATTTATTGTATAGTAAAATCTTTTAATAATGACATATCCAACCTGCCCGAAGCACGTGAATTCACATTTTTATTGAATAAGATGTTTTTAAACCGAATGATTTTGACATTTAATTATAAATTTTAATTAATTTCATCATTGCGTGCACGAAACGAATTTATAATAAAATTATATTTTAAATTTATTTCCACACAAATTCGTTATGTACTCGAAGAATCTGTAGGTGGCCATCGACAGTCAAAATTAGGAATGGACTGAAAAGTTTCTTTTCGGCAGACTTTCGGATTATTCCACCTGGTTAAAATTCAAAATTCGTTTCTTTGTTACATTTTGTATTAAGAAATTACGTGAAAGCATTTACAATACTCTTAAATCGTTGTTGAGAATATCAAGGATACAATTTCAGAAAACTTATTTTAATTGTTGCCAATTATTCAGTCATAAGTACTATAAATTATAAAAATTTAATTTAATTAGACTAATACATAATTTGAATTGTTTACATACTACGACGTAAAATAATATCAGTCCTTGGCAATGTTATCATTTAAGATTATTGAATAAGCGCTTATTAACTTCAGGGCTAAACCCATTTACAAGTTGATGTTATAATTGCATAAAATGCAATATTTACACACAATTGTAAAAATAATGCCATCAAAAATAAGAAACCGAAATATAGTCCCATATATTTTATAATCCTTGAACTTATCGATTATCTATACTATACAAAATTAATGCAACACCCAAAACCAAATAAAACAACTTCTCGTTTCTATAATTATTATTAATCCGTACTTCTACAAGCACAAATTTAATTTACTAAATATCACGTTGTAATCAACGACATTATCCATTTTTGTCAAAATCATATATAATTATAAAATATGATTGGAAATTTCTATTATTCCCATCGAATTGTAAATAATAAATTGAAAAGCGACATTGATTATGAAGTATCAAACAACAAAATTTGACAATTTATTTTTATTAATTAATTAATTAAAGTTCTCTTTGAATTTTGTGATTATCTTCAAATAGAAAAAAAATAGATGCTCACATCCATCAACCCAAAAATGGCATAACAAAAGTTGTTGTTCCACTGAAGATCGGTAAAAACGAGATTCTGAAAGCAACCTTGTTGAATTATCGTCATTATTATTAGTTTCAGCAGTTACCCTTACTAGACGTTAAAAAAACTTTAAAAAATACTTTGACTCTGACTACATTGGAAGGCAAAAATGTATTATAAGTTTAATTGAACTTTAGTAGTTTCAGATTGTTCTAAAACAAATACGAATATAAATACAAAATTGTTTTTACTAAAGCTTATCGAAGTTAAAAATTGAACTTTAAAATTAAAATTAAAATTCAAGTTGGACTAGCTAGACTAGGGATCAAACCCAATGCTCTTTGTTTTCAATTCAGCTTACAATCGACAACACCATTAAGATTTATATTGTGATCAGCAATATGTTTTTTGCTAGTCTGAAATAAAAATGTAATAAAATTAGTAAAGATTAATAAAGGATTACTTAACTTACCAAAATAGTGCCACCATCAAAATCCTGTCAATTTTAGGCATTATCTGAATTGTTCATAAGATGCCAAAAATGATAAGTAAACCATATATTGAAATAAAAAAAAGTTTAGTAATTAGATAAAGAACTATAATAATAGTTTGTTAATGACTTGTAAACTGAAATGTACAATATTCAAGAGCGAAGGGATAAATTAATTAAAACAAACTGTTAAGAAAATTTTAACATACTTGAGTTAGTTCAATTTAAACTTGCCGCTAAAGTAATAGATAAAATGCAAATTAGGATTCAAAATTGTAATTTTGAAGTTGGAGAGAAAATGAAAAGTTAAGATTTACGTAAATTGTAAGAAATCGTCAAACCAGTGGTAAGAATTTTATCAATGCACTACTTATAACTCCTGTATAAAAATATATAGCACTAACAGTGATTTAAAACTTATAGTCCGGGAGCTAGCGACACTTTTCATTGTCACATTTTATAAAGATTAGTTTTAGTTTATTTGTGTCATATTAGACCTACAGAAACCTAAAATCGACTTCTGCCGGGTTATCAGCGGAGCAACGATTGACAGCAGTCTGTTAAAAAATAAAGTAATCTCTTTTTTTTTCTGTTGAATTCCTGATTTTTATCAAATGGTTCCATATGTTGTCAAGTCTTGGGGGGGGGGGGCAATGTTCCTATATACAAAATTTGGTTGAGATCCCTTCAGTACTTCATGAGATATTCACTCTTGAAGTTTCAACTTTGACAGCTTGTAATTTTTGACAGATGGCAGATATAAAGTCAATTTTACCTATTCTGGATAAAGCTTTTCAAGGTCTTTAAAATAACTTATCACAAGACCAAATTGCTTTTAAAAATCTTGTGGAATTTTCTTGTAGTGGCACCCCCGATTGACAAATCGCGACGAACACCTTATTTTCACCTTTCTACCGTAAACCTTACTACCATACCAAATTTGGTCCTGATTGGTTGGATGGTTCAGGAATAAAGAGAGACACAGAATCTGACCACGGACAGACAGTCAGACCGACCGAAGGAAAATTGTTTATATTATGTTTTACACATCTTTTCGTTTCTAAACAAGGTGATCTCGAATATGTAAAAAAAATTATTTATTTTTGATTACCTTTCTTTTAACATAATCAAAAGCCCGCTGTGAATCGTTGAACCCGATTTTTGGTTTCTGTAGATCTAATATGACACAAATAAACTAAAACTAATCTTTATAAAATCCTACAAAATTTTGTTTCGCTAGCTCCCGGACTATTATAAATAAGTATACCAAAAGTTTAGAATTTTGAAGATTATTTTATTTAATTTGATTAGATGGTCTACAATCTACATGAGTGATAATTAGAACCCGGATTTCGATTAGCTTTAAATGACAAAAAATGTTCATTTAAATGACAAAAGAAAGCCGTCATCTTCCAACTCAAACACAGCTTAAATAGGAAAAAGTTTATCTTGAGATTTTTTATTTCGTAGCACCATCTGCCGGTAATTTTTTAAACCGCATTATGTTTTTCCAACGTAAAATGTATGTTTTATTTTTTATTATGTTTTTCCAACGTAAAATTTAATTTTAATTCTTTTTAATTAAATAATTCTCAAAAACATGAAGTTTTGAAAAATGCAAGGAATTTTTTTTAAATCTTTGGAATCCTTTGAGAATTTTTAGAATTCCTTAGAAATCACTTAAATTCTTTGGAAATCACTTAATTCCTTTGAAAATTTAGAAATTTTCTACAGGTATATGGAATTCTTTTGAAATATTTGGAATTCTTGTGAAATTTTTGAAAATTATCGAAATTTTCGCAAATTCTTGGAAGTTTTTGATAATAAAAGGATTTTTAATTCTTTGGAAATATTTGGAATTCTTAATAAATCTATAAAATTTATTGAGATAATTAAAATTCTTCAGAATTGAAAACTTTGGAAATTTCTGAAAATCTTCTAAATTTTTTGAAAAATATTAGAATTCTTAAGAAATATTTAGAATTCTTAAGAAATCTATTGAGATAATTAAAATTCTTTAGAATTGGTAACTTTTGAAAATCTTTCAAATTTTTTAAGTTTTCAGAATATTGTAAAATTTTTTGTGGAATTTATGCACAAAAAAAAGTGTGGAATTATTTGAGAATCTTTGGAATTCCTTGAAGATCACTAGAATTATTTGAAAATCACTGGAATTCCTTTGAAATGTTTGTAATTTTTTATATCTGGAATTCTTGGGAAATATTTGGAATTCTTAAGAAACTTTTGGACTTTATTGATACAATTAAAATCCTTTAGAATCGGAAACTTTTGGAAATTTTTGAAAATACATTAAAATTTTTAAAAATCACAGAAATTTTTTTTTGATAAATGGATTCTGAATTGTTTGGAAATATTTGGTTTTTTTAAATCTTTTAAATTTTTTGAAGATATTTGGAATTTTTTGAAAATTGCTGAAATTTTTGTGATTTCTGTAATTTTTTGATAACAAATGAATTCTGAATTATTTAAAAATATTTGGAATTCTTAAGAAATCTCTGGAATTTATTGAGATATTTAAATTCTTCAGAATTGGAAACATTTGGAATTTTTTGAAAATCTTTTAAATTTTTTGGAAGTTTTCCGAATTTTATGGAATTTATAGACAAAAAAATGTGTAAAATTATTTGAGAGTCTTTAGAAATTTTTTGAAAATCACTAGAACTTTTTGGAAATCACTGGAATTCTTAAAAAATCTTTGGAATTTATTGAGATAATTCAAATTTTTTAGAATTAGAAACTTTAGAAATTTTTGAAATTTTTTGATAATATTTGGAATTTTTTGGAAATATTTAGAATTCTTAAGAAATCTCTGGAATTTATTGAGATTATATTAAAATTCTTTAAAATTTGAAACCTGAAATATTTGAAATTTTTTGAAAATTCTTGGAAATTTTTGAAAATGTTTGGAATTCTTTAAAAACCATTGGAATTTCTTTGAAATTTCTGTAATTTTTTGATAATAAATAGATTCTAAATTCTTTGGAAATATTTGGAATTCTTAAGAAATCTTTGGAGCTTATTGAGATAATTAAAATTCTTTAGCATTGGAAATTTTCTGAAATTTGGAATGGAGTGGAATTTTTTAAGTCTTTAAAATTTTTCGAAAATGTTTGGAAATGCTCGGAATTTTTTGAAAAAATGTGGTTATTTGAAAATCTTTGGAATTTCTTGGAAATCACCTGAAATTAATCACTGGAATTTTTTCGAAATTTCTGTAATATTTTGATAATCTATGGAATTCTTTGAAATTTTCTGGAATTCTTTGGAAATCGTTGGAATTCCAAGTCCCGGATGCTAATTTGATTTTTTGATATTTAGATATAAAATTTGTTATTTAGCCCTTGATATATCTAGCCAATTTAATCTTTTTATCGATCTGTCTTGGTGTTTGTCTCCCAAAAGCTTTCTCTATTTATAACATAAAATTTTCTTTACTTATTCCGTTTACTTTGAAATATTTACTGGTTTAAAATAAGCTTCTAATTGAAAAAATGTACTAAAAAAATAGTATTGATAAGTTTCAGGAGGTAGAAATCGAAATAACTATGTAAATTTTGAAACCGAATACAATAAGATATGACCAAAAGAATAGAATGTAAGTAAAGTACAATATCATAATTTAAGCTTTATGGCAACGTTAAATTAGCAGCGTAAGATCTGTATTTAAATTATTAATTAGAATTAGTTGGATTTAGAATGCTTCTGCTTTTATTTTATCTCTTTTTTCGTTGTTCACTGTTCCCTTGATATTATGTAAGGCTGTAATTGTACCTCAGATGAAGTTTATGCGTTTGTTCATATGCTATGACATTAAATTTTAATTGGTTTGAAGTTTAAGCTTGCTTTGTAATACATTCGATTATCAAGTCACGTGATGTCGTTATGAACTAGTAAACTATTTGATAATTTATTTGTAGCATCACGACGTGATCACGTAATATGTCCATAAGCTGGATTCAACTTCTAGTAAGTTGAATAATAACAAATTTAAAAATAATAAATGTCAACTTCTGAGAGTATGAAAGTTCAAATCATAATTATAAAAAAAAATCGCAATTTGTTTCAATATTAGATATCATATTATATTTTTTCATAAAAAAATTAAATTAAAAAAAATCTTAATGGAAAATAAAGTGTACGTCGTCTGGAACCGTAAATCACTAAAAAATGTCGTTGTGAAGCCGGCGTCAATTTTCTCAAAATTGATTTATTTGTCTTTAAGATCGTATATATGAAGACATCCTGCTGAAATGGCTGACAACTTTCAATGCGGTAATAAAAATCTCATCAGAAAATATTTAAGAAAAAATCTTTATCCAATGACTTGGGATTATTAAATACATGAAGCTTTTCCGAAGAGATTTTTATTTTCTTTCTATGTCTTCGAATAGATACCAGTCAGGGTAGTCATGACATTTGGCTATAGATTTTCCGATTTGTAAAAATAGGTAGTTTAGTGTGTTCGGTGGTAGGCATTTCCACTCTTGATCTAGATGACATGATCGTTCCCAAATCCATTGTTTGTGGCTAGGAATCCACCTTACATGGTAATTTAGTTTTTTGGCCAATTGCTTCAATAAATAAATAACAAGATTTATTCTTGTATGATAAGCAAAATATGAAGATTTTCCCAAGGGAAATTATTAATCATATTATTATTAAATTTTATAAATTAAAGTTCAAGTTTACTCGCACCATTTTCTTTGCAGAACATTATAATTAAGCACAACTTCTTGTTCTTATTGTTTTATATAACTTTCAAGCGTAAAGAGCTTTCTATTATATTTTTATTAAAAAAGCTGTTTAAAATTCAAAATTCTAATGTACGAGCTTCATTAAAATGTAGTTTAGCCTTCTTGAAATTTTCATTCATTACGTGCGCGGTTAACTTATTTTTTTCAATATAATTCGAAAAATAAACCCAAGAAAACTTTTATGATGAAAGAAATTAATCAAATTATGCTTTTAATATGCAACACCATTTATCCACATTTTTGACTTCTATATACACAACACGCCTTTAACATTAAACTTTTAAAAAGTATCAGAATTTACTGAGTGCACTTTGGAAGTCTTGAATTTTTGATATGTGTGCTTTAAAGAATTTAAATTGAAAGTAAATTGAAACTATGAAAGAAGGCGAAACAAACGTAAAAATAAAATTAAAAAAAAAGTATTTTTAAATCTAAAAGTCTTTCTCATTTTAAATACATTGCTAGACATTCTAATACAAGCTCATCTCCAGCTTATCGCAGTCGTGCTGATCCGGAGCAAAACAATCCGTGGTTCTTTAATTTTAATCTATGGAATGGAGCATGCGTTGATTTTTAATTTATTTTTAACCTTTTACCTTCTCTTCCATTGTGAATTTAAATTTTTAATTCAATAATATTGAAAAATTTTCGTTCCCTCAGGCATCAAATTTATTGACTGATGAGGTAGATAAGCAGGGCCAAAAGCCTGATAGCTATCGGGGGTGCCGAAACCGTCATTACGACATACAGCAAATAAAAGTTTGTTTTATTTTGGAATAACTGCAAATAATGCATAACTTTCTGTCTAGAGCAATCATTGTACCTGTAGGTACCCGTATGTGTCTACATACTAGTACACACGAGATTTGTACAGAAAACGCCTACTACCTACGTAACATTTTCTACCCTAACTTATTGATTTACAACTTTTGCTGCTTATGCATTCCGTTCCACTGATCAATAGTTGTAATTTTTCATTAAAGTTGTTTACAAGAAAAAGTTAATGACTCGTTCACAAAACTTGACTCGGTAAATTATAATTTACCGATAATTGCAAGTCAGTTTTAAGTTACAATGCAAAAACACGTGAATGTATTAAATTAATGTCGGTTTATTTGAAGAAGAAGAAAAATAATTAATGACAAAAACATGTTATTAATCCATCGACGGTCAAAATATCTACATGTCCATCCAAAGCTCATTACTCAACCTTTTTATGGTTGCAAACCCAAAATAGCACTTCGCTTTTGGACTTCTTCAAAACAAGCTTTGGCATTCAAAAATCAAAAACTGTAACACACAAAAACACTTCCAAAACATTCTGTTTACTTCCAAAAATAGCTATTTTTATAAATTTACATGAATTAATTTATTTTCATTACCAAAGTTCAGATAGAGTTTTACTTTAGGAAAGGTAAACAATACAAATGAAACACAAGTTGTAACCAAAATATTTCGGAAAACATCAGATTAAAATGTTAAGCTAATAAAATTTAAAAGTAGATATTAAAGCAAAAATAAAAATCTAATTTGAGTTAAAGTTCGCAAAGTGCAACGCTGTTAAAGTGCAACGCAAACGTCTTCAGTCTATCCAAAATTAAAGTAACCAATAGAAGCAGAATAAAGATTAAATTTTAAAATTATTATTCTCATTTCCCCAACATTCATTTTTGAAGTTGAATTCAAGATGGCCAAATATAATATTATAAAATCAAGCAGAAAATAAGTATATACGTATACTTAAATGGCTTTTCGCCATTTACACGAAATTTAATCCAGCTTGTACAGTTTTTAAAGGGTGAATAAATGTTCTTAGTTTATTGGGTTTAACATGTATATTTGATGTAATATTGTAAGTCCGTTACGCTAGGTTACTCTGTTGGGGTATAATATCTTATCTGTTCTGTTTGTGCTTCTCGAGCAGATGTCATTGAAAGGATATGTTTCATTATATATTTACAAACAAGATAATTCTTTGTATATTTTACATAAATATATATTTTATAAACAAGTTTAAACTTTACTGATGGTTTACAATAGCTTTCCATCCACAGTAAGATATTTTAAATACCACATAAATGGCTTTTCGGCATTTAAGGGTAACGGACTTACAATATTACATCAAGTATACATGTTAAACCCAGTGAACTAATAAAATGTGTTTATTTTTTTAGAACTGTACAAGCTGGATTAATTTTTATTTAAACGGCAAAAAGTAAAGTTTCAACTTGTTTATAAAACATATGTATATTTATGTAAAATATACAAAGAATTATCTTATTTGTAAATATCATCATAATAAAAATGATGACAAATCTTGTTTGTATAATCAAAACGTTAACAAACCAAGAAATACACGGCGGCCATTACTTGTTATCGGGTAGGCATCTACATTTTATCATTTTAATCGAAGAAAGTGCGGCAACATAGTGCAGTTGTCTAAAAAGTTTATCCATTCCCGCTCAACTCAGGGTTATGACGTCATAACCCTGCTAATTTAAATTTCAATAATTTTTTTCTGATCCTTAATTCACTCAAAAAAATCCGGAAAAAAAACTGATGGACCCGTTTGATCTCTACTTTTAAATAAAAAAAAAGTAGGAAACTCCTCTACGGCCATCAGTATTGGCCCACTATTGTACCAATTTACAGCCAATATTGGAGATATTCGCGATTTACTTTATCATTGGTGTCAAAATGTCAACAACATGGCGGTTCTTATACGTACACTTTATGTTGTTTTGAATTTGATTCTAAATTATTTTATCGTAAAATCACAGTGAAATGATAATTCACTCAATAAAACATCAAAATCATGCAAAGGTTTGAATTATAAGCAAAACTTTCTATACCATCTCTGTATACGTATTAGATTAAATTAATAAGTTTTAGCTTGGTGGTGTTTAGTTAATGTAAATCGCGAATATTGATTACTTATATTGGAGCAATATTCGAAAACAATATTGAAGCAATATTGTATCAATATTGCACCAACGTTGTGTGATACATGAGATACGATTAAATCTAAGGCGGTATTTTGTGTTGATCTAAGCAAATATGTTGGATTTCCATTTTTGCAATTAATAATATTATTATTATTTCAATTACATGCTTCGGAGGGCACTTAAAGTCGGTGGTTCCCCTGTGTTGATGATTGCCGTTATCAACTATTAAAAATAGGCATTCTCCAATCCGGATGTAGCAACCGTGGGGTCTAAATGCTAAAAGCTTTCTCCAAAAGGAGAAGTCCTGGATTGAGATAGACAAATCGAGATCGTGAATTTAAATTTGCTTCTTAATTAAACAAACAATTTTATCAACATTTCGACTCACACGACTTGCTTATTTCACTACTTAAGCAGTGAAGGGCTGAGTAGAAGGGCTACTTTTGGGACTCTTTTTGCTTCGTTCATGAACCATAATGATTGAAAATGTAGAAATAAGATATTTACAAAAGCTTTACAATTTGTTACTTTTACACGGTAAGCTGTTGTTTTCTTAATTTTGAGCTAAAATCAAAATTTGCATCTTAAAATTACAATTTTTTTCAATTGACGGTATTGGTCCGACAATATCCCTCAGTATCAGAAGTATAAACGTAATTATGGATTAAAATTGAAAGTTTTGAATACAGACGCGATAAACACAATAAACGTTAATTCAACGTTAATAACTCGTGAAATTAACGTTAACTACCTTCTTAGTATTAATAATAAACTTTTTTTTCTCTCTTAATAGAGATTCAAAAGTCAGAATATAATATTAAGCTGCATAAGGAAGATTTGTTTAGTTCCCGAGAGTTACTGTTAGCAAGAACACATATAATATGCAAAAAGCCATTTTAGCAATAGTTTTTGCATACCTAGATAATTAAAGACATTCATCACAGAAATTTTCCTACACACTTTTTTGTTTATTTTCCAGACAACAGTAAATTCAAGTTAAGTAGATTGGTCCAGTAATAGGGTTAACGTATGGAGTTATAAGAAACAGAAATTACGTAAACCTGGCAGGCAAGCACAATTTCATTTTGTTTATAAAGAAATATAAAAAAATTCATTGCCGGTTAAGAATAAAAGTTGACAGAACACGGAAATTTGTATTACGACAGAGGCAAAAAGCACACAAGATTTGTTCTACTATGAACAATATCAACAATCATTATTTTATTTGTAATGATCAGTTGGGTAAAGTCTCTTTTAACCTTTACTTTCCAATAAACTGCGTCTATATTATTTATCAAACAGGAGCAAAGCTCCCTTAGGTGTGCACATTACGGTGATTCTCCCCTATTTAATTCACAGTTATTAATTGGGTAAAGCGAGCGAAATTTTTACCTTATTGCTTTCAAGTGGTTATTGGATTCTTTACTTAAAAATATTTTAAGCTAACATCACTTCCTGTTGGCGATTTAATTACTCTTTCTTTATCGAATTTTGCTCCTGTTGTTAATGTGCTTAATTTTCAGTTAATTTAAATTGTAGTATTTGGAATGCAAAGAAATTTGTAGCGACGTTTGGATGTTTACCAGAAAACCTATATAATCAGACTTAAAATTTGTTTTTGCGGTAGGA
Organism: Cantharis flavilabris; assembly: GCA_949152465.1. Taxonomy (NCBI): domain Eukaryota; kingdom Metazoa; phylum Arthropoda; class Insecta; order Coleoptera; family Cantharidae; genus Cantharis; species Cantharis flavilabris. The sequence continues at coordinate 16,583,771 of OX424440.1, read as the reverse complement.
AACCACAAATTATTAGTTTGTTATTTGTGTAATGCATCTTGTTTACCACGACATTTCAGTGTTAAGAACAAATTCCAATTTTAATTTAAGCGAAACATTTTATTTATCACAAAAGTACATTTAAAGTTGCTCAGTTTTATATGGCTTTCTAACACTTCAGCTTTGTAAATTGCAAATGCTGACGTCCTGTATAAAGAAGTACTCCCAAAAGCAATAGCTTTGTGGCGTTTGTTCTTTTGGATAAGAGCAAGTAGCTTTCATATCTAAGCAATTTAGTTCTAAGTAGATAGGTAAAGGCAGAACAACATAAAAATGTATCATCTTGGTTGTCTAATTTATAAACACAATTAGAATGAAATACTTTTCACTCGGGAGTTGAAACCAAAGTGCTCTTGACAAGAAACTTAAAAAATTATTCATATGAGGCACAAACCTACTCAATTCGTATAATTTTATTCTCCTTGAAATTAATATAGTTTCAAATTAGTTAAAACATTTTCAAAAATTAATAACTTAATTGAATTTTTAAGACAATTTTATGGTAAAGTAAGACAATTAAGTTGAAATAATTGCTTGTTAATTTTTTATTTTCATTCTTATTCATTACTTTAATTTTTTTATTTACTTTTATGTTTTCTTTTTTTTCCATTATTTTAACTTCTTTTTATTTTCAAATTGCACTTTCGTCTTTGTTTATTAAGTTTTCAGATTATGTATGCCTGATAATATTGTAATAAGTTTATGTTTGGAAGGTAGAGTATCTGAATTAATTGAAAATAATCTAACAAAAGATAAAAGTTAAAGTACAGCGAGAAGGCTTTTAGTGAGAAAATATTGCGATAGGAGTGCTCCAAGGAAGTACACTTTAGTCAGTATTGTTTTTTATTATGTATATAAACGATATTGACTATTGTTGCTATCCAAATGTTACTGCTGATTCTTTTAAAAATTTTAATGTCTTATCTATAAACTTGAAATGTTCATCTGAAATTGTACTCTTATTTTTCACTTTTTCGTACAGTTTCAGCAGTTTTGATAGAATTTGCTTTAATTAGGTTAAAAAATATCCATTTTAATGAGAGAACGTCGCAACATGATAATTTTGTTTACATCGTCCGGCTTGAGTTAATTAAATATTTGAGAGACTTATTTTTCAAATTCCTGTTTAGTAATCGATGGAGGTGATATTGTAAGATAAGAATACACAGAATTGAAAATCACAATATATATAATATTATTTCTATTTTATTAGATCCCATCAGTGGTATAATAGAAGGAAATCTCTGAATTGCGTTTTACTTATAGTGTACCATTTCACTAAACATGTAATGGACTTCTGGGTAAGGTTAATCCTAACATATTTCGAACTATCGAAATAATAGTATTTGGTGCGCCTTATTAGTAAAGTGCTTTCATTATACACTTAAGAGTTAAAATGGGTATAATGATTGGCAATAGAATGGCAATAAAATCCTTTTTTGTCGTATATTCTAGAATTTCCATTATTGTTCTAGTCATAGCTCCGTCGTTAGCTCTTTTTCAAGAACAAGTTTGTAAATTAAGTTAATTTTGCTAGAGAGCTTTGTTAACGTTTTTGGTATAAGTATATTAAACGCAAGTGATCTGCCAAGCATGATGTCTAGGTATTTTAAGTTCGGATTATAGTTCAATTTAAGTTTTGAGTTTAGTTTTTAATTACACTTTGTCTAGATTTAATTTTCGTTGATCTAAACAGTAGTTTCTATTTCTTAATAAACCCACTGTAAAGTTCAAAGTTATTAGTTCATGTTGAATGGCTATCGCAGTATCATCGGCGTATATAAATTTGTATGACAAATTGGCCGGGAATAACACTTAAGTCACAGCATAGCCATAGGAAGCCCGTTCTTTAGAATCCGTTTTTTGTTTGATCTGATATCGACGTGTACTGAAAAGAACCAGTTTTACTTAGAACGCTTTTAATGGAGCAAAGCTATTGAATATTAACTATAAAACTGTAATATATACTATATATATAGTAACCAGGCCCAACCACAGAGGGGGGCGCTCGGGGATTGGTCCCCGGGACTCGGAATCCCTCAAGAGCCCGGACGAATAACTTAATAAATTTGAATGAATAAAAAATTAGATATTGGGTTTTGTTTTTTCTTTCTTATTAAAACCTGGCGTTACCTAGGTGGAAAAAATCCCATCAGTATATAGGTGGGGTGTGACAAACCCCAAACAATGTAATATTAATTTTGTGCACCGTTTTTTTTTTAAGTTTACAATAAACAATGCTCTTTGTAATCATCTAACACCATATAAACACGAAAAGAATAATTAAAATTGTTTTTTTTAATAACAAACGATAAGGTAAAAATGATCAATTTCCGTATATCAAAAAACATAATTTTAAATTAAAGTTAATGCGCAGAATATCAATTTAAAATTATGGTTTTGGCGATTTTTTGATGTCGAATGGTAATTTATAAGTAGAGCCCGGATTCTAGGCAATAGGGAACCCGATATCTGGTATGAGGAATACAATTTATGCAGAAATACAAGATATTATACATATTATAAATGAGCGATTCTCAACCTGGGGGTTGCGGATTTATTTTAAGAGGTCGCAGAAAATTTAGCAATTTTTTCAAAATTAGTTTTAAAATTTGAATTAGATATTAGTAACCTGAATTTTAAGATTTCCCTTGCTCAAACGATTGAATATAGGATTGATAAACTTGTATCAAAACATCAAGATTAAAGAAGTCATTAAAAAGAAAAAAAATATAGTCACTTCTGCCACATACCTCCAATCATCAGTACACCAAATTTGAGCAGAATCGGTTAAAACATTTCTGGAGATTTGTTTGGTGTGTAATCTATTGGTGATCACTCAGGAAGTAGCTATTTCGCAGAAGGCTTTTTGCACACAATTCCCAATGTTACAGTACGGTTTTTTCACCAATGCCCAATACCCCAAAAAGTTTTTGTTTTAAACAAGTTTAATATAGCACACAAATTTTCAATCGTTCTAAATAATTATTAAATTACTGATAACTGTCAGATTTGACCACTTTACATGTAAATAATATAAATGACATTAAAGGAAACCGTAGGCCGCAGGTACTTCTTAATGCTTAAAAGAAAGGTTCAAAATACTGAATGATAAAATTAAATACTTTTTAGATATTGAAAAAAGCTACTATCGAATTTGATGTCACGTCATATGATAATTATTAAAATTTTCGAATGTATTCTTATATTTTTACAAGCCACTTAACAAATTTTCGCAAAAAATAGATAAATTAAGATTGCACTTAATATTTTCTTTAATTTTCTTGTTTTTACATTAGGCTTAATTGTTTCTTCACCAATAGTTGTATTTTAAAAGCTCCATCAGCACACAAAATTTTATCTCAATCGATTCAACATTTCTGGAGATATGATGACATTTTCATTTTTTTTATTGTGGTAACCCTGGCAAAGATTTCTGATGTTTTTGTAAAACAAAATAATCTCTTTTTTCATGTTGAATTCCTGATTTTTATTAATTGATTGAGAACCACTGTTAGAAATTATATGCCACATACTAAATATCGGGTTCCCTATTGCCTAGAATCCGGGCCCTACTTATAAGGAATCAGTTTACTTTTTAAAAATAATAAAAAATATTTATAGGTCCTTTGCGGATATTATCCGTTTTCTCTCTACAAGTGACTGGTGCAATGAAAAGATGCACTGGGGGGAACTCCACACCTCCCCGACCCCCCGGTTTGCCAATAGCTTCAGCTCAATCAATATTTGAAGTTGTAATTATAAATAAATACTTTTAACCTCAGGCTCAAAAAAAGAATAAAGTCCAAGAAGCTTGAAGCTGAAACATGACTTAACCAAAATAAACCAAAAACATCTTAAATTCAACTTCCGGGCGGGCAAAATTGTTATTTGTGTGCTTAGTAGGGAAACAGTCTTTTTTGTGGACAGAGATTTTAAGTATTATGAGACCCCTAAAACTACTTAGATTTTAAAATTAAATTTTGAAAGGCAACAAACAATGAGTGTATACCGGGGGGTCTGAGGGGTATGGAATACCCCCCAGTGCCCTCTTTCTTTTTGTTAAAAAAATATGTAGATCCTTTACGGATGTTATTCGTTATGCGTTGGTGGCTCATGCGTTGATACGGTGCACTGAGGGATATTCTACAGCCGCCAGACCCCCAGTTTGTTAATGGCGGTTACATCAGTAATTTATTTTTGAAAATTAAACAAAATAATAAAGAATAAATATAGGTCCTTTGCGAATATTATACGTTATCTATCTACAGGTGACTGATGCGCTAAAATTGTGCACTGGAGGGTATTCCATACCCCCCAGATCCCCCGGCTTGCCAATAGCTGCAGCTCAATCAATATTTGAAGTTACAATTTATTATAAATAAATAAGGTTAACCTCATACTAAAAAAAAATAAATGCTGAGAACCAAAATGAAGGTAGCTACTTCTACTACGATATCTTTGATAAATTAACAAATTTTAACTTTCCGGCGGGCAAAAATAAAATTATTTGTACGCTTAGCAGCAAAACAATTTCCTTTGCGGCCTGAAGTTTTAATGCTTTTAAAACCCCTAAAACTGCTTCAATTTTAAATTTAAGTTTTAGAGGCAAAAATAAAATGAGTGTATACCGGGGGGTCTGGGGGGTATGGAGTACCCCCAGTGCACTCTTTCTTTTCCTTTGCAAATTTTTCAGTAACCAAAGAGTAAAAAATATGTAGGTTCTTTACGGATATTAATTAAAATTAAATTTAAAATGTCTACAGGTGATCGGTGCGCTGAAACGGTGCACTGGGGGGTATTCCATACCCCTCAGACCCCCCGGTTTGCCAATAATTAAACCTAAATCAATATTTGAACTTATAATATTTATAAATAAATACGTTTAACTTCAGGATCAGAAAAAAAAGAACAAAGTTTGAGAACCAAAATAAAGGTAGCTAAGTACTTCTACTAGGATATCTGCGATAGATCAAATTTCTACTTTCAGGCGGAAAGTAAACTCCAGTTGACTCTTTCTATTTGTTAGCGAATTTTTTAGTAGACAATGATTTTTCTTCTTTTTACTTTTATAAGGGAAAGTATTGTAATCCACTCAAAAATCGAAATTTTGGTATTAAAATGTTTCTTATCATGTCTTGATAAGTTTTTGATGAATTGTAGTTGGATGTTCGTCTGTATGTATGTCTGTGTGTGGTTACGACATCATGAAAAGAAATAGTATCAATTGCCCAGGTTAAACCACGCAACCAAGTGTCAAAAAAATTTGGCAGAAATGTACATCATAGTTAAACTTAGAGGCCAGCTGAAAATGGTGAAAATTCGTTGAAAATTGCGGAAATGATAAAGAAAATAAAAAAAAGTTTAAGTGTCAATTACTTTTGGACCACCATTTGTTATCGTAACTTGATTCCAAACATTTTCGGAAATTAATTAAAGTTTGATGTTTATGAAATTTTGACATGTTTTCGGGTTTTACGCCTCGCGTCCGGCGTAGCGCGATTTTTGATCCCCGCAGATGCGACCTGTCGCTTCCTTGAGGTCTTCTACGTCGAACGGTATCCAGCAAGAGCGTAGCGGACAAAAATTTACCCTCTAATTATGTGTGCAAAGAAGTAAATCTGCACCTTTAATTTAACGGATTTTCAAATTTTTCAACTTTTTGACTTTTTAATGCGAACTGTAGCTTCCTTGCGGTCTTTCTCGTCGAATGGTACCCGGAAAGAGGAGATTGAGCAATAATTTTTATACCCAAATTTAATGCAGAAAGTTATGCAATATTTGCATAGTCAATTTTTTTCAAGGTATAGGCAGTTCTTGCCTGTTCCGACTTTTAAATTGTTAAGAGCAGGGGCACCGCGAAAAGTTTTGCCACGAGGCCGATGCCCGACGGGGTTCTCGACGGCCCTGTATGTAACTATAAAACTATAACTGTACAAGTAAAAGTAAAAATTATATTGCATTATGTTTGAATGATAATATTGGCAAATAATATTGTAGTAATATTGCATCGATGTTCACACTAGATTTTACCAATAGGTGCAATATTGTTAGTCAATATTGTAATAGCAATGTACATATTATATTGCAATATAATATTATTGTTTATATTGTTTACATAAATTTAGAACAATATTGACTATCATGCAATCATGTCAATTACATCAATTCATCCATATTTACAATATAATTATTTTACCAATAAAGCTTAAACATTATTGCCGTAATATTGTACCAATATAAGCTTATATTTATAATATTAACATTTAGTTCCGGACAATTTCACTACTAGTTAATAATTATTTTTTGCAATTGGTATTTTTTAATTAATTTTCCGTTTTAAAAGATTTTTTAGTAACAAATCAAAAATGGTAATAGCAAAATATCCTAGAACCATAGAACTTGATTGGTGTGCAACTCGATTGCTTATTCTTAACTAAGGAATTTACGTCTCCGTCTACCCCACTCGAATACCAAAATTTTCAAACTAACACAGCATTACATTTTTCCGCTCGGGTCTCAGAGACCCATAGTGGGAAAATAGGGTTAAAAAAATGATTTTATTTTTTTAGCCTTTCATATATTATAATTAATAGATATTAGCAGTCCATCCAATCCAATATCCATTTTGCACCAATATTACACAAATATTCACACTATACTGCACCAATATTGAGCATTGCAATCTTGATATGACACTATTAAACCAATCTTGCGGCAATATTACATGTTATTACCATTCCTGGTTTATTACAAAATTTAATATTTTTTATTATCTAATTATTTTCTTTTGTTTTTGTTTTAGAACTTTTTGATTAACCGCAATTAATTCCGCCTCTTCGCTTGAATTTTGTAATCTTTTTTAAAATTTTTATTCAATTTAGATTCAAAGACTTCTAACGAATAATAAAACCATTAATCAATTTAATCACAGTTTTGCAGCTGAAAAAGTTACGGTAAGATTGACTTCAACACCGCACCGGTAGGATGATCACAGCCCACAATAAAATAAATATAAAAAATATTATATTAAAAATAAATTTAAAAAAAAATTAAAAAAAAAAATTGGTTTAGACAAATTATCGTGACAAGTTAATTTAAGATGCTTAGGTAAATATGGGTAACCCCACGACCGCATTTCTTGAATCCACGACTGAACAAATAGATTAATGCAATAAATCAGTCCATAAACAAATTTTGTGTTAACTAAGGTTCATTTTCATAATTCCTTTGGGTAATTAAGTAATTATCAAGAACACCACACGTATGTTAATGTACGCTATGGTTCTCCGGCAGACGTGTTTTCTTGTGTAAACAAGAAATTATTAATTAAATAGAAGTCTGCTGTTTTGAAGTTAATTATAAACATATTTACGAAAACATTTTAATTATTTATAAGTTCATTAACTAAAAAATAGTAGTCTCTTAAAAATTTTACAAATAGTATTTTAAATTAAATTAGGGGATCGAAAGGTTTGAAAATAATATATGCAGCTGAGTTTTCGTCGGTTGGCAAAATTGGATTTTCTTTCTTTTTCCGAACTTTAAATTGCAAGTCACTACATTAATCAAACAAATTTAGAGCCAATAATTACTTTTTTTTTTTAATTGAGAGCTACTAATTGGTAGTCGTCAACGATAGAAATCAATCAATAAGAAGAATATACAGCAGCACTTTGTTACACCAGTGGAAAAGTTTCCAACCTGAAGCTGAAGTGGTAATTTATAATTTTTAATGGAAACTCCGATATCAAAATTATTTATCGTGTAATTAGTCTAAGCCTACTTATTAAGAAAACTGTGTTATCTAAACAGTTTGAATTTTTTAAGTAGTCATTTCCACTGTTTCATTTTTAAGCTGTCTAGTAGCAGTTTACAGTAAACAATAATTAAATCTTTTTTTTTATCTCTATCATAAGGTAACACAAAATTTTTGAACAAATTAAGAATACCTGCACATTCTGGTTTAATTACTTTGGATTGCTGCATGACATTTTATGTTGAGTCGCAACAAATTAAATTTTATATAAAACGGGTCAAGTACAAAGTTTGTTTGTATATGGAAGATTATATAGCTTCCATAACTCTAGTACTAATATGTACATATCCAAGAATAATATTTACCAATATGAGCGTAAAACGTAAAAACTAAAAGTTAAAAAAAGGCTATCAAATTCTTATTAGTCGTTTATCTAATTTTATTGTAAACTAGCTTTGTGGTTTCTTTTAGAATTCCTGTCTGAGTTGTTTACTAATATGACTAAAAGAAAAAAACTTTTTTGCTTCTTACTCTAAAAATTTTTAATTAAAAAGAAAGAAATACATTGCGCATAATCGTGAGCCTGGCAATAAGAACGTTAGATTTGCTATGCTGTAGTCGTGGGTTTAAATTCTTATAATATTTAGTCTCAGTTTAAATTAAATTTAATTATATTTTATAAAAAACGAAAAATCTTAGCAAAACAATGGTGTAGAAGAACAGGAATCTCTGTTTTTAAGTAAAATTCGGCTACATTTAGATCATATCGATCATTTATAAATTAAAAATATATAAATTGTAAAGTAGTCTTCCTGTTTCCTGTTTACAAAAGTAATAAATCAGGAATAGCAGTTTTACTATAATGTTAACAATAAGATGTATGAATGCATTATAGCTTCTCTACAACAAACTTCTTTAGAATTCATCTCTAAACTGATGAGGGGAGCAAATAATTAAAAATTAAGAATTTATAGTTGAAATCTCTATGGTGCGTGTAATTCTAGAATTATACACCCGGTATATAAATTTTATCAATGTACTACTATTAATTCAGGAGTTAGAAAGCTGTGACTGACACTCGAAAAATATTCTGCTTTATAAATCAAAACGTATTTACGCAATTCTGCCCTACATTCAACATTGGGCAGACCTAATTGTGACAAAATTAATTACATCAGGATAGCTTTCATTTCAATTGTATTACTAAAATATTAATACGAATTTAGGGACCTAAGCAGTCCCTTCTCTAAAGCTGAAAATGTAATATTTGTTCTAGGACTCCAAAATGGCTTACCGGGGTAAATTATTTCGTTTTAATTTAAATATTAAATTGTGACTGACTTAAATTTTAATTTTAATTACCCCGAAATTTATTTTTGTATAATTTCCTCCTGAGCATAAAAAAGATATGCCGGCATGTTATTACGAACGTTCTTTAATAATTTATTAAGTTTGTGTGTTATGCTTAGATGTTATCGTTAAATGAATTTGTTGTTTAACCATGCGCCTTTATTATTGTTATCATCTCCTTCACTATGTAATATTGATTTCAAATTTTGGGAGTAATAAATAAGTTTTAGGTTTCCAACACGGATTTCTATGCAAACCGTTATGCTAAATGATATAAAATTGTTATTACAAAAAGACTGTAATTATAATTTAAAAGCTGTTAATTTAGATAATTATCGCTTTTTATGCAATAACTTACGTTAAAGTGAGATATTTTCTTTTTAATTTGTAATTAAGTGTGATAACTCAAACCATTATTACTGCTGTCTGTGTTATGTAATTTAAGTAGTTTCAAATTAAGTTTATCTATTAATGAACTTTGTTTAGATTTTAATTAAATAATTATTTAATTAAATAATTTATAATTGTTGAAAAACAAAACTTTAAGGAAATTAAAATGCAAATTGAGTTATTGAGGCGTTTAAGATTCTCAAAGAATTCGAAAACTACGTTAAAACCCTCGAGTATTTATTAAGCGCTGTATAAACTGCCTAAATTACAAAATAAATTAATATTTGTGATAATCAAATTTAAAATAGGAAATTTTCAAAGAAAATCAAACTAGATAATTTTAAAACTAAACTCAAATTTTATAGCTCAACCTGCATTAATAGAATTAATTTTGTTTCGTTATGTTGTCTTTCTTCAGATAAAATAGTTATTTGTACAACAAGAAAAGAAATATTTTTTTCTTAGACATTTTTAGATCCACTATTTCCGATGTATGTAACATTTCAAAAATATATCTACATAAATATACTTTATTTTTGTAAAATTTTAAATGCAATACTTTCATTTAAAAATTCATTCCAAATGCTGCTCCGCTACAATTAAATTAAATTCGATATAACGAATATAACCAACATAACGAATCGAAAATTTGTTACAATAGCAACTTAGGTAAGTTAATTACATCATAATTATTATAGGAGGAAAATTAAATTAAACTGAAGCTTACTTCTGACAGAAATAAATATAAAGAGATTTTGTTAAAACGACCAGCACTTAATATTCAAAAAGGGTTTCGTTTACAAAATCTTATCAAAATAAAATAATCGCTTTCAAGTCTGACATATTCAAAATAGATTTAAATCATATTTCTACTTTGTTTTATTTACATTATTTTGTAAAAAGAACAAGTTTCGTGTTTCAATTTTAATAAAATTTTGTATATTTTATATAAAAAACTGGACAACTTGACCCTCATTTTTTGTGATAACAATTTTGGTGATCCTAAATATACCTACCTTTTCAATGCAGCAAGAATAAATGTATGCAACCACAACACTTCAACCAGATAATGATCCAAAACATATTTCGAAGAATATTAGAACCCAACTACATTTTAGAAAAAACTATTTCACTTTAATTTTGAAGTGCCTACGTAAATATTAAATAAATTTATTGAAATATCCCTGAGAAATGACAATGTAGATCGATTAACTGATTTTACTTTTGTAAGCAAGTAATCTTTACTACTGCCAATGAAGCACTTTTGAAATTTTGTTTTGCTGAAAATTAAATAAAAATAAATATAATGGATGTGGAATTTAATTAGTAGAAAATCAAAATAATAAAATGTCAACATATCAGATCAAGCTATACGTTTATTCCAATTCGACAGATAATTTATGTATTAGGTCCATAAGAATGGGTTCCCAGACGATAAGGAGTCGGTGTGACCTACTATATTGTTACATTTTGGAATAAAGAATCACATTTGTTTCACCGAGTTCAACTATAAATCAAAGATAGATTAATTGTTAAAGAATTTGAATTCATTCTGTTTATACACAATATAAATTTTAGCTAACTGCCGGATACCCGGTCATTACTCGGAACTATCAAATTTTTTCAATGTCCGGCAATAGCTCCAATCCGGCATATTTAACAACTGCCAAATATTTAAAACCCGCCGGCTTTTTTCGCGTATTACTACAAAGTAATATTTATTTAGAAAATTGCAAATTTTTTTGGGATTTATTGCATAAATAAAATTTTCAGTAAAAAATGTAGGTAAGCAAAGAGCGAAACCGTATAAATATACCTCACCTTTAATTTCCCGTAGGCGAAAGACCAATGTTGAATAAGCTTTAGAATTTTTTTGTATTTATCGATATAATAACCACGTAGTTAAATTAAATCATCATAGAGAAAATGCTACCAATTTGAAATAACCGTCATTTGAAATAGTACGAGTATAAAAATGAAAAGGTTTCAACGTTTATTTACATCTAACATTTTAAGGCTGATTAAAAAATCAAAAATATCGATTCCATGGTTGACCCACTGGCTCGGGTTGTTACGACATAAAATGCGAAAACAATTTATTTTTAGACAAAATAATACTACCTAATGCTGCAGATATATTTTATTATTAATTTGATGACTTCTGTTTTAATCATGGTAGTTTTATCATAGTGTGGGTTAATGTAATGCCGAATAAAACTACTTTTAACACTTAATTTTAAAAAAAGAGATTTTTGTCTGGTCATGCAAAATAAACCAATAGATATTTTTAGTATTTATTTAACATTTCACTGTACTAAACGATCTGTCAGGTCTTTCATTTTTGTTAACCATAACAGAGATTAGTGATCGGTCAAAATAGTAACAATTTTGCCTTACGTTTCAATTAAGAACTGTAAACGCTGTTTCTTCGTGGCGGTTAAAAATACTGGAAAAATACTAGAGGTTTTCCTTTTTACACACAGAAAATATAACTATTTATAATCCAAAATATTGGACTGAAAACTCCTAGAAGGCGAGTCCCATATGGACGCCTAGGAGAATGCTTGACCGGACGGACGTTAGGTGAGAAATACAACACAGTATCAAAGGCTAGTACTTAAATAAACAAAACGCTTCCATGTTTGTGCCTAGAAATTCCACAGGCAGAAATTAAGTAGAAGAGGAATAGATTTTTTTTTCATCAAGATTGTAGATGCGTGAAAATAGCTTAGGAGGAATCTAAGAATGTAGCTTCTATCCACTAATGTGGGCTGGAAACTTCAATATTTAAAAAAGTTGATGATGACTGATAAAGACTTAGGACTTAGGACTTATATTTTTTACATCTCCTATTTTCTTGCTGTTTCAAACATTTAACACTAGAAATGTTAGATTTATAAGATTTATTTCATCCCTGATGAGCAAACATAAAATTACTTTTGGACTTAGCAGCGAAACCAGTTTATTTCCAATCCCAAGCTCTAAACATATTATTTAAGTCACAAAACAATTGATGTAATCCGGGGGTCTGGGGGGTATGGAATACCCCCCAGTGCACTCTTCTTGATTCTGGATTTTAGGAAGGAGGGCAGGAAGATATTCCTTCGCGCAATTAGGCCACTAAATCGGGCCCATTTCAGTGACGGTGATATCAATAAGCGAATGTAAGCAAAGCTTAGGGGTCCGGAACCATAAAGGCTAGTAAATCCCAAAAAGAAGATTTTTAAATAATATACGCAATTCAAAATGAATACATTGTTTTTTTTTTGCAATAATATGCGGTATTGGAGTGATACGAATCACATGGAGCCACCAGAAACCTCTGCACCCAACAGTATGGTGTGCAATTTTAAGAATTGAAATCATCGACCCTTACTTTTTTGAAGAAAATGATCGAACGGTTACAGTCACTTCTGCACGTTACCTGACCATGATCCAGGTTTATTCTTGCCTCAGTTGGAAAAGATGCAGCTGGAAGACATCTGATTTCAGCAGGACGGGCGCCACAACCTACACAGCAAAGATTTACAAAGAATTCTTGCAAGACAGATACTCGGGGCGCTTCATCTCTCTAAAAGGCGATTTCCCATATTGATTTTCCATCTGCCCTTGCGCTGCTACACGCTGGAAAAGATGAACCAGCTTAATATTTTGTAGAAACTCCATGGTGTTATAGCTAGCCAAATGTTGAAGGAGGCAAAGAGCGTGAATTCCAACAAAAGCAATTTTTTGAATTCCAGACAATTCAGAATTCAGAATTCCAACAATTTCCATGAAATTTCAAGAAATTCTAGGTGCTTTCGGAAATTTACAAAAAAATTCAGAGATTTCCAAGAAATTGCAGTGATTTTCAAAATTCAAGTATTTTATAAAATTACCTTAAAAGTTACTGAAGTCTAAGGAATTTGAAGAATTTTCAAGGATTATTTCCAAAAGTTAAAAATTTTGGTGATAAGCAAGTAATTGTCAAATTTAATTTAAGAGAAGCATTCGGAAAACCTAGAGAATTTTATTTTCATGTTGAATTTGGGTAGCGGTGTTTTGTTTTGATTTTTGAGAGGCAACGATCGCAAAAACGTGTTCCATGTTAAAACAAATTAATAATCCAAACATAATTGTTAAACAGCCGTGACATACAAATTTATATAATTTTTTCAAGTGTTTATGTTGATTATATGGGCAATGAATTGTAAATATGGAAATTTAAAGTTACATTAGCAATAAAACTTATACGCTTTGCAGCTTGTACCCTAAATACAGTGCGACGCCTTAAAATTAATGGCTCACATTTCTCTCGGATGCAGTCTTCTTGAGTTTGAAGAGAAATTCTTTGATATTTTTTCTAATGTAACTTCAAATTAAATTTAAATTTGAACAATCTCGTTCTTCCTCTGCTATATTAACTGGAGAGGCTAAATAATAGTAGCTTCTAGTAAAAACGTTTAGGGAGAAGAGACAAATACTTCATAGTGATTTTGCTCTAACAACTTATTCCATCAGTCCCCTGATCTTTTTTCTTCTACACTATTTGGAACAAAAAAATTTACATCAGACATTTGCAGAGAATTGGGAATCCGTCATTGCAATTTCAATAAAATAAAAATGATTGCTTAAACATTTGGAAATCCATACAACGATAATTTTTTAATGGATAATTTAAAACCCCTAAAACATACTCGGAAGTTCAACATGTCCCTTTATTTCATTTTTTATTAAACGACCTAATGGGCTTAAGAGTTTCTCGCATAAAAGCGTTATTTTTAATTCAAAAATGACATAGCAGAACCTGTAAAATTTTTATTGGGACTCGAGATGATGGTGCTGGTTTTAAAATTCAGTTGCCCTCGAAAAAAATTCCTTTGTCGTTTCAACTTAATTTCATATATTAGGAATAAAAATAAAAGGGAGTCTACATCATGGCTTTTAATGTAAGAGCATTAAATTTCTCGAATCGTTGACGTTTCGCAATTGTAACAAAGCCACTTTTAATCATCGATGATGCTTTATGTGCGAAATTATGTTATAATAAAGCGGTTATTGTTTTTATCAATTTATATCGCAATTACGTTTTAGTACCTAAATCAAATTTTGCAATTTCTCCTGTATAAAAACAATAACTTTTATAGTTTTCAATAAAACAGTCGACGAATTAATTTTTAAAAAACAACTTCATATTATTTGATCGTCGAGAAATAATCCCATGATGTACGATGTCTTAGACAGGAATTGCTTAAGTAGCCATTTCAAAGTTTGTTACTTGAAACCTAAATAGGGGAGAGAAAGTTACATTAGACATTTGATAAGATGCTTCAAAATCTGATAGGGACGTACCAAATTGGTTTTAGAAATCAACTTGAAACTTCGCTAATAAGTCGAATTTTGCAATAACTTTGCGTGGATTATAATTAAAACTTTTTTGGATTCGAAAGACTAAAAAAATATTTAAAAAACTTTAAAGCTTTTCATTTCGATATTACTACCAAATTTCAGTGAGACTGATGTTAAATGAATATTTTTAGCAAATGCAAACTTAAGGAATGTTCAATATACAACATAAAATATAAAATATATAAATTTTGAGAAAACTTGTACTGCTTGAATGAGTGCAGCAACAATCGGTAAGCTCAACCCTACATCATGCCTGGAAGGCCCTTTGAAGTTAAAGGGTGACTAGCTTTCTATCCACCGTCGAGAGCGCGGAAACTCGTGAATTCTTTAACTCAGATTATTGTCGTTCAGCTAACTGTAAAAAGAATTGCTAGTAGTTAGGGTGACATGTTTTAAATTCTAACATAGGGGATGCACAAAAATGCAAAACAACATTCAGCAAGTCAAAGTTAGTAGTAAACTGAGGGGTTAAACCAAAGGTTTAGTCTCGCACAATAGTAGCAAATAAAACCTGAGACTGAATAATATTTAACAATTAGGCTACTCTGAAGGAGTAAAATCAAATTAGTCTAGGTAAATACCACATAGACATAAAGCGTTTTGATTTGTCCCTGCTATTCTTGAATTTTGATGTTTCAGGGTTTACACTTTCATATGCTCAGCTTCTTTTTTCTCTGTTTTCATTCGCAGAGAAGTTACGCTTGAATTAATCTCAAAACAAAATTTGACATAATGCATGATGATTATCAAACATCCATCTTGAAAACAATAACTAGAACATCAATATAACAGGTAATTAAATGAGAAATTTCGACTGTTAAACTTGATAAATCACAAAATTTTAACTTGATCAACTTGTGTTAATCCAATATCCAAATTATTTCTTAACTCTTCAAAGATTTTGCGGTATCTTACCTACCTAGAAATATGTCAATTTTTGCTATAAGTAATATATTTTCGATCAACTAATTATACAAACTACTATAAAAATAAAACCTTCCAGTACCGTTATGCATAATTATATTATGTCTATTCTATATCCTTCGGAATATTATTCGTATAAAGCTTTGCTAAAGTCAAATCAATATTATCTTATTTTCAAATTTGTATGTCTGGAAATTAAGATAACAAACTCAATTTTACTAAAATATTAAATTTTTATTGTTAAAAATTTAATAAAAATATGATAAAATAAAAAAATTTCACTTAAGAAAACATTAATCTTCTAAATTAATATTGGAAGTATGCGATTCTCAAAGTCTCAAAACCCACGGAAAATATACATAGACCATCTTTTTAGCTTAAAAATTAATTTTTAAACACGCCATGACGTCAGCACGTACAAAAGCAATAATACCAACGCAGAAAACAGTAACCAGTTTTTTAACACTAATACTGACGCGGAGTCTGTCAGACTCCTATCAAAATATAGGGTTTTTAATACTTTTAGAGCTGATATGTAAATATTTTATTGCTCATGAATTAGGCCCAACATATTTTCTAAGTATTTATTAAAAAAAATACTTATTTTTGCAAATCAAACTTTTAAAAATAACCAATAAAAGAAAGTGTGTTTTTTTTCTTACTTTCAAAACATATACTTCCAAAATAGAATAATGTCTGTATAAAAATTTAAGCAATTGTATTTTCCAAATAATACATTGAACATAAAGGTTATTTAAACAAAATAAAACATTTTTTACATTTTAAAACTTCAAGGTAAAAAAATCTGCAAATGGAAATAAATGCTTTTTTTAAACGCATTTATACTTATCTTCTCGGTCTTTACAACCAATCTATGCAACATTTACGCGAGTATTGCAGGCATATTGGTTTTTGACATTTTGGGTTTTGACAATTTGGGTTAACCAATGACACTTTTAGAAAGTTTAACCCAAATTTTTTGGTTTAACCTGTAACTGAAAAACTGGGCATAATTGGGTTTTCGCGACGTTAACACTGACACGGAGTCTGGGAGACTCCTTAATGCGTATAAGTCAAGCTTCACAAAGGTCACACAATTATCACTTCAACCACTCAAATAACACTCGAAATTAGGAAGGTACTGGCAGTAACAACCACCAGAAAAATTTCTGGAGGAATAGGCACTATGAAATGTATAACATGAAATGTATAATTTCGAGATGACTCTAATTACACAGATTATACCGTAGATGAGCATGCATCAAGAGATTAAGATTAACACTGGGGGGTATACCCTATACAGGGTGCCCGTTTTTCAAGCTCCACCATAAGGATTTCAGTTATTATAAGAGATACTAGGTCGGTTAAATTCATACCAAATGATCCCCAACCAAATGATCCTAGCACAAATTCTGAAATTTAAAAATAATTAAATTCAAAAAATATAAGAATAATACAATACGTAGAAAATCAAAATTCAAAAAATTTAAAAAGGAGACAATTAACACATAACAGGTCTGGATTAAGAAAATTTGAAAAAATGAAAATTTCGTAATACGAAGTACAATATAACGTTATTTCATGGTTATTGCCATTCATCAGTTGTACGCATCGATTACGATTACATTGTAAAATAAGAAGAAAAAATTTTTCAAACTAAACAAAATTATCGACTAAATTGTACAAAATTGACTTACCATAACCTCCAAAGATTATCAAAACTGAACTTGTTACACGAGGTATGAATAATTTAAAAATGATTTGAACTAAGAAATTCGTTTACCTAGCACTGCTAGTTTGAAATCCGAAGGCATTTCAAACTAGCAGTGCTAGGTAAACGAATTTCTTAGTTCAAATCATTTTTAAATTATTCATACCTCGTGTAACAAGTTCAGTTTTGATAATCTTTGGAGGTTATGGTAAGTCAATTTTGTACAATTTAGTCGATAATTTTGTTTAGTTTGAAAAATTTTTTCTTCTTATTTTACAATGTAATCGTAATCGATGCGTACAACTGATGAATGGCAATAACCATGAAATAACGTTATATTGTACTTCGTATTACGAAATTTTCATTTTTTCAAATTTTCTTAATCCAGACCTGTTATGTGTTAATTGTCTCCTTTTTAAATTTTTTGAATTTTGATTTTCTACGTATTGTATTATTCTTATATTTTTTGAATTTAACCATAAATACATACTAAAAACCACAAATTTACTTAAAATTTTTTATTTTGAGTTCTTTTTCTAGTTTTACGCCTCACGGTTAAAAAACGTGGTAAATTTTTGAATTTTGAATTTTTTCAAAGTTTTTAGAAATCATATTAAGAGGGCAGTGCCTTCGGATTTCAAACTAGCAGTGCTAGGTAAACGAATTTCTTAGTTCAAATCATTTTTAAATTATTCATACCTCGTGTAACAAGTTCAGTTTTGATAATCTTTGGAGGTTATGGTAAGTCAATTTTGTACAATTTAGTCGATAATTTTGTTTAGTTTGAAAAATTTTTTCTTCTTATTTTACAATGTAATCGTAATCGATGCGTGCAACTGATGAATGGCAATAACCATGAAATAACGTTATATTGTACTTCGTATTACGAAATTTTCATTTTTTCAAATTTTCTTAATCCAGACCTGTTATGTGTTAATTGTCTCCTTTTTAAATTTTTTGAATTTTGATTTTCTACGTATTGTATTATTCTTATATTTTTTGAATTTAACCATAAATACATACTAAAAACCACAAATTTACTTAAAATTTTTTATTTTGAGTTCTTTTTCTTAAAAATAATTATTATTCACTTTGGGGATTATTTGCTGTAAAGATTATTTGTTAGGAGATTATCAGTCCCGACACCAATATGTGATTTCTAGGGGGTTTTGCTCTCCTATACAATATTCATTAGCAATTACTTCCCCCGATTTTATAAATCCAAGATTTGTATTCGTGCTTTGTAATTAATTTTATCACATAACAGCCTTTCTCTCTTTCAGAACCAATACATTTATAAGTTGTGGCAATAAATTTTATACAATCGGTTGGATACTGAGGTACTCAGTGCGTATTGCCTAAACCTACAAATGTACTTATTTGCAAAAAGTGATAGTCTCTTATTAAGTAGGTAAGATTAATTACACATACAACATATACACAAGTTCTTAGTTTTTGAAACCGGGGGGTTTGGGGGGTGTGGAACACCCTCCAGTACACCTAAACAAAATTGTTCCTGGAATCTAACTTCATATAGATTTTTCCAAATGTCTTTTGTAACCTAGATCCAGTAAAGCCCAGTAAAATCACAACTTTAAAACTGGAATCGAACTCTGTTTGCTATTTGGAATATGTTCGGTAGAATGAACACCTATTTGTGATTTTTAACAGACTTACAGGTATACTGGAGGGTGTTCCACACCCCCCAGACCCCCCGTTGTAAAAACTGAAAACTTGCATATAGACATGTTCTACGTGTTTGCTGTTATTTTTTACTGAATGAAATAGCAAAAATAAGCGAAAAAATTAAGCAAAAAAACGAAAAATTGTTTTTACAATTTCAGGGTACAAATCTTCTCCCAAATCAACTTTCTTGCTACAAATATTAACTTTTCTCCTCTCTAGTTTACCAAAAGAAATGTAAAGGCTAAAATAATTGTTGAAAAAAACAATAAAATAATAGGAGGGGGGACATCCTGGATGATGAGGGAAAACGGAGGTCATATTAGGATTCAGAAGGTAAATTTACATAAGAATCAGAAGGAATGGTATCAGGGCTCGAAAAAAAATTGATTTGCTGACCTGTGTTATCATTAGGGGACGTCCATTAACTACGTGGGCGTTTAGGGTGGAGAGGGTCAAGCCGAATCTCACCCAATGTCACGTGGGAAAGTCTCGATAAATATCACGTAGATAATTTAAAAAAAAAACAAATCCTACGACATCTCATCACCAGGGGAAGAGGGGGTCGAAAAATCGCCTCACGTAATTAATGCTTCCCCCCCTACTTATTTTATTTTACTTTACCAATTAAATGAAAAAAAATATGATAAATCACAATTCGTGACTTCTCAGTTAGCGTTTTATGAGTTATTGATATGATATGGATATCCGGCCCTGCGGAGAAACAGTCCTGGTCAGAAAGTAATATCTTTCCCTAATCAGCTAATCAGTTCATCTCGTTTTGCTGGATATATCCCATTCGGTGTACTACTTCTTCAAGGTTCCTGCACCTTGTACTTATTGACATGGTATCACCACCATTCATTGCTTCTGCACATATCGGGACTTCATATAGCATTATAGACTATACTATGAATTCCAAACGCCTTCTCTTCGTAACTATTGTTACGTGCAATCCGTAGTTTAGGTGTTTTTGCAGATCTACATATACCATTTTTACATTTTCGCTGAGTGCAATAGCCTTGCCTAGCAAAGTTATTTTAATTAGGGCAAAACTTCTTTCTCTCAATAAATAGGACCGCCTCCGCCCGGACTGACCAAAGTCAGTCCGATACCATGAATTCATGTTACTTCTGTTTTCAATGTGACCCTTAGTTTTTCCTCTAATTGGTTTTCGGCGTTAACCGTGACCACGACCATATTGGACGTTTCAAAAAGCATCGGACCCGGAACCGAATCGGAACCGTATCACGGTGATGCGTCTGTTCTCTATTAGTTCTGTTATGTATGGCGCAACCTTTCTTCTCCTAAGTTCTATCAAGATTTTACGCAAACTGGCCGAGTTAAAGACGTTCTTGATATTTGAAGGGCCTAAGAAGCAGTACGTTGTTGTTCTCCTGGTGCCGTTTTTTTTCTCGCATATGCCAGCTTCAGTGTTTTTGAACTGCTTGGATGGTTAACCTTGACTTCGAAAATCGATGCTGGCTAGTTTTAATCTTTAGAATGGCAGTCCTTCCAACGGCTTACCTAGCTACTCACAGGTAAAAGAAGCAGATCAGTCGATATGGGCTGGGGTCTTTCGGGGGTTAATTTTCTTTCTTAAGCAATACAAATGTCGTCTTCTCCCAGTTCACCGGGTACTCCGCTCTTCTAAGATGGTTGTTGAAAAGGTTTGCTTTGGGGGATTCATTTATCTCAGATTTTTTTATGAGAATGTCTGGCACTTTGTTGGAACCCAGGATTTTGTTGCTCTTTATGCCGAAAAAAGAAAAAAGGATATCTTGCTATAGTATTTTAACCGGGGTAGTTGTCTGTCTGTCATCGTGAGTTGGAAAGAGTGAAGATAAAATATTTTCTATTGTCTCTAGTTATACTCTGCGTAACAAGCTCTTTGCAATGCCACAAGTATTTTTCTGGAGCTCCTTCGATTATTTTCTAGCAGGATCTCTTTTGGTTAATGTTTATAACTGTAACAAATTTTTGCAATTTGTTTAATTGCTGAGTGCGCCCCTGCCTAGAGTCTAATTGGAGGGGATGGGAGTTTCCGTTTTCTAAACGCGAGAGCGCAATTTCCGGGACTTTGATGTGAATTTTCGTAAGTGTGAGAGTGTTTTTCGTGTGCTCGTCAAATTTTTTAGTAAGTTTTTTTACTTTTGGTATTGAAACTTCGTAGGGAGACACCTAATTTTGACGATATTCTTTTACTCGTTCGATCTGTTGTTTTGTGCTGACTGGAATTCCCATATTTGCTTCCGAATTGCCAAACATTAATTTAAATAATTTGCAATGGTAAATTATTTTGTATGGAACCAACCTCATGGAGCTTATCGACCGATAGCTTTTATCTTGAAATTTGAAATTTATTAACAACTTAAATGTTTAATTTTAATAATTAAGTTTATTAACTTATTTTGGTTCCGCAATTAGCGTATGCTGTTTGTTCTTAATTATGTTACTCCGAAGGAAAATAGTTGAGGCAAGTATCTGCGACTTTTTGTGTTTTTGGCTGCAACTGCCGTTGCCAGCACACTTCTTGCAGATATTATTTTTTCATTTGAATGTTACCTTTTTTCGGAACTTATGACCCTCGCTTTCCGCACTATCTACAGCTGGTATAACATCTACAGGGCATCTACAGAAAATAAAAAGCTAGTTGATCTTTTCCCAGCGTGTAGAGGAAAATTCTGGAGGCCCCATGAGGGGAAAAGGAATTGTTAGTTTTCTGGCCTGGCATATCGTTGATGCTATCAGTGTTAGGATTAGGAATTTGGTTTTTTAGAACCAAAGCTTTACCTTGGGTGAATTTAGGTGCTGCACTGATGGGCACAATTTCTTTGCAGGGTAGGAGATTGGGAATTCGGTTGATCCCGGAAGGGGCGAAGGAATATTTTTATTACATAACCTACCAAAGTTTTATCTTACTTTCTTCCCACGACGTTTTAGCCTCATATGTTGATCGGCAACGTCTTTTACTTTTTCGTTCGCACGACTCGTCATTCTGCGCTTTAGCAACGGGATGGTGATCTCGTCTGTCCACTAATAAATTCCCCCTTTTCTAGCTGATTTTGGTGGTAGGCAGGCATTGCATACTCTCTTATACAAATAAAACAAATTGAAAGATACGCTCCTAATCTTTCCTGATGAAAGGTTGACATAGATCAATAAATGACAACATTCCTCCATCCAACCACCCGATTTGTCACAAACAAAAGCAAGTAACATGGAAACCTCAAGTGAAAAACTCGAATCCCCAGGTGTTAAAACAAAAACAATGCCGTGAATCTGTGAGAGAGAAACTCAGCTGAAAGGTTTGTGCGTCTGAATAGAGACTGTACCAGGCACTTCAATGCTACTTCAACTGACAGTGTGACAACAATTACATAAGCAAATCCTATTATTCAAAAATATAATGTCAAACAATGATATTTAAATGAAACTTACCCTTTGCAGCACCTTTTCATTACAAGATTCAATGGTTCACTTCACATGAATTGGATGTCGCTTTTCTACCCTTTTTTTAAATTAACTAAAATAGCAAAGCAAAACATAATCAAACAAAAATTTTCTACCTAATAATTGTGTCACCAATCTATAACATCGTAGATTGCATTGATTATAACCAAAACCATCAATTCAAATCACATTACAATTGAAAATTAAAATCTTTCTAACTGGTACGTCCACATCTACACTTTTTTTAACCCAAACGAAAAATGTTGTACCACCCAGTACCATCGGATAGTCAACGCTACAGAGCTAGCAGGTTTTCTGACATGAAACCAGATATTCTG
Organism: Cantharis flavilabris; assembly: GCA_949152465.1. Lineage (NCBI taxonomy): Eukaryota > Metazoa > Arthropoda > Insecta > Coleoptera > Cantharidae > Cantharis > Cantharis flavilabris. The sequence goes on along the minus strand of OX424440.1, from coordinate 16,560,736 downwards.
ACGATGATGAACCATGTATCTCATCACAGACGCAGTCAATTCCCCATCCTCGTTCGCACGGAGCACCACCCACATGTGCGATGTCGGAAACCAAATACACGTGTATCCAAACAACACGCACATACTAAATGCTTTCAAACAGTGTCTGCTTTATAGACCGTGATTATTAAAAACCAACGTCAAACAAAAAATTCTGAAGAAATGAAACTTCGTTAAATCGTCAGCAGCAAAGAAAATTAAAATTTTATCGGAGCATTAAACACAACACCGATAAAACTTTAAATTTACTTATAGCCGCCTTAAAATGACAAAATTAACGTCATTCTAGCGACAGGAAACAAATAAAAATGTGATTTAATTATATAATGCCAGTAGTTATCACTAGGTGAATACTATGTACCCTAACCCTAACAAACTTAAAGAATGTACTTACTCCATACTTTTAACTAGCGCTCTAACTACTTGCAAAATTAGCTAGAGAAACATTTAAATAGTGCCGAAGACTGGACAATTACCTCAATCGCCGACTATACCTATTACCTTCTAGTAATTATATGTAAAGTTCACAAAGCGGCATCTTAACTTCAAGTCGGCACTGTCTGTTGATAGACAATGAAAACCATCTATTAATTATATTTCGTTGATGAAGTCATTTTGACTTCAACCGGAATGATTGCCAATATTTTACACTGATTGCAATTTTAACATACAAATAGTTAAAGTCTCAACTCCAAAAAGCAGGAATAACCTTTATCAAATAAAAATAAAATTAAAATATTATAAATACAAAAATATCAAATTATTGACGACAACGAATGTTAAATTATAGCGTAGAAAAGCCTTTAAGTACTTGAAAAATATTGACAAACTGGTGCTAGGCAAAAAAACAGTTGGTATTGTTGAGCTCCTCAATATTCAAATATTTATTTAACTTTTCGTCAAAATATTGTAAAAATATGATATTAATAAAGTGAGTTTTTAATTTCTGTTTACATCAAGTGAAAACCTCAACCACAAATAATAATTTCCTGTAAGTTTATTTATTTGTTATTACCAACTGGAAATATAAAAATAAGAACATCAATATTGAGGTTTACCTACCTTCAAATATCAGTAATCTCACATCAACATTTGCTTTCATGATCAATGTTTCCAGTCATTACAAACCAATTTGGTAATATAAATATGAAAAAAAAAGTTATACATTAACGAAATATATAATATTAAAAGAGCTTTCAATTTATTTTTCATTATGTGTTAGTCGTGAAAATAATAAACTTGAAGAGTTTTGTAAATTCTATAACAAGAAATCTTCAACTTTTTTTTTAATTTTGAATATAATTGGTTAGAAAGAAAACAAAAAGTCGGTAGCTAAAGGGACAATTATTATTGTCAGAAAGTTAGCTTATACATCGAGCAGAAACATCGCTCTGTCTCGAGACAAATTGTATGTTAAAATTTTACCTTGTCGGTGATTGGCTACAATGTCTGAATGTGTTCGGCTTTACCTGTGTAAATCATTTTTTGGCGACAGTGGCGCACAACCCTATCTAATCTGAGTTAGCTATTCGGACGTTTTGAAAGTCATTCTAACAACATTTAGGTATTTAAAAATGTGAAAAGTAAAGATTAATTAGTAGAATTCTAAAATACAATACAATGGAAATCTTTGAAAAAATTTTTTTATCAGTAACTTGTCATACGAAATGATAAGGGAGAATATAGTATTAGTTGTTCTCTGTAAATCTACGCTAAAGTGTTTAAATGAAATGTATTAAAGAGCTATCGCAAGATATAAAATTCTGTTTATTACGTTTTATCGAATTTATTGGCAATAAGTAGGTACATAATATAGTATGTAGATACTTCAGTTAAGATAATCACGAGAGTTGGTATTTATAAATAATTTTTTTACAAAATATATATTATTAACAATTATCTATCTTTCAAAGAGATGTAACTTAATAAATACACATATACTAAAATCCACATCTTAATTAGAAGTCTTCCGTGCGTTAATTGCATTAAGAAAAATATTAGCTTTTTAAATTTCAGGTTTCTAATTAGTATATTTTCCAATATTTAATTTTAATGTATTGATAAAAAATTAATCACGTAAAGATGAACTTAAAAGATTATTAATATCTGTTATAACTGCATTGACTATAATATTGTCAAGTTTTAGGCATTTGGAAGTAATAATGATACTAATATGCTTCAGGTGACTGGAGTTATAAATTTTTGAGTTAAGGACAAACTGAAAAAACGAAACATTATCCTCTAACTTAAAATTTGTTACCTTTTGCCACAGGATTTTACCACAACTTGCGAATCAATAGATGATAATATTATACGCGATAGCTAGCTTTTGAGATTCTATTCACAGTTTTCGTGAGCGCAGGCTAAAATAATGCTGAAGTTTTTAAAAACTGCAAAAAAGTTGTCAAATTTTACTGCCAAAATAATCTTTTCCAAATCAATGTATCCATCGATTTCGTACTTGAAATTAAAATTAAAATAGATAATGTAGCACTGAAAATTCATATAATATGCATCAACGTTACAGGATGTTTCAGGGTGATCGATTATTGTCTCTCGATAACTCTCAAAATCTTATCATATTACAAATAATAATTACTTGCAACGGAGTTGAAACGCAGTAAGTGGAATTTGAAAAAAAAGCAGTTTTGGTATCAAATTTAATTGGATGGTTGTTTTTGTTCAATTTCCCTGTAAAGCGTTTCTATCAAACGCGATTAATTGGCTCGACAAAGATATAATTAATAAAAATAATATTGATTATGTGACCATTCCTTTAAATTTAATTGTATCTCTGGCCTTTCGAACAGAATTATATTAAGTTTTGTGTGAGCTTAAGGCAAGCAATTAATTTAAAGTTTCACTGAAGCCATTTGTGTTACGTAAGTATTTTGAGGTATTTACAATAAATTGCTTTCAATAGAAATTTATCCCTATCAACGACGTTTATGTTTCTAAAATTAATTTAGTCTCCCAAGTTAAACTAATCTTGTGATGACGTTTTGTTTTAATCACAATATGTGCGCTTTGTCCATCGCTGTCGCAATAAGCTGCAATGAAAAAGAAACAAGCAGGAAAGTTGTTGCAATTATACCAACTTCACTGATATGTACACTGATATAATAAATAATTAAATTCCCAGCCAGGGAGAGTGGGTCACTTTGGGACAAATACAGACACTAATTAATAAAATAACTATTAAAATCTTTTTTACATGGAAATATAGTAATAAGCTCTATTTGTAAGTAAAATCTGTATTATGTAAAATCACGATTATGAATACCCTCTATCAAACCTGACTTCTTTTCTAATCAATGATACCTATATCTGTATAATAAAAATAAAATAATTAAACAATGACTAAATTTAAGATTGATTTAATTAAATTAATAATACTGGATTTCCTTGGAAAATTTTTAGAAAAAAGTATTTTGTTTTAAACAATTGTTTTTTTTTAGATTATTAGGTATAATAAGAAACGTGACGTTCGTCGTGTTAAACGCATTGTGAGGTTTTATTAGCGTCATGTTTACGGTAATCGACGATTATATGAAATTTCTGTCGGATATAATTATTGCTCTAAATGACTAGGATAACAAAACTTAGATCAGGTTGATCTTGAACGTTGCACTGATGCATTTACTTTTTGGTCTATGCGACGTCAGATTTTAGAACATGCTTCGAAGTATATCACAATTAATAATTTAAAAACTTCCCGCTTAGAATAAAATTACTAGTCATATTCAGACCTGCACAACTTGGCCAAAATAAAAGCATTTAACTATCTTTAACTATCTCAAGAGAGTAATTTTACTCTACGCCACTGGCATTGACTGCAGAATAGATGATATAGAAAGTAAATTATAAAAGGTAAATTCAAAGGTGATACGTCCAGTTTCGAACCTCAATCGTAGAACAATTTTTCAGCACATCATTATGACACATTAATTACTTAGATAGAATATCGTATTTCCTGTTCTAAATTTAATTTCTACGAAATTTACACTTAATAATATATAATCAATAGATCACTATAGATAAGTATAGATAAGTATACATAGTATAAAATACTGATATGAAATCATCAACATAACAAAGAGCAAGGAGGAGTATGAAATGGCATAACATAAGCATTTTTTATTTTTTATAGATAATAATAGTAACTTCGTTTCTTCCACACTCCAAACCGTTTTGAAAATATCAGACGCAAGCGCAAATGCAGGTTTGGTCTGTGAATTTCAATCTGCGCTTGCGCCTGACAGTTTAAAACAGTTTGAAATGCTGAATAAATAAAGCTAATATAATTTTAAGACTATTTCAAGTCGACTACGTGACGGTGGCTTATATATTATGAATTAAAGTTCTACTAATTCCATAAGCAGGTCACTTTACTTTATATTGATTATAATTTTTATTCTTGGATAACAATTTCATTTGATCCTGAAAGTCTTGAAAATCTTGAAAGATCTCACCCTAAAATTTTCATGTTGAGTACAAAAATTGTGGTTAATGGTGAATTAACGGCATGAGTACGGTTACCTCCTCCTTAGCTCTTAACGAACGATTCACTGCCCTTAAACTTTGAGATATATAGGAAAGTAGATTTATGGTCAAACTTGCTTTGTAAGCATAATCAACATTAAAATGTTTTTAAAAAAATAGCATGTGGCTTGATATTTATGAACTAATTAGAAAGTTTTTGTAATATTTAATCTTTCAGATCTGGTTTTTCTTCTAAATCTGATCAATAATTTACAATATCAATAATTTACTAAATTAATTTGTACTCCGGTTCGTTCAATAACCTTCCGACTCGTCGAGTAAAATTTCACTTTTAGCCTGGCTACACAAACAACTATTTTTTTAATTTATAATTTCATCAACAACAGAGATATTGACATTTATCAAAATAAAGACTAATACTTCCTTTTGTTTTGTTTATTGAACTTTTGTTTATAACTTTAAAACAAAAGACGATAGCTAATATTGGTATTGTCCACATCAAGTATCTTTCAAAACCAGAAAATAGGGAAGTTACTGAGTTACGCTATTATACAAACATCAAAATTTATTGTTAATTATGTCAAAGAAAAACAAAAGAGTCATCAACTTGTTATTTTAAATCACTACAAATTGGTCAATTTTGGTAATTTTAACTTGAGTAATGTATAGTTTATTATCTGTAAGGGTCGATCATTTTGTCTCTTTAAAGGTGAAGTAGGCCGGTAATGAGGCTTTTATAAAAATATGTTCTCTCTGATATGTAGGGGATTTATACATAAATCCGTAATGTTGTGTGTGTGTAAGTAATACACCAGGGCTAGTTAGCACGCATTTTTATATTTTGTTAAAAAGGTTTTCCAATATTTGACTTTTCATTTAGAACGAACGAATAATAATTAATCCAGTAAAATAAAGAATTTTTCGAAACAAAAGCTGAAAACAATGAAAAAAATTGTGTATTTACAGTTTTTGAAAAAACAATTGAAAACGAAAAAAAAATTGGCAGAAATTTACTCCTTGTGTTCTTTCAACACTTCTCTCGGGAAAACTATTTAAGATAGAATAAAATTGCAAATGTACAATTTTACTAAATAAATTTCGTTACGAGTATTCCCTGGACACTCGTGCAAAACGACAGCGTAAAGTGTAGAAAACCAAAAGTACTCACTCCCACTCAGGTGGGCTTAGCCTCCCCTAAAATCCTGGATTAAGCCATTAGAATTTTCAATAAAGCAAAATGTGTATTTTCAGTCATGAAATCACAATGTAGATACTCCTCCCACAATACATATCCAAAAAGTTACGTAAAGCTAGCGCAGAAGCATGCTCCCCGTGCAAAATAGTAAAGTTTTACTATAAATACTACTGATAGTTTCAAGATTACATCGAAGAGATTTCTCATAATCAGGCACATATTGACCCCTAATGACTATGCATCGACTGAAACCTCCGCATAAATAAGTGTATCGTAGCTCTTTAATGGCGTAATTTTAGCCTCTTTTGTAATTCGTGCGCCTTCATATATCTGTAAATTGCTTCATTCAAACTACTTTTTTTTAATTAAAAAAAAATCTGAGCTGGGTTACACTCACAGTATTCTTTATGATTAGCCTCCTCAAATGAAAAACCCACGAGCCGCCACTAATCAAGACTATTATAACAGAGTTGCCATTTCGAAGATCTCTCTGAAAGGTTCAAAGAGTCCTGACTGACTCGCCAAAAAAGAAAATAAAAAGCCCAAGAAGAGATTAGATCCTTATAGAAAGAAAAAAAAATGCAAAATGCTGTTGAAGAGACTTTAAGAGAAACTAAAGAACTCAAAAATAATTTATAACAAAAAAATGTTTCTTTACAAAATTTTTGTTTTTTTTCAAATTTACCATAAACAATAATCTTGAAGTTATCTACAATTATTTTTTTCTATTGCAACTTGAAATTAATAATATATGTAAATTATTTCTAAAAAAAGGTTATTATATTTTCTTAAAGTACCTACATTATGACAGCTATGTGACTGTATGTAAAATTACGTATTTTAAAATCACTTGTTCGCTTTATCAAATTTTCATTTGCTTGCAAAAAATTTTAGAAATGACAGATTTTACGATAAAAAATAAGAAGATATTTTTTAAACCTAACAAAATTATCTTTTTTTCTTGGCTACATTCGCTGTTTTTGAGAAAACTACGTTATTTTTTTTCATAAATCATAAATATTTATATTGTTTACTTAGGTGCTAGCTACAAAATGTATCTTTAAAATGCTTTATGATTTTAAGCAGTGGTTTCCAATTTATTTTGCTAGTGTATTTTGAAATGCATTTAATATTATTTTTTAAATTATTATTATTTGAATGATTTGTAAGCATAAGTATTTTAAATTATTTTCAATAAAAATCTTCCTTTTTTTGCTTAAAAACAAGAAATAATTTGCAAACAAAACAGTGGGTAGCGTTTTTCATTGTAACTAGGGGTTTTAGGCAGCGGCGGAGGCTCGTCTAGGCTGAGGAGGTTTAGCCTTCTCTGAATTTCTGAATTGGATGGATTTTTGGTTGTAAAATTTATCATAAGAATATTTCTTCAACAATCCTTAGCCTAGAACATATTATGCAGATGGTTTTGCCATCACATGAACGGTAAGGTTTTAACTGATGGTCTCGATATTAATCCTAAGAGATTTCTTATCAGGCACAGAGTAATTCTCAGTGACTACCACAGAACATATTATTTACAATAGAAGGGAAACTCCCATGTTAAAATTGAAAATCAGCTTTCAGCGCCGCCACACCGCATGGTCGCCAAGTAAAATAGTTCAGAAACCAATAATAGATGGCATTCTATAGAATCAGAATACCAAAATCGCTTAATAATAGTATATTAAACAACAAGTTTAGTAAAGCAAAGTTTTACTAAACGAATTTAGCCTTTGAGTACGAGCGAGCGCAGCGAGCGAGTAACTTAAAAGCTAATGAGTTTAGTAAAAATGCTTTACTTACAAGGTTTGTTTATACTATTTTTTCGGATTTTGTGCAATTCTAACCCAAGAAATCTAGGTTCAAGAGTAGATTTTTTTGCGCGCGATCGATCTGAATTTTTGCATATGCTTTCCTACTGATAATTTACGGGGGGTGAGTGCGAGGCGAGGGGGGGGGGATTTTTTGATCAGTTTTTCAATATCTAGTGCCGTTTTTGAGTTATTGCTAATTCAAAATATTTCATAGTAGGTACTTGTGTAGGATTTCGGTAATCTAGTAACTTGACACGAATTTGTTTATTTACATAACAACAGTTAACAATTTTTATTTTCTATTCGAATTTTGCTTAAGTTACACACTATTAATTTATTATAAAAATGAGTGTTGCTACTGAAAACAATTTAGAAAATTGTTCTGAAGACATTTTAAATGCCGCTCGAGAAGCGTCTTCAAGCTTACTTCCTTTTAAATCCAAGGAAAAATACCAGAAGGTATATGAAATATTTTGTAATTGGAGGATGATAAAAAACGCACTAAGAACTGACGAAAGTATAATGCTAGCGTATTTTTTTGAGAAGGTAAGCTATTTTATGTTTTTACATAATATTTTTGTGTTTTTCTTACAATATCTTTCATTATTTTAGGCAAAAGCGCTTAAGGCATCTAGTTTATGGTCTACATATTCCATGTTGAAAAGCACTATACAAATAAACGAAAATGTGGATATATCACAATACAAAAAGTTACTTGCTTTTTTAAAACGCCAAAATGACACATATGAAGCAAAGAAATCAAAAGTTTTGAGTATGGAAAACGTTACTACGTTTTTTAAAGACGATAAGTTCTTATTAATGAAAGTGGTACTAATATTTGGTTTAAATGGGGCATGTCGGCGTGCAGAATTGTGCAGCTTAACTGTAGAAAATATAGAAGACACGGGAAAAATTTTGGTTATAACCTTACACGATACCAAAACCAAAAGGAAACGTGTATTTACCGTAGGATCAGACTGCGATGGATATGAAATTTATCATAAATATTCACGACTAAGACCCAAACAAGTCAAACACAATAGATTTTTCATTTACTATAATCACGGTAAGTGCACAATACAACCAGTTGGCATCAACAGTTTTGCAAAAATTCCCCAAAAAGTTGCCGAGTACTTGAAACTTCCTGATGCATCTAGTTACACTGGCCATTGCTTAAGGAGAACGTCTGCCACCTTCCTCGCTGATAGTGGAGCTGATATTCAAACGCTTAAAAGGCATGGAGGATGGCGTTCAACTACTGTAGCTGAAGGGTATATCGAGGAAAGCATCACCAATAAGTTGAAAATTTCCAAAAGTATATTTCATCAGCAAGAACTAGCGGCACCTCAAGATCATTCCGGAATGCAGATGGAAAATCAAAAGAGTTTTCAGGAAGAACAAATAGAATCGAACAAATTTGGTGTTGTTAAGTTTTCAAATTTGAATAATTGTACTTTTAATATTTATAACAATGTTTCCAATATTTAAATAAACAATTACTGTCAAACTGTGTTTTATTGACAGTGACATTACTATATAGTAAAGTGACTTTTCTATGTGGTAAAGTGCCACTTTAATAAATGATTTTGAATTTAATAAAATAGCACATTATCAGTCAAAATTCGAAAAACTAATTTAATTTCAAGTTATTATTTTATAACCACTAATGTTTTACGAATTCATACAATAATGAATCCACAAAACATTAATAATTACCAACTAACAATATTTAATAAAAATCTTTAAAAATATATAAAAATTTAATATAATCTTATTGTTTACATTAATTTAACTTTTACATAGTATTATTTTTCCCAAGACAAAATGATTTGAAGTATTTAATGTTCAAAAATAATAACATTTTTGTTAAAGAAGCGACGATCAAATTTTTCATGATTTTCTTATGTCCACTAATTATAATTATTTACTTATACACCTTCAACACAACCACATATGGACAGAAAAAAACAACTTATAAATTTATAGGTTATTTTGATTTCCAGTAGGCGTGTTTTAAAGTAGATTTCAGAATAACGCCATCTATCCGTGTGGTCGTCTAATAAATTATACTATTTCACTTTCTCCCACCAAGCTTCAGCACCCTGGTGACTACGCATTTGGCGGCGGCTTTGCAGAGTGGGCGAGGGAGGCTTAGCTTCTCCTGAAATTCCGGACTTTAGGCAAGATTTTAGCAGCTGAAAATATGTTAAAATTTTTGCTATTATTAAACCAAATTTTAAAGTTATTGCTGAAATTATCAGTTTCATTTTTTTTACTAGACATTGAAAAGATGTTGTTGTAAACCACTACGAAGAGATATTTGTTTTTTTTTTTGTTAGAAAACAGTTAAATTAATTCACAAAATTCATAAAAATAAGCAATGTTTAAAATGTTACTGCACAAGCATAAGTAAAAAATTTAAAAATTTGACATTGTAGTGATCTAAAGACAACCTTTAAGTGCCCGGAAAAAAATTTTCATTGTTATCCATACAACATATTAATAATAGCGTATTTTATGTTAGAAAATGTTTTGTTTAAAAAATTACTTGCGTTATTCGTAGTATTTCTCCGTAGTGATTTACAATAACATCTCTTTGGTGTCTAATCTAAATCGTCGAAAATCTTAAATCTGTACTTTATGATCAGCTTCCTCAAATGAAATATCCTTGAACCGCCACTTCTGACGAAGTATGCCCAACGTAGCTTTTTGAGTGATATAAATCGTTGATTTTCAACTTTCTCTGTAGATCGTAAATAGCATCAAACAAATTAATTTTTTTTGATTAATAAAAAAGCTAGGGTGGATTACACTTTTCGACTTTAGCCTCCTCAAATTAAAAAGCCACCAGCCGCCACTGGTTTTAGATAAATTTATTCAATCTGTCTCTCTGCTCGTTACTGGTGCAATACTTGTGGAGACTCTATTGCCGACCTTTTAATCGGAATCTGGTATAAATATGGTGGTGAAGGAATTGATTGCTAAATTATTTCAAAACTTGATGATACTACAAATTGTGGAAATGTAACAAAGTGATATACTATTTATCGATAACCGTCATGAAAAGCTAGTGCCTTACTTCCCATGGCTTGGCAAGTGTCTACAAGTATCAAATATTTGTCAAGTGCACCAGTCATGAGACCCAGCATTACAAAACCTAACATCATCTGCTATTACTTAAATTTTTTTTTTAATTTTGTAAGCTGGAAAGGTTACGCAATTTAAAATAATACAGACCCTTGGGGGAGGGCTTCTTAGAAATTAGAAGAGACCATCACCGACCGTTTTCGGGGGATGTTCCCCCTCGTCCCATCTATTTTATTATTTTTTAACGATTATTTTAGCTTTTAAATTTTTTCTGGTAAGCTCGAGAGGTGAAAAGTTAATATTTGCAGCAAGAAAGTTGATTTGGGAGAAGATTTATCCTCTGAAATTGTAGAAGCATCATTAAAAATGATCATACATACTTACATACATACTTCAGTTTCTAGCATCCCTCCCAAACACCCCCAAATAATTGGTTTTCTTTAATTACACGCGATTTACATTAAACGAGCGCCACCACGCTGAAAAATATTAAGTTAATCTAATACGTATAGTTGGTATAGAAAGTTTTGTATTTATTTATTTTATTAATATGTAATTTGTATTAATACTTTTGGTATTTTATTCATTTCACCACGGTTTTACGATAATAATTCCTTAACGTAAACTCAAAATAACATCAATTGTACGTAATAGAGCCGCCATGTTCTTGAGCCAACGGTAAAATATAAAACGCGAATATTTTATACAATATATTTAGTATGAAAGGCCATTGGCGGCTCGTTGCTTTTTTATTTGAGGAGGCTAATCATAAAGTATAGTCTATAGTAAAGTATCGTATAATCCATCCCAATGACGGCTTTCCATATGTGGTAGATGTAATAATTGCTCAATTGATTATCCAAAGGACATATAGTTTTACTAATGCCAACGATAAATGACTCATAAGGCAAATTTTTTAAAAGAGTGCTTCGGATTAAAAGTAAAAGCTTCGAAGTAAAAAAAAGTTGTTTCTTAAGATTTCTTAATTTCCCAAGAGTTCCTTTCCTCTTTCCATTTCGAATGTTCTTTTTCATTGGATTTTTGCGAAATTCCTTAGATATTTCTTCGCAGCAATCCTCTTCTCACAGATCTCTTGATGCGTACTCATCTACGGTTTAAACTGTGAAAATCGGAGTCATCTCGAAATTATCAGTAATACAGTAAATTTTAGCGGTCCATGTGATGACTACATCATTTCCATGTTGGTGGTAGACTGAGGGTTCTGCTTTTGCGATAGCATCCTTAAAATTTACGTTTTTACTTTTTTGTAAATTTTATTAGTTTAATTAATTCAGAAATTAGTTCAAAATTTCAGGAGAGGCTCTGCTTCCCCTGACAAGCCGTCGCTGTTAAAGGCACCATTTACCTAATCTGCACCCGGCGCTGAAATAGCTTAATCCGGCACTGTTAATACTCAAAATATTATACCTGTTATATAAAAAATTGGTACATAACTGGGTAAACCACTCTGTATATTTTATATAATAGGCATTATATAAAATGTTGACAAGCTGTGTGCCAAACTTGCTGCTGGCACGTTTGCCAAAAATTCTGATCCGGAAAAAAAATTGAATGGTTTTGGGAAGAGGAATATTTAAGGAGAGTAGTATTGACAAAAAATAAATACTTAATTTAATTATTACTTTCTGTTTTTAGGGCGCACGAAACCAGAGTTTCTAAAAAATCTACATTAAATGCGGAACAGGAATTAAATTGAATTTTTATAAAAAATTAAAAGGAATTTTAAAGTTTATTTGTTTCGTTTTAACTAGAACTTACGCTTTGATTTTCAATTGAAAAATTAAATGAAAGCCGGTAATATTTTGCCTGTCGAAATATTTGGTTTATTATAAATAGGTCAGCTAGCTCGCATATTAAGGAATATTAATTTTAAGCGTGGATCCGGGGATACTACCTCGGTGCACCTGTGACGCAATTGGTAACGAGCGTCCGATCTAAACAAACCGTTACCCCGGTAACAGTCAAACGACGTCAGATGTGACGTCAGACTCGGGACGCTCGCAGAGTTATATATCGACGGCGCTATTCACGAGCGTCACTGTGCTGCGCTAAGCACGAACGCGAGTGCGAACGTGAAACTGCTAGTCCACACTTTTATATTTTTGTACTTTTATATCTAATATTGTATAGTTTGTTTACTTTTATTACTTAGAAATATATTTTCTCATCATATTATAAGCTTCTGGTAAGTACACAATTTTTTAATTATTAAAAAAAATTCTCCTTGTTCGCCTAAAAATCGCGCAGTGTTAAATTTTCATCGAAAAAATACGGATTTTCATTTTTAAAACTACCAGATAATTTTATAAATTGCACGTATTAAATTTAGAATCACATGTATATCAGCTGAGAGCAGATGATCGAGCCGTGGGGTAGGGATAAATCAGCGGTTTTTGATTATTTTTGGAACCCAATTCGAAAATTTTTGTTTTTTAATTCGGATTTTCAAAAATCCTATTCGCAATCTTCTTCTTTCCCGAAAAGTAACTAGGTAATTTTTTTCGAAAAAAAATAACGTAATTATGTGTTTCGCATTAAAAATTTTGTTAAACTAACTACAAATTTGTGTAATTTCGATTTGATAAAATGTTTAATACGTCACAATGCGGTTATGTGTGTCAATTCGTTTAGATAATTTGATTAACATTGCGACTGATCGACGTGTTTTTCTAATTTACCACTCGATTATAATAACAGTGGTTTCAAAAATAGTTTCATATCCTACAATGGGATTACATAAGTGCGACCAGTTAAAAATTGTATAATCCACTTTAAAATAAATCAGGCGTGTAAATTATTGTCTCATAATTCGGAAATATTCGAAATAGAATTATTTGTGTTATAAAACATGTAATGTTTGTTCGTTTTATATTTTGTGCATGTAATTCTTATCTATACCATAAATTACCTAACAACGTAACGATAACTGGTTAATGATAAAAATTATGTACCAACCGGGTACCGTGGTTGCTTTTAATTGGTACTATAATGGAAGTAAATTTATCGTTCGAGTAGTTAACGAAAAACGTCCCTTGCTTTAAATATTTTAATTGAACTGCATTTTGTAACGCAATTGTTGTTTAATTCCGTCAGTTTTTGCAATTTTAAAGCGACTGTGCTACTGTGCAATTAAACGCTCAGAAATGCAATCAAGTTTTTGATTGCGCCCTTGGCTTCCAAAGTTGACGATATAATCATAATCCTTGATCCTGAACACTTGTAACACTTGCTCTTTAACTTTCCACAAGGAAATGGCACATAATGGACTCTATTCAAAATAAGAGTGCCACTTATTTAATGTGGCATAAATTCGAAAACTCCTTTTCAAAGATTGTCCTCCACCGGGAGTTTCCGTATAAAAAAAGTCAATTCAATTTTTTATCGATTTGTTTTCAATCGAGCGAAGCACTAAACAGAGTGCAACGATTTTTACTTTTAATGAAATTTTATTTATTGTTTGCTGTTTAAAAACGAAACAAGTTGCAAAAATTTCAACATCCATCAGCATTTCTATTAAAGAGCAATAAAAAAAACGATAAATAATTTAAATCTAGCTACTACTCGAAACACATTAGATTCCTCTTACAAATTATTACAAAAACCTATATTTATAAATAATTTTTTTAAGTGCAAAACTTATATAGGTCAAACTGGAAAAGCAATATCGTTTGTTATATTCTACTTCACTTTTGAAATAACTTACACAATTTTGGGGATTTCGACCAATTGCTAACTTTTATATTGCAATTTTGGTGACACACCAGTCGTATCAAAAAATATTAGCAGTTAACCACTGACCATAAAAAAGAGTAATTAATTTGTTAGGTAATGACACCCTTGGGTGAGTTTTTCTTTTTTGGCAATTAATTGTGCGGTAGGCTAAATCTAATTGCCACAGGAAGGTTTCCCGATATGGGTTAGATAAGACCTAAGGTTAATTGGGATACACTTATTTTGCAACACCCTGTACATTAAAAATTGTGTAGTTATCCTCTTCGACGAAAAAAATTGTTTTTTTTTTTAATTTCAAATTAAAATGTAGGCCAGTCAACACGATTTAAATTTTTTTTTAATTGAATTATGTACCACGAAATTCTAACAAGTTACAATTACATTAAACAATTTGTTTGTCTGACTCGTGAGTAGTGGTGTCTCAAAATCACCTCGTAATTGGGTCAAGTTGTTTTTACCAGCACTCACTCGTTTTATACAAGCATCAGTTCTACGTTACCTTAAATGCTAAGACGCTTTTGGAATTTAAAAGAATTAAAACTGAAACTGTTGCGAGTTTACCGGTGTAATTTAAAATACGTAAATGTACTTTTACTAAGTAGTTGTAATTATTTTAGGTCATTCTTTTTTGGTTGATCGCAACCACCATATTTCTAAGTAAATACAAATTTACGTTTTATTAACGTTTTATTAATCTTTCACTATTTTCTAATTTATTACGTGCCGGGGAATTGGTGAGGGGGACATAGCATGGAATACCATTTAGGGGATGAAAATTAAAATTGAAGTTTTGAAGAACAACTCCCTTAAGCTCATAATATAAACGTTAATTTAACGTTAAAATACCACTAGATTTAACGTGTTTTTACTTAAATTACCAAAAATGTTAACCTGATATGCTTGATAAGTTTTGAAGCCCAAAACAATATCTCTTGTAGGTATAAGTACAGTACCACAACGACATAAAACTACTCCAAAATACCAAAGAAAGCTGTCAAAGGGATGAGTGGCTACGATCAAGGTCTTGGCAACTTGGTTATATCCTGTCTTTCCTTCTTATTGTCAACGGGCAACTAAGCCGCATAGCATAGTCTTCTTTTTATTCAACTGTCATGCTTAACAGGCGGCATTGCACTTTTTTTGTCAATAGTTTTCAAACCTTCATAATTCTACGCATCGTAAAACTAATCGCCTCGGTAGGTTAGCTTAACGCGCGTATTCCCAGCTACTACGCCAAGGTTTAAATGCAAATTGTAAATCAGCATTTTAAACCTTCAACGTGCCAAAGTATAAGATCGACATAGGACCAAAAAATAAATTTTGTTAATCCTGTCGTGTGTGTCGCTAATTACATGTTAAAATTGTTTTATCTCACCTATGTATGTTTGAAAGCCGACGAGAAATTGATGCGTCAGTGCGGCCTTCAGGCCGCACAACCTAGGCAATTTAGTAATTTGATATTAATAAAAATATCTACTTAAGTTGTTTTACTTTTAAAATTTAATAATTAAGGGGGGGAGTGAATAGAAAAATGTAGCACTTCGTAATAAGTATGTTTTCAATCTTTCAGTAGATATTTTTAATTCTTGGCGAGTACCACAAGCATTTTCTTTGATATCCATCCCAAAATCTACTGTTAATTTTTTTATAATTTTAGAATTTGAATTCGAATACCACAAAATCTCCTTTCAGGTTGTACTGAAATATGACATGAACAAATAAATTATTATGTAAACTGACAATAACATAACTCTGTAAATGGTTAGTGATCTCTCGGAAAGGAATTTCGGACGGGCAATATTCCCATTTAGTAACTTTAAATTAGTATAATGTTTGTGCAGAGCCCTAAAAGTAGCAACGGTTAATACTTGAATGGGTGACCACATTCAAACTTAACGACAAGGAAAATAATAGAAAAAGTTTAATATACTAATGATTTGATGGGTTTAAATTTTCTGTTGCATGGTTTAGATTTCACGTTAAACTATAGGTCTTTGTTTACGTTTACTCGGTTTCTTTCGATCAAATAAAACGATTAGCTTTGGCATTTTTCCAAGGCTTCGCCTTTTTCATCTTCTTTTGTGTTTTATTGTCTAACTTTCGTTATTAATAAAAATTTACAGTATCTTCAATGAAAGCTTCCCATGAACTTTGTGTTTCCTCCGGCTTAATTTTCCCCTTTTTTCTCGAGCTGAAGTTTAAACAAATTTCTGAGTTCTACATTCTTCTTCGAGAATATAATGGCTTCGGGCTTGGCAAATTTTATATTGCCCAAAATCAAGAAGTAGTGATATTAAAAAAGTTACTTTCGTAACTGGTAAAATATTTCGGTTCCTGATTACTCGTCAGCGCGATTTTGAAATGCGACAGAATTTTTTTTATTTTATTGCCAATAACGCGGTCTATTGGAATTTGATGATTTTTAGAAAAAGAACTCAAAATAAAAAATTTTAAGTAAATTTGTGGTTTTTAGTATGTATTTATGGTTAAATTCAAAAAATATAAGAATAATACAATACGTAGAAAATCAAAATTCAAAAAATTTAAAAAGGAGACAATTAACACATAACAGGTCTGGATTAAGAAAATTTGAAAAAATGAAAATTTCGTAATACGAAGTACAATATAACGTTATTTCATGGTTATTGCCATTCATCAGTTGCACGCATCGATTACGATTACATTGTAAAATAAGAAGAAAAAATTTTTCAAACTAAACAAAATTATCGACTAAATTGTACAAAATTGACTTACCATAACCTCCAAAGATTATCAAAACTGAACTTGTTACACGAGGTATGAATAATTTAAAAATGATTTGAACTAAGAAATTCGTTTACCTAGCACTGCTAGTTTGAAATCCGAAGGCACTGCCCTCTTAATATGATTTCTAAAAACTTTGAAAAAATTCAAAATTCAAAAATTTACCACGTTTTTTAACCGTGAGGCGTAAAACTAGAAAAAGAACTCAAAATAAAAAATTTTAAGTAAATTTGTGGTTTTTAGTATGTATTTATGGTTAAATTCAAAAAATATAAGAATAATACAATACGTAGAAAATCAAAATTCAAAAAATTTAAAAAGGAGACAATTAACACATAACAGGTCTGGATTAAGAAAATTTGAAAAAATGAAAATTTCGTAATACGAAGTACAATATAACGTTATTTCATGGTTATTGCCATTCATCAGTTGCACGCATCGATTACGATTACATTGTAAAATAAGAAGAAAAAATTTTTCAAACTAAACAAAATTATCGAC
Organism: Cantharis flavilabris; assembly: GCA_949152465.1. NCBI lineage: Eukaryota > Metazoa > Arthropoda > Insecta > Coleoptera > Cantharidae > Cantharis > Cantharis flavilabris. The sequence goes on along the minus strand of OX424440.1, from coordinate 16,543,084 downwards.
TAAATTGTACAAAATTGACTTACCATAACCTCCAAAGATTATCAAAACTGAACTTGTTACACGAGGTATGAATAATTTAAAAATGATTTGAACTAAGAAATTCGTTTACCTAGCACTGCTAGTTTGAAATCCGAAGGCACTGCCCTCTTAATATGATTTCTAAAAACTTTGAAAAACTTAAATTTTTTGAATTTTGATTTTCTACGTATTGTATTATTCTTATATTTTTTGAATTTAACCATAAATACATACTAAAAACCACAAATTTACTTAAAATTTTTTATTTTGAGTTCTTTTTCTAGTTTTACGCCTCACGGTTAAAAAACGTGGTAAATTTTTGAATTTTGAATTTTTTCAAAGTTTTTAGAAATCATATTAAGAGGGCAGTGCCTTCGGATTTCAAACTAGCAGTGCTAGGTAAACGAATTTCTTAGTTCAAATCATTTTTAAATTATTCATACCTCGTGTAACAAGTTCAGTTTTGATAATCTTTGGAGGTTATGGTAAGTCAATTTTGTACAATTTAGTCGATAATTTTGTTTAGTTTGAAAAATTTTTTCTTCTTATTTTACAATGTAATCGTAATCGATGCGTGCAACTGATGAATGGCAATAACCATGAAATAACGTTATATTGTACTTCGTATTACGAAATTTTCATTTTTTCAAATTTTCTTAATCCAGACCTGTTATGTGTTAATTGTCTCCTTTTTAAATTTTTTGAATTTTGATTTTCTACGTATTGTATTATTCTTATATTTTTTGAATTTGATGATTTTTAATTCAAATTTCTGACGGTTTTAAATCCCATTTAAGCAAAATCAAGCATAAATGATGGATAGCATTTAAATCCATCTCTTTTTATAGAGCGGATTTAAAAATAGCAGCATGAATTGTTAAAGTAAACCGAGGAAACTTCAGATCAAAAACTGATGGTCTATTTTTACTTTATTGATTTTCATTCCGGTGTGTTGTGTAATAATTTTCTATCGGAACTTGCGGAAAGTTTTAAGACAAGCGCAACTTTATGGAAAAATTACCGAGTTTGTTTCGGAATTTTAAAATTTAAATTTTAATCTGCATATTTTGCATTTCCAATTCCGATGGCCGGAAAATTTAATCTTTTTGGAAAACAATAATTGGGCGTGCTTACATTTTAAAATTAGGGTGGATTTCCGTGTAAAATATTTATTTAAAGAGAGGGCGCCGCGCTGTGCTGGGGTGAATTTATTAACTCATCGAAAATTTTATTTTAATTTAATTGACATATCGCACACGGTTTTCCTTCGTTACGTGTACGTCGTTACGTAACATTTTGAATTTCATTGAAAATCCGCGATACGTGTTCATCAGATATAGCAAGCAGTCAAGGTTGTTGTTATTATTGTTTGCCGTAATACATAAACAGCGAAGGGAAACCTCGGCGGTTATGTTATAATAATTTTTCTTTGAATTAAATATTATTTGTTTAACACAACAAAACAAACATAATAATTTATAAAACGGCACGTTGCGGTACACAAAAGGTGAAGTCACTTAAAATTTCATCTACTTTTCTGCTTATGCCCTCCCAACCAACCTCCCATGGATTAAGCGTAAGGTCGTCTCTGCGTTTATTTATTAATAAATTTGAATTTGTTTTATTATGTTCGGTTGACATTCATAACTATTCACCTTATCTATCTATCTATAGATTGTCTAGATATTTCATGTGCTCGGTATTTTGGCAAGCTTTTGCAACATTTCACGCTTACGAATTGTCAGTGGGCCAAAACTTGGCACATTTGGCAGTAACGTATCTTTTGTATCGTATTATTTTAAATTACTTAAAAAAATACAATTTCAATTTACTGTTGTAGCTATTACACAATTCGTTTCGAGTATCGGTCGGGACGCTTTTTCGTGTGGTGCAAGCTTCTCTCGCAGGACTGGGTTGTAAAGTAAGCGCGCGTTCCATCGATTTTGTTCACTAGGTCAACACGGATGTTCAATTTAACATGGGGCGGGCGTGCGAGATCCCGAATAGCGATTTTTATAAATTTTATTTTTCTCCAAAATAACCAGGTCCCACCTGGAAAAAAACCGCACTTTATTTCCAATCGTCATTTTTGGTTTACAAACATTGCTAATAATAGTATATTTTATAATTTTTGTTTATAATGTAAGATGCGATCTAATCAGGGAAACTTTTTATAATATTTTTTTAACCATACAAGTTTATACTTTCTATATTTAAAAATTTTTTTTACTGACGGAATTTAAAAACAATACAATTTTTAAAAATTACATTTTATCGCTGGTTTATCAGCACACAAAACATGTTTTTTAATGTTACAATAATAATTATATTCAAATACTGTGGACGAATGGGTAGGGTACTTTGATTAAAATTCGGTCAGCTATTCTTGAAATTTAATCAATGTTAAAATATGGAAAATTTAATATACGAGGGGAGATCAATAAATAAGATACCGGTGACCTTTAAACAGATGATAGCTCACACACTGCTTTCACCTTGACTGGAGGTCGGAAGTCTACCTTACGTAAATTTGTCGTATTGATGTAAGTGATATTTACCACTTTAAAACTCAAAAAGTCTAGACTTGACTTGACTGATAGAATCAAATTTTGGAAATTGAAACAAAAATCTGATTTTTTAAATATTAGTATTTTTTATATTGGCTTTTTTGTCAAACCGACATTAGCGACGAATGTACTTTGCAACTAATGAAGCAAAGGCTTCGGGCTCTTGTAGACTTTCAGGGTGGTTGTCCAGCCTTTTGAAGCACTGAAAGGATTATTGATTTCTTAAATTTTCTTAACCCTGCTAATTTTTCGCTTATCTTTCTATTTTGTACCGGAAGGTACAGCACTGGCAATTGAATAAATAGTAATGGATGCGTTTATATGCTTATTATGCCCGATTTTTACACCTCACGATATCTCCAAGATACAAATCGATTAGATAAATTATCAAGCAGATAAGGATAATTTACATTTAGGGTAACAAATAAAAAATTTGATTAGTTACTTATCTAATAGATATGTATCTTTATCTTCGAGATATCTTGAAGTGAAGAAATAGAATATCAGAGGGTCAAACGCTTCTAATGGCCTGATTTTATAGTTGTCAGGTCTTCGACAGCACTGACAACTGAATAACTCCTCCGCACATAAATGAAAAGTTAAGTATGCACCCCAAACCTTTGTCCGGTTGTCCGGTCTTTTTCTGTATTTTTGAATTTTTTCTTGCGCTGCTGACGGCACCAGCACCGGCAGGCAACTGAATAACTTCTCAATTTTGGAATTTTTGAATTAAAAATAAAAGGTGGTGTACTGAAGGATATTCCACAAACCCCCAAACCCCCCAGACTAGTTGTAACAGCAAATTCTAAATTCAGCTGAACTGAAGCTCAACGAACTTTAACAATCAATTTTAATTAAATTCGTTTAACAACCTGGTTTATTGTTAAAACTTCTAAACTTTGTTGAACTTAAGTTCAACTAAGCTCAGCTTAAGATTTTATTGTAAAACAGCCCCACGAATTTATAATTTTGCATTAAGAATTCTGTTAAGTAAATAATACTTGATATTGTTGCTTTTACTCTAAAATTTTTGGGTAATTTTTCTCTCAAGTTCCAGTATTGATTAGGTTTTCTTGAAGTTTTTTCACGTAGACGAAATAGGAAATATAATATGACTTTTTCAATCCGGCAGTCTTTTCTCAGTAGCATACACTATTGATACGGAGGTTGTAAAATCCCCAGGGGTGGCCACTTTAGGAATTTGTTGTTCTTTTCGAAGGAAATCGAAGGAATTTATTAAAAATTATGAAAACATACAAATTAAAAATTTTGAAATTATTTTTGAGATTTTAAGGAAAATGGAAGAAAAATCACACAAAATCTTGTGATTCAAGCTTTCGACTAACACTATCAATATAATATGACCTATACTGAAGGCGCTGCTTCTCGTTCGCTTTGTAAATGTATTGTGAGAGAAGTATTCATCTTTCGCCTTATTATCGAGTTTTGTTTTAAATGGGGTAAGGTTATTTTCTACAGACATTCTTACGTCATAGAAGGTTTAAAATAAAAATGTGAAAAAAATTAAGTCAGTCTTCTTACGAATCGTTTGGTAATTTTATAACGTAACCTCAACAACAAACTATCCAATTTTCCTGATTATCCCTCATTATAAGCCGGAATAACCGAAAATGATATTATAAATTATTACATTATTTCCCCAAACCGCAATGTAAACTTGCAATTGATACCCAGAATGCCTAGGACTTGCAAATGTCTACTGTAGAGTAGACCAGTGCACTACATCTTAAGGGGGGGGGGAGATTTTTATTTCTAAATGATTTTATTCAATTTTTGCAATTAAAATCAATTTTTTAAATCTTTCGTTAACATTTTACTCTATTTTGCTTTCAAATAAAGTTAGAATGTAATAATCTAAGTTTGACGTGGTTACTTATGCTTTGACATGAACTCCAATCGATTGAATCACTATTTATTAAACATTGTTGTTAAATGATGCTGATACTTACTGTCAAGGCCATACAACTCGAAATGTGGTCTAACATTTTGTAATTAGGGTTTCTCGAGCGAGATTAACTCATCAACCTAGGGTACTTAGGCTTTACGTACTCTCCGAAGCAAGTTACCGGTCGCAAGATATACATTAGAATTAGTAAGAAACGCCTACCTTTTGTTTTTCTTAAATTATTCGAATTAAATTCTATGTTGCATAAGTTTTATCATTATTTATACAAAAAATTTTAATTTTTAGTTGTAGCAGAAAAATTATATTATTGTTAGATAGACTATTATTTCCGGCATACGTTTTACACATTGACCGATTCACCTGGTCAAAGTGACTAAGTAAACCCCAATTAGTTTTTAAAAATAACTTCAAACATGATAAAATTAATAACTTCTTATCATGCAGGTACCTACTTCAATTATTGCGTTTCAAACTGTCATTTGATTACAGAAACATCTAGAAATAAATTTATAGTTAGATAAAAATAATAGTAATAATCGAACCTATGTAATACTAATTTATTATTATTCCGACATATTTGTCGACTTTGATTCGGATTAGTCGTCCTATGTACAATGCCGTGACCTGTTTTTAATCCTTTGAAACCTTTACACCATGATAATACAAATAAAACCATTGCATATTTATTTTTTTTAATTTTTAGTTTGATATTAGCAATAAAAATTAGTTCATGTTTACGTGTCCTTATGACCTAATGAATCAAACTAAATTCGACACAGGAAAGTATAAGCAGCCTTTTTATAGGAAAATTTATACCCGATTTACTTATGTAACTACTATGAGACCTGTTCAATCACAATTGTTCTAATGAACTTCACGTGGTTTATTAGTGACGTAATGAATATGACCTTGCTGATTAGCATTATTTTTACGAAATAATTCCATACAACAGTATAGTACTCTGCAGGGCTTCGCGATGTACTGGATATCTTATATTATATGTATATATTTTTTTAGAATTTTTATTTTGAATTAAATGAGTGTTAGGTAAACTAGTGATGCACATGTAACCCTGAATGCGTTTCGACTTTGAAACGATTACATTCAATTACGGATAACTGTGCGTTATTATCATAATTTTAACGTTTCCGTTATTAGCGTTGGTTGTTTAACACATTACAAAATTATATTTAGTTGTAAAATAATTAAAATGATTTAGTAGCAATTTTTGGATCTCGTAACGAATGTTCCGGCATTTTGGGAATCACTGTAGTGTCAAATTTGGCTCGAAACGATAAAAACAAAGAATGGCAATATCTTTTATCAAAAACCTATCTGATGCATTTCCAAATTTTTGCTCTTTGGCAATTGTATACCTAAAGTTATTTTTATACTCCGCCGCACGATTCCGAATTACAAAACTTTTTAGAATCTAAAAATAGGGAATTCTGTTTTTCAAAATTATTTGGTTTAAAAAAGTGGCAATCTCTCAAATGGCTAAATAAAAGTGAAAATCATGTTGTTTCGTATTTTGAGAGTGTTCCGGAAATAAAAAGACGATTTGGAGTCAATCCAGGATCCCTTTTTTGCTCTTTCTAAATTACTTATTAATCGTTGAAACACATACGATTCGCAATGTTTGTCGTCTCATCTTACCGACTGCGCCAATTATTTACGCTAAACCATCATCGTGTAAACTTGATAAGTTTATGGTTCATGCTGCTCAATAGTAAACAGGTTAACTTTTCGACATGTGCGGAAGTTGCTTTCCATGTTGTGCTGTTTTCTTATTATCTTCGTTACTTTAGCAACTTTGCGTCTGATCTTGGAAAGCCATTAGAGAAAAACCCTTTAGAGCGGGGGGGGGGGGGGAACTGTTAAGTTTCCTATCTTTCAGAAAAGTATTCTTCAAGGATTTAAAGTATTAATCTATTTAAAGTTTTCCAAATGCAAACCTCAAGTAGTCTTTTCTTAGTAAAATTGACTTTGCAGATACGCAAACTTCGGAGTGATTTAAAAAATTGTGTGCAGCACTTCTTACAAGTGCAAAGGAAATGAGAAAACATCCTTTTGATAATACCAAATGCTGGGATTCTGCTGAAATCGGAATCAATACAAAAATTGAAATTGTATTTTCTTCTTTTATTTAATCTTTAACAGATGTAATAGAAATATCAAAAAAAAAAGTTTCCTTTGTCTTACGCAGAATAGGAGCGATAAAGCTAACATAATAAAGTCAAGAATATCAATTTTTAATTAGGAGTAGTGCATAATAAAAGTGCAACATCAATTAAATTAATCTTTCGAATGCTGTAAAAGATGCGTATTCGTTAACGGGAATTTTAAGATTCGACAAGCTATTAATCTAAAAATTAATTGCATCATTCGATCATCAATACGATTTAAGAGCCGATTGTATCAACTTCAATAAATAAACAATGAATTTAATTAAAATAGGTTGGTACAAAAATTTTTAAATTATTATTTAAATATTTAAATGACGAAGGTGCAATCGACCGTTACAATATAGTAGTTAATATCAAATTTTAAGTACTAGAATTTATGCACCCAAAGTAGCTTATCAAATTAAAATACATAGTAGTAGTTTAAGCTGCTTGAGAATTGAAAGTAAGCTTTTACGTAATGCTTCAGCTACTTTTTCGAGAGAGTATATCATGTAAGCTGGGCTATTCCTATACTTCCAGTTGCTGGCTTCCTTTATTTTTGCATAATAAATAACCTTTATGAAATTTGATAAGAATTTGTTGACTATAAATAATAATAATTCATTATAGAAGTAAACTGCATCAATAAACAAATTACCTTTGGCAATCGGATAGTTATACCATAATTTATTATAATTACTGTATCAAACAGCCCTAGGGATGTGATAATATTCAGGAGCTTCAGGTAAATTATAATTAACCAATCAAATGTGTATTTGAAGAAAGGTGTTATGACCTTTAAGATATACTATAAAAAATTAACTATTCGATCATTTTTATCTAATATATTATTTATAAATATATATCTGAGGTTGGTGGGCTCAGATATCAGAGATCATAGTTTTATGCGTAATTCTATGTTTTAAAATTAAAAATTAAAGTACTAATCTAAAGAGATTTATTTCCGCGTTTGGAAATACCAAAACACACTTAATATTTATTTTTTAGTTATTATTAAAGTCGCAAAGACAACAACGTAAATATTTTTACAAAATATGACTTGTTTTGGAAAAATAATCAATTTAAAATTAGGAATTTTTATTCATAAAAAATATTTATTTGGCTTAAATATTATGTCTCCGGTCTGGAATTGATGTCGTCTATTTTCGTAGTTCGAAATCTGCGTTAAGCTGTAGGTGATAGAACCTCTGTGTTTGTCATACATTCTCTACATTACAACAGGGAACGCGGGAAATTCACTTTTTTCGGGGGCTGAATCAAATCTTATTGAGTTATTAATTAGCTACAATAGGGGTAAAAATACAATTTGAAAATTTTTATAGCCGAAACACTATGAGAAACCTATCGGTGCTTAGATGTATAACTGAGCTTAGCTAAACATTCTGTTAAAAAACTGGCCCTAAACATAAAAACGTAGGTATAAATCTGGGGGGTTTGGGAACCCCCTAGCACACTATGTTCATTATTCACTATATTATTCACATATAACCCTAGAATCTCTACTCAAAAACTCGAGAGATAAAATTTTGAATATAAACGAACAATATTGAGGACGCACAAATGAATTTAGAAATCAAGCCTCTAAGTGCTGCCGAACAACCACCTCAATCATTGAGAACCAAGAGCTTTGGGGTTTTGAAACTCGGGATGGTAGGTCTACAAACTTTTTCCACCAGAGAACGTTTAATTACATTTGCATGACAACGGACACCTTAACTAGACTGTTTTGTTTCTGACCTTATGAACATTACCGTAATTATGGAGGGAGGACTGGGGCGGTCACTCTGGGCGCAAAAGACAAAAGAGTTTTAAAAAAGTCGCTGCTTTTTCCCTTATAATGAGGATGTCGCTTACGTTTCATTCACATCGGACGTAACATTGCTCCGTTACGCCACTACTTATGAATGTAATGGGGAGAACTAAATTTTTTTTAGATATTAAGGCAAAAAAGCGGAAAAAAAGTTATATAGGCAGAAAAATTTTAATTTTGAAAAGTATCAAGTTTAAGTTAAACTTTAGATTGACAGCTCAGATAATTCGTAGCAAAGTGAGAGAAAATTAAAACAAAGTTCGTCAATACAAAATGGTGGAAACTGGTGAAGGGGGGATAGAAAAGCAAGATATGTCAAATTAAAATGATTTTAATAAAATCTGACAAAATTACTAGCCAAAAACAGGGATTGAATAAATTCCAAAAGTCACCAATTCTACCTTAGAAAAGCAAGATATGTCAAATTAGAATCTGACAAGATTCAAGAAGAATTCAAGACAAGAATTTTTTGAATAATGAAAAATTTCAATTAAATAAAATTCTTAGATTTTAAAAAGAGTAAAGAATATTATGGAAACGTAAAACTAAAAATGATTGATCAGTGCGGCCTTCAGGCCGCACAATCTTGGCAATCTAATTATATTAATAATAAAATCTTATAACTACTATTATAATCTCTGCTTTCGATAGTAGTTTGTATTATGTAGTGTGAAAGAAGTATGATATGAAATGAAGAAAAATTTTTCAGGGGCAGTTGACATAATTATTTTTCTATATTCGAGTGTTAAGATATTCATACAGGAAAGCAGGTTGCGTGCTTACCAGTTATCGGCGCTTAATTACAGCTTAAAGCTCTTTAAGCAGGCTTAAATAATACTAATATCGGTATTTTGCTAATCTGAAATTTTTTATGTTTTGCTTGGTTTTGAATAAGAGAAAAACCTCAGCGGATTTTCTCAATGGTGAGGTGTGCTCTAAGCGGTTACCTATCCAAGTGCAAACCGCGAGTTACATTTCCTGACCGAAAACAGGAATTATGTGCGGAAATCAGAACCATAGGATGTTAAAACCATTTTTTTGCGGTAATCTATATTTTCAGTAAATAAAAATCTTACAATTTCTAACCATGACCTATCTTTATGGAACCCTGGGTGATTTAGGATATTTTACAAATTTTTTAAAACGGAAAATTTTATACCAGAAAGGAACTTTGACCTTATTTCTCTATAGAGGTATTATTTTGTTTTTAAATTGATGGCATACGATTTAAGTGTATTTTTGCATGACGGTAAGGTAAAATGTAAATTAATTCATAAATTAAGTATTTAACTGAAAATTTTAATCGATATAGACGTGAATCAAGTTTCGTGTTATTCGCAAGGGTAATTTGTTGCGTTACTCTACATTTACCTATTTTACGACCTTTTCTCTCCCTAACTTAAATTAATTAATAATAACACGCATGTTTTGTACACCATCTGATAGCGTTTTAGTGTCTGCTTTTTACATGCCCTTCCAACGCGGTACTAATTATTATTGATTAATTAAATTTAAATAAATCGGACGTTCTTAGCAAGTAGTGTTTAAACATCAGCAAGATTGATTTTTTTTTCTTAAAATTTTCTTTAGAAATGCCATCATTAATTACGAACCTTTCAATCGGTGTTGTTTTTGGCATCCACCGCGCAGCGTCTGCATGATTGCGGATCGTTTAGATTTCCGACGTTTGATTATCAATCACTTGCTCTAATTTTACAAATTGTACCATTTAATCATCGGCAACAAAGAACGATATTTATAATGCATTGGTAAAAAGTTATTGCGAGATGATTTGTAAAATATAAAATGAAATTGTAATTTCTTGGCAACTACAATCGTACGTTAATCATCGTTTTGTTTTTACCGCAAATGATTTTTTACATAACGCGATTCTGCCAATTTAAAAATATTTCTAAAAATAGCCGGACGTGGTTATTATTTATTCATAAAATGAACGTAATAAAATTACCAGACATTAATTACGGAAAAATGCAAATAGAGGTTTCAGTTCACTCGCTCATTCTATCGCTTAGCTTAAGGGGTTAATTTAGAATTTGATAAAAGCGAGTTTGCACAATTTCAAATTAAGCTAGAATTCGCTATATTTTGGAATCGACTGAGATTTAGGTCAACAAGGCGGCAGCTTTCGTCTTACAAAATAAGCCATTCCTTCGATTCGTTTAATAAACTCAATCGTAATTCAACCAACTCGGACTTTTATGGGACGATTGATTCCAGATTCTCTGTGTTCTTCTAACTTGGAGAAAAAATGCCGATAAACGGCAGGCTAAAAATACAAAAAGCGATGGAGACTCATCTGCCAAACCTTCTACAGCGAACTCGTTCGGCCAATTATTTGATTAAAAATAAACCGATTCAAAAATTTATCGCAAGAAAAAGTTAATTTTCGAAAAACAAACGAGTGCTTTTTATCGTTTCCTTTAAAAATAATTCGAGGATGTGGGTATCGGAAAACGGTTTTATCCCAGCGCTCCCCTTGTCAAACATTTTGAAAGCCATTGGCCATTTGAATTTCAAAGGATTTGCCTTGTGTTGGGGTGCATTATGACACCAAAAATAAAATAAGATTTGATTGCGGACAATAAATTCATCTTTCGAAAATGGTACTGGCGCGGAAAATTCGAAAAGTATGCAGAATTGGGTCACTCTTTTACGTAATTTATTCTTCCATCGTTCAATCAATCGATAACAAATTATTTGGAAAGCGTAAACAAATCGATATCTGCTCTATTAATTGACTATATCGGTTCAATTTAGCGCTACATCATAGAAAATTGTTGCAAAACTTGTCACAGCGTTGACATTTGGTAGTTGAAGACATGGCAGTATAACTGCCATGCTTGACGAACCGTTTTTATGTGATGATACATGAGGTGGTAGTTTAAAATGACAATACTTGGATAAATAGCGTAACCATAACATATAATGTTGACATTGTTAACAATTAAACCAGTAAATATTATAGTAATTTCTTACAAAATATACGAGCTTTAAAATTAGGTGAACTTGCAGTTCACCTAGCCGTTACCTTAGTCGTTTTTGAGCAATTATATAAATACACACAAAGAAATAATTTTTATTGTCCATATTAAACTTTTTGCAACATTTAGAGGTCGCTTAAAGCAGCAGTGTGACGGAAAGTCGTTTATCAACGACATTTTGTCCGCGCGACTTGCTCGGAGCAAATAAAAAAATTAATTTATCGCTAAAAAACAAAGAGCTCTTAATCATACTCGACTACGTATTTTTCTATTTTTATACTTATTAATTTGCGATAACGTTATCTCCTTTACGACTTGATATAATCAATACTGCAAAATTAATATTTCAAAAGTTCTTATCTGAAACAATAAAAGGTATAACACAATCGAACCAGTTCTGGACTAAATTTTGCAATATTTAAACCTAAAAATATTGGTTAAAATTCAATTATCTTAAAAGTTAGGGTCGGAAAAATAGAAAAGGGTTTGGCATGGCTGATTAAATTTTTATCTTACCAAGGGGACTAAAACGGATTAACATAATTAAATAAACCGCTAAACCAACATTTTGGTGATTTCAATTGAATTTTTCTCGATGTCCGATGTTTAGATGATTAAATAATTAAAAGAATAAATTATTGTTCGGTTTTAAAACAGTAGTAACCAATGCACACAGATAGATACTTATGGTGTGATGGTCGAAAGTTTTACGATGTTGATATAATCGAAGCATTAAACACAATCGCAACTTTATTAACAAACGCATTGAAGGTTTAGTATCAATTTATGTATTTTTTTCAAAATTACATAGACAACCCATAGGTCGTTAGTCTCAACAATTACAATCCTACAATATAATAAAAATTATAAATCCACATGAAATTCAGTGGCGTAGTCGCATGAAGGGCCAACTGGTTTCTTTTGATGCAAAAAGGGCTTCAAAAGTTACATTTCTACTATTTGAATAATAATTTGGTATAACTTTTCAAACATGAACATTTGCGTTTTATATGAACGATGCGATGCATAAAACCATAGACTAAATAATCTTATATTTAGATCTGCATAAGCATATAATAAAAATTAAAATAGTTTAAGTCATTTTTTTAATTTTTACTTCAATTTTCCTGATCTTATAATTGCTTTCTCCAAACATCAAAAACAACTCGACTTTATGTCAATCAATTTTTGTCAAACTTAAATATTCATTTTTTTTATGCAACAGTTGTTTCACTTTATCGCCTGTTTACTTTTGCTCCTTATAAACTATTAGTTTATTCGCGGTAGACGCAATTTATAAAAAAAATCCAAAAATGACTCACGAATAATTTGTTTTGACATTTTCTTGGCAGTAGTAAAATATTACGAATAAAAGGTGGGAAATTGGACATATTATCAACTTTTTTCTTTATCTCACTCCTTTCCTAAAATCATATTGGTAAGCTTGGAGACAAATTATTCACGACAAAAAATAGCATCGCAAAGACTCATAGACTAATTTATTTTTAATGCGGTTCTTTTTATTTTAAACAAAAAGTGACTCTTTAATAAACTTCATTTGTTTAAAAATAATATTGTTGTTATCTGATTTTTTTGACAATGGTAACTCAGCAATATGACAGTTGACGGACGAATATTATTTTGGTATTAAAAATTAACCAATTTATTAATTGCATAGATAATAATAGATACAGTGACTTGGGCTATTATCATCATTATAATATAACTAGATTACTCCAGGTTGTGCGGCCTGAATGCCGCACTGACTAGTCAATTGCACCGATTGCCAATTTTAACTTAAAATGGGGCATTCGATATTGCTAACTCTGCGAAGATACTCGGCTGTGATACTCACCTGAGTCTGCAACCTTGAAATTACGTCTACGTAATTGTTTCACCTAGTTAATTTTGTCAGTGTAGGTATTAAAATCACCGGACGCGGTCGTCAAAGTTGAATAATTTCATAATAATCATATATATTACTAAAATTATTGACGTTCATGCCGAAATACAGAAGAAATTCTCGATTAGTTGTAAGTGGGCCTAGCTTCCTACTAAACTTTACTGACATCAGTGAGGTAGAATACATTTTCTATGTGTTCATATCAATATGAACGTGAAATTAAATCAAAATCAATACCCATGATTACTCTCCTCAATCTGTATCATTGCGGATATGATGATAGATGGCTTCTTCCAGGATTTGTTTTTAACTTAACTTTTAAGCAGAGGCGGATCTATCGGGGTGCGGTGGGTGCAACGCACGCGGGCCCCCAGCTAAAAGGGCCCCCGATTGTACTGTGACCTTTTCAATCTTTAAAAAAAATTGAAAACCATTAAAAATATGTTGAGATAATCTAGTATTTCCATAAATCAAAAAATAAAAAGGCAAAAATATCTTAATTTTAAAATTAAATTAAAAACAGGAATTTTAATTGAAATTAAATTAATTTAAAAATTTAATTTAAAAAAATTAAACATTTAATTAATGTAAAAAATTAAATTTCAAAATAATTTTATTTTAAAATTAAAAAAAAATTAAATTAATTTGTTTTTCTAGACTGTAAATTTAATTTCCTTGACTTGGCATTAAAAATGAGGAATTCCCTAACAAACTTAGAGTAATCTTAATGACTTTTCCAAATTTTCCGAAGAAGTGAGAACCCTGTAATTGTTATATCGGGAATAACCAGTGGCGTATTTCCGGGGGGGGGGGCTAGGGGCTCCGGGTCCCCTCTGCAATTTTTCAATATATTATATAACATACAACTATTTGTTATTTAAATATTTAAAAGTCTTGAGAGATAATCCCGCGTGATCTTGAAACTTTAAAAACAAATCGCCTGCTGTTAGTACAAAACTAAGTGGAAATCGTCGGAAAAATTGTGTGCACTAGTGAAGGGAAATTTGAAGATATTCTGGAAAATTCTAAGACATCCCAAGAAACAGATTCTTAGAAAATTTGTAGAAATATCGAAAATCTCAAGAAATCCATAGAAATTTCAAGAAAATCTCAGGAAACTCTAAAAGGTTTTAGTAAATAGGAAATCGAGAGAAATACAGAAAACTCTAGAAAGTCTTAGGAAATTCTAGGAAATGGAAAATTTCCTAGTTATTTCCTATAACCCAAAATTATGGTTATATAAGTTATTTACTATTTTCTTTTATTTTTGTCTCTTATAAAAGCAGAGCCCCGTTAACGACTTCGCACACGAGTTCCTCAGCTGCTTGTTACGCCACTGCTTTTAAGGTTTATCTAAACTTAGTTTAATCGGTCACTTAAAGGTACAAAACCTAGGTATAAATCTTGGAGTCCATGAAAAACGATGCTTCAGCCAAAGCTGAAGATTAGATCCTCTCGGTTGCGATCTTCGGAGAGCAAAATTAAGATAATACGAAAAATCATAAATAGATTCTTCAAGTGCTGCCGAAAGCTCAATCGCCGACTACATCGTAAAGGTGGCTGAAACTTTAAGGTAGGCGAAACGTAACCGTGGATGTAAATCCAGGAGTCGGGGATAAAGGGGGATAAATATCCTTTAGACCTGCCGCCTACAATCTCTCATATGAAAATATTAAGAATACAAATGAATAATGGACAGCCACCTCAATCACCAACTATGACGTCAAGGTGACCGGAAATTTAAAGGGACAAAATATAATTTTGGATGTAGATCCGGGGGGTCTGGGAGGTATGGAATACCCCCCAGTGCACCTTTTCTCTTTTTCACTAGATAAAATTGAAAATTTACTCAGTTGCCAATGCTGCAGGTCTCCATATTAAATATTTGATATTCAAGTGAAATCAGGCACTTTCATTAGTTACTTATAATAATTGGGAGCCCGCAGCTTCTGCTTCATTAGTTTCAATGTATATTAACTTACCATTAATTGGGTTTTTTATTTATCTATAGATAGAACCCCAGACGGTTCAATATTGGTAAGTGCTAACTGTTAATTTACATTGTATCAAGTATCGGTCTTCACTTTCACGTAACCACGACCTACCTTTTCTTTTGTTTCCAATTTTCTTCGACACTTAATCTCGACAGCTTGTGGTGTAATAATCGAGGAGCTTTTTACGAGATATATTTTTTACCCTATCAAACTGAATTTTACTCTTAAATATAATGGAACTGTCGATTTAATGATAAAGATTGATCGCTTCGTCATTAGAAAAACTCTATAATTTCCTGTTCTTTTTCGGATTATCTTTCCTGGTATAATATAGAGTACGTACCTTTTTTTACGTATAACGTCACATCCCGTGCAGGTACTAGATATATAAGCAAACAAATTGGTGTTATGAAATTCCGATAGGTTAACACCCAACTGATAAGATTAACTAACAGTAGGTTACATTTGAAATGGAAAATATGTACTAGTATATCGAAACGAAATCAAGGTACTTTGACCCTTCGGTATAATGCACATTGCACACTAACTATGCTAAAATAGAAGCTTTTCTTGCCATGCGATACCAAAAGCTCGGTACGTGGTGCCGGTGCTCATCGCAAATCCAGAATGTCAAAATATTATCAAAACATTATCGTGACACAAATTAGCATATTTATTAAATTTATGTAAAACTATGTCGTGTGTGTAATAGTAAACACGCAAATGAAAAATTGTAATTTATTTGGTCTACAAAACGATAAGATAGTTTAAATGGAACATAATTAACGTAGCACGCTTTTGTAACCCAATTGTTACGTCTGTGGTCATCAGCTGATAAGTTTTGGATGCGTTTGAAAGCAAGAATAAAAATTGTATTTGACTATTTATGTTACAAGTAATAAACGGTGTAGTAAGCCAAGTGAACGTTCTGAAACGGGGTCGTTCTGGGAGATCAATATTGAACTGCCAACGCCCGGTTGCCTAGACACTAACACAAACATATTTTTTTTAATTTTTCGGGCCCTAAGATTCCAAAACGTAAAAAATTGCTCGAAAGACTAAAGTGATTATACAGGTGGTTTGAAAAAACTACGACGACACTTGGTAAAGCTTGGACAATATTTTAGCAGCGTTCCGGAGGATCTTAAGGATAAAATGAATAGTAATGCTTCGGGAACCGAAATAAAAAGCTTCTTTACTGCCTCGCAGGATTCTTTTTCATAAAACATTAAATCAAAAGCTTCCCCAAGTACCGAAATCATATTAAGAGTTATAAATTTTGATGAAACCGTATTTGCAAGACAGTTTTTGTTGTTTTCGTTTAATTTAATAATTCAGTTGCCATTCTTCTCTTCTTTTGCATTATTAATTATTTGCAGAATTGCAGTTTAGCTCTTGTAGTTAATTACTTGTTTATTTATTCATATTTACTCTTGAACCTTATTTGTTTATCGTTTTTGCGTAACGCTCTCGTTAATTGCTTCTGAAATAATCAAAACGTCCAAATATTTAAACAATTATTCGTTTGCTTTTCACTTTCTATCTGATTACATCTGATTGAGTCATAAACTTTGACTCGGTGACGAAATTCAAATTTTCACAAGAAGTTTTTCTTGCGTTGCTTGGCAAAAACAAATATAAATTTGGAAAGTTATTTAATTAGTTTATTTTTGTATAAGTACACATCGCATTCTTTTTAGCTTTACCTTCACGCCGTTCGAAATAAACAAATATAAAAATAGAAATTAATGACGAAACACAAATGAGTTGGTCATCTATATCGAGATCTCCGCAAATATTTTCGAAAAAATGCGAATATAAGCAGCTTAGATCCTAGGTGCACTCTATTTTTAAATTTTTGTGTATTCGAATTCTTTTCTTCTTATGTATGTATGTTGCAAAACGCAACCGTTAAATTATAGAAAATTATTGGTTTTATGTCGTCTTCGCCATTATTTTTAGGATAATACGGAAACTCTTTTGGTGAGTGGTTTTTCTCTACGCCCTCGTAAAAATAAACCAACCAACACCAGACAATTTCATTTTCTTGCAAATTTAATCTCCTCACAATAACATTTTTTGTGCTGCTCATCGGCCAATACACAACTTTTTTAATCTTAAATGTCATAACATTTGGAATTTGTGTGATTTGCTTGATATTTAAGTGTTGGCTCGTTTTCCCAAACAAATTTACAAAATTTGTGGGTGAGCAAAACAAGCGTGACTCAATTTTGCTGCGATAAAGCGCAACTCCTTCACAAAAGATATTTTCCGTCGCATTGTGCACTCTTTTATGAATTATATTTAACTTCAAGTCGCAACCCCTGAGGAATAACGAGCAAATGAGAAGTCATTTAGTGACGATGAAGAGACTTCAAAAGGAAATTCTGGGGTTTGTTATAATAAAACTCATTAACATGAAACTAATTTTTGGCAGTCATTAAGATTCCTACCCAGATATCCAAATTAAAAGGTCATTTGGGTCTATTAAGGGAGGCAAGAAAAAAATTTAGTTCCAACAAACCGAATGTGACTGTAGATGTATTTTATCTTCAACAGGTTTGAATATTATTTTAAGCGATCAATACAGAATTTTTTTTATAAATTAACCATTTTCCAGTATTTGCGCAAAAATTTCATCGACATTCCAACCTTTGATATTTAAAAAATATTTTTAAACCGACTTCACGTGTTTTTCAAATCAGTCGGAGCGTACAGAATCGAGATGATCAAAATTTGAAATCATCCGTATTTATTGTCATCGTTGTTCATTGGGGGGGTATAATATGGAGTATATCAGATAACAGAGGACTATAGAATAAAAATACTGCTGAGTAGACGTGTGGGGTGAACTGATTGAATGGTGGCAGGCAGGTTTTCATTCAAGAATAAACTATTGTTCGAATTTCACCTTAAGTCACACACGAAAAATATCCAAACCTTTAAATATCACAAAATGACACATCGAAGCTTAAAAATAAATTCACTTAAGCGTTTAAGTATTAATAAAGCTCCATGTATACGTCATACTTCTTTAGTGCTTTTATATGGTGTGAAAGTATAGACGACAGCTTAAAATAAATTTGTTCGTCTCATTTTAGATTGCTTTATTATTTTGTCACTTCTGTTTTCTTCTTTTTCTTTAAACCATAAGAGACTAAAATCGTATTAAATTTGTCAAACCGAATAGCCCCCCCGCGTTCGTTGTGTATTCTAAAGAAAAATATTTTCCTGTTTGTATATGAGAATAAATAAAATGTTATTACGCGTCATGTTCTTCTGTAAAAGTTTTAACATTCATGAGCTTTGAAATTGAAACGCCACTTCGCATTTCAAAGTTATCAATAAAAATTCAAAACAAAATCGTTGTGATGATATTATGTTTCCACATATTTCTGTTGATGTCTGTCTGTTTTCGTTCGGTACATTTTATCTAATGAAATGGATGTAAAGTATTCCTCATTTCAAATTATTAGTGTCAGATTATTTAAACAGACTCACAGATGTCGAGATTATGTTAATTGCAACTTTATCGAAATACTGTGGTAAACAACAACCAATTTTCACTGAAGATAACAATGCCATGACTATCTGATTACGGAAAAGCTGTCTTCACGGTTTAGAAACTTTTAGTAGTGAAAACCGAAATGAAGCTTTCAGAACTTGACTTGTTTTGTATTATTTACAAAAAATCTAACAAAATTATCTAACTAATGGTCGAGATAGTGACAACCGCAGTGCACCTAATGAGCACAAACGGGCGGTCGTATTAATCCAATAAAAATCGGAATATTTCGCTATCATAGTTTCAAACTTATTAAAACTTGCGATACTCACATAAAAAATTCTTGGAAAAGTTCGAAAGTATGAAATTGAACTATAACTTTGTAGTTGTGGAGTAGAGTTTAATAAGTGGCTACACGGACGGTTAAATTTTTATTATATATTCTAAACGTCGTCAGTCAAAATAGAATTAAAAACTCAGTACTTTTTTACTAGAAATACGTCAGGTTATAACTTACAGCTAAAATGTTCATCCAACTACAACTTAATTCTTACGGCTGGCTTTCGCTAGCAATAGCAATGGTACGAGTTTTGGTTACCTAACAGAAATAACAACAACCATCGTCCCATAGTCTACAGATCGATTTCAAACTTGAGATCACATCAGTGTGTCCGATGTGATCAGGATTGCTCTCCTCTTCACTGCTGTACATTCAATACTTGTTTCTTAAAGAAAGGTTACAGAAATTAGACTTCACTGCTGCTTCAACTGAATGTTTTAAAATAAATGGGCCTAAGACCCTGTTTTGTTCTTCCTAATTTCGAACCGGAAATTTAGAAATCGAGATATTTTGTAAAAAAATTCCTGTGATTGGTGTTCCAGAAACCAGGAGTATTCCAGACTTCCGGTGGTAAACTAAGCCAAAATGACTGACTAGGAAATATATTATTTCATGTGGTTTTTATTTTTAGACTGCATTTATTGTAAACCTTTTTTCTGGGAGAGACTTCGTTCATCCATTCAAGAAACACTCTAATTGGTCAATTTTTTTTACCAACCGAAAAATATATTAAAGTAAGATTAGGACTAAAAATATTTGTCCAATATTAATCCAAATCGGGAAATTTGAATTTTTAAGCAAAAATGCAAAAATGCTGGTAGAAAAAATTAAAACTTGGAAAGCATATTTATTTAATTACCTTACCTCTCACGGAGTTTAGCAGCAACTTTCTGTGTTACTTTGAAAGTAAATTAAAAAATAAAGTTAAGATTGTGAACCGGGGGGTCTGGGGGGTGTGGAACACCCTCCAGTACATATCGCAGGATTTCCGCTCTTTTAGAATAGTTGGCGAAGATAGGGAATTTAGAATTTTTCAAATTTCACCAATAAAAACCGGGAAATTTGAATTTTTAAGCAAAGGTGAGGGAAATTTGTTTAAATTTTGGCTAGAGAATATTAAAGATTGGAATAACATTTATTTAAGTGCCTTACTGCTCAGAGTTTAACAGCAACTTCTTGCGTTACTTTGAAAATATCAAAAAAAAATCAATTAATGTTAAAATACCAAAAATTGGACAGAGAACTAATGTTATGACCAAAGGTAAAGTTAGGTTTTTTCGGAGAGAATCCTTGACGTGTCCGGATTTCCCTGGGATTTACAGAATAAAATAATGCAATACAGCAGAAACGACGCGCATGAATAGATTAACGAGGTGCAGGCTTACGAAAATCCCCATTATGAAATGCCACAAAATAATAATTACTGAATTGAGTTGAGTCACTCCCATCGTACGTAAAAACCGTAAATCTCTACTGTTCTCTTTGATTTTTTAAAAATTAAATATCTAAGTAGCCGGTTTGCAATCGGAAAGGATTAGCTTTCCGTGCTTTGGTGGGCATATAAAGCCATTGGCCGACAGGATAATCGGGAAAATTTTAAAAATTTCCACTGTACCGATCCGTAAATCGTCAATGGGCCATTATCGTGGTAAACAAGCAACAATCGATACAAGCAGCAATCAAATAGTTTCGTTGCACGCCTAGTTTATTTATGTAAATTTGAATTGGTTAATCAATAGTAATTTAATTATAACACGGCACAGGAGGTCAAGGCAAATAATGATGGTAGGTAGCAGGTGAATCCATAAAAATCGAGGGCGTAACAGGACGTAACTAATCGTGCACTTTAATTGAATAAAATCGCCAGGGACAATTCTCGTTAGTTCCATTAAAATTTTTATTTTGTCATAATTCACGGTTACCGCATTTTTGTTTATAAAATTTTTATACTAGTAAATATTGAAGCGTAACAATTATTTTACTAAAATGCTATTGACACAAATCCTTGATCGCAATTAGAATACATAATCCATGTTGTCACCGGTATTGCTAAACGATCGAGATTTTTTTTTAATTTTCCGTTTCATTATTGAACCAAATACATTTTAATTGTCAGGTCTTATCGTAAAGAGATATCGAAGGAATTTGAATAATGCGAATTTTAAAAACGCCATAATTGTTTTGTCGGGGAAGTCCACGTAAAATTTCGTTTCTGTATATGTTTTGTAAATTTCCAGCCCAACAAATTTTGGCGTTAAATTATGCAACTTCATATACATATTATATTTGATGAAGGTTGTCGGTGATATTCTGATGAAATAATGGCATAGTTTTTCGGTCAATACATATTGGGAGGTTAATTTTTAACCGATTTGGCTGCATTTAATAGAAATGATTGACAAATAGAGAAAGCCAAATTTAAGTAAATATGAGTTTATTATTAAATTAATTGCGCACGTTACGTTAATTACTTAAGATAGTGGTAAATGTTTGGACAGTGTCTTGACACGAAACTTAATTAATTGTTGTACTTATACGTATATTATATTTTCATTATGTAAGCTTTGACATTGTTCGAGTGCAGATTGTTGCGTAGTGGTAAGGAGTTTACTTTATTTGTTTGACTTCCGATCGGTTTAATAATGGCTGGTAACCTGATATACTTACTATTAATTAGGGTAGTTGGAACAACCCCGCAAGGGAATGGCGTGACTGATTGTTTGCTAGTGGAAATTAATGAATTTTAGGAAGGCTGAAAGCTACACTCGCTACTATATAGCGGTAGCACCCTGTACAGAAGTTGAGAATAACTTTTGTAATATTACAATTTCCTTTAAAAATATTTTTATTACTTTTTCTTTTAATTTTTTTAGATTGTAACAATAAAGCAGCGCACGAGAAAATAGTTCTATTATATTGCGCGAAGAGAAAAATCCTTTGTTTTTTGCCATATTGTAAAGGAGATTGAATCAAGTCGCTCAAGTTTTCTGTAAACGTTAAACTAAATTTCGTTAAATTTCTTTATGCAAGTTTAATTTTTTAATCAAAGTTTTTAAATCTAGCATGAAGCACTCAACATTTTTTATTCTTGCAAATCCAAAGCAATTGTTTTAAAATTTATTTTATCATCATACTCAATTGTTTTTTATTACCAACGTAAAATTATTTTTTAATCGGCGGTTCTAAACAAATTAGAGCTGCGAGACGCAAAGCATTTTCTTTTGTCAGATGCATTTATTATGCAACTTGATAATACTCTATTCAAATTAATATTTCCTCTTTTGACTGTTCATTAAATTAACATCTAACTCTGCATTCAATACGTGCAGCACAATAAAGTGACTAATTGGAATCAGTTAAAAAGTTTGTAATGTTACAATTTAGATTCATTTTTTTAAATTGCGTAATAGAATTATCGTCGCGATAGTAATACGTATTGTTAAAT
This sequence comes from Cantharis flavilabris, assembly GCA_949152465.1. Taxonomy (NCBI): domain Eukaryota; kingdom Metazoa; phylum Arthropoda; class Insecta; order Coleoptera; family Cantharidae; genus Cantharis; species Cantharis flavilabris. The sequence continues at coordinate 16,520,387 of OX424440.1, read as the reverse complement.
TACCAAAACAATGCGGTCCAATTATTACCTATTTTATTATAACTAATAATTTAATTAATAATCAAGATTAATGCTGCAACCAATCGCACACCGTGCACGGACAACTATACGTCGCAATGTCGCTTCAATTAAATTTTTGCAATTTAAACGAAAAACGTATTTGCACGAAATCGATTCCTATTAAAAGAATTCTTTAGAATGTATATTTGAAGTTCTTGCCGTTTTATGATCAATTGCATCAGAAACGATTTATCTTTGAGGAATAAACTTTTTGCAGCAATAAGTGAGCTGAATTTACTGTTGCATTTTCATAGAAAATATCAAAGGAATTTGATTCCTTTGGTAATGGTTTGCGAAATAGTTGGGTTTCGAATGAAAATTGATGCAGACATAGTATACAATGAAGATTTTCACTGCTTGCATAGCAGCAGGCACCCTTCTGGCTCAATCTTAAATGGAATATAAACCGAAATTCGTGCTACGCCCCTTTTAATCTTTCGATCTCGCATCCGACCGACTTTTATTTGTTTTGTATACTCAAAATCCCATTTTCCCGAATTACATTCTATTAATGATAACAGATAACTTAAATTGCGAGCTTTACAATTTTGAAGCTGCCAGACAGAGGAATCGGGGGCGACGTAATTTTTTCTTGTGGGGGATGTAGATAAAAGTCAAGTGTTTATTGTAAATCAAGTTTTGGTATTGTCCAGTGAAAACGAAAACTTGAGACCTCTCACGTTTCCCTCGTACTTAAATAACGCGATAAAACCTACACGTTTTGAGATTTTTATTAAAGTTTATTGATCAAGCTTTTCTCTCGACATATTTACAACATCGCATCGGTGTCGTTTAATTCAGCCATGGTTGAAAGTAAAAATTTTGTCGGCTCCACAGTTAGGTATCCAATTAAAAAGTTTTATCTTGACGTAAAATTTGAGTTGGAGTTAATTAAAAAAAATTGTACCATCGATTTTCTCGCGATAACACGGAAAACCACCTCTTGCATCATAAAACAGCGAATATTATCGCTTATCTTCTTCCCACGGACCTTATTGTATCGCAAATCGATGCCGTTGATCAATAGCATACTTTTGCCTACGCAGACCCTTTCGTGTTTGCTTCCATTTGTTGTCGTGGGTGCTCGAACGATTTTAATGCGTAAAAATGATTAAACGAAATTCGTTTTAACGCGAAACCTAGATTGAAGATTTAATTCGTAGTTAATCTTGGATAACGATGCCATTGAGAGGCCCTGTCTTGCGTAGACGCTGAAAACCTAGAGATCAATACACGCAGTTCTCGTCGTGACGAATATAAAACTGGGTCGCACCCAAACATCCAGGCTGACACAGATATGGCAATCCTATTGCTCATTCATCTGCTCTTACCGTGTCAAACCTAATTTTTAATTTTTTGCTAACTATGATATTTTTTAAATAGTAACCATTGTGTTTTTTTACAGATCACGTACCTTAATTTTGAAACTCGCAACGTTTTAGATATTTACTCGTTAATGTTTTAAAGAATATCTCTTAAAATCGAAAAACTTAAAATTGACACAATGCATATAGAAGTACAAGTAGCTTTGAATTTCGTCATTTCGTACCTGTATAACAAACTTCCCCGACGACGAGTGAACATATTCGGCGAAGAATTAGAAAAAGCCTTAAAAGACAAATTTCAAGGTCATTGGTATCCTGACAAACCATTCAAAGGATCCGCTTTCAGATGTATAAAAACTGGAGATCCAGTTGACAAGGTGTTAGAGCGAGCTGCCAGAGAGAGCGGGGTTCCGATTCAGGACATTCTTGAAAATCTTCCTCAAGAATTGGCAGTGTGGGTGGACCCCGGCGAAGTTAGCTACCGCATTGGAGAAAAGGGGGCAGTGAAAATCTTGTTCAGCGAAAAAGGCGATCCTCAAGACGAAAGCTCTGCCGATCGGGAAGTGACGAAAACCTTTAATCCCGAAGCTCAATGTTTCAAACCCATCGACGCCGTTAGTTCTACTTTAAGTAATCTGAGTTTATCACCAAAATCGTCTCCCTTTCCATCGCAAGTCTCAACTGTTGGACCACAAGTACCTGCTACCATCGTCCAAACAGGCAACCAAAACATCAATCATCTTGCGTCCTCTTCCTCAGCACCATCTCCTACGTCCGTAGGAAATTCGTACAAAAGCTCTCCGTCTCCAGTTCCTGCGTTTATTCCTAGAACGACAACTCCTCTTACGTTCACCACCGCAACTTTTGCTCAGACAAAATTTGGTAGCACCAAGTTAAAGACTAGCAGTAAGCGTGCAAATCGGTACGTCTATATCATTTTCGACCGTCTGGTCTGGTAAATTAAACGAAAATTTTTTCTTTTTTTTTGCAGAATGTCTCCAACCGAATTTTCAAATTACATCAAACAACGTGCGATGCAACAGCAACTGCATCAGCAGCAAGCACAGCACCATTCACCCAATGGCCGGGCCATTTCACCTGATCCTTCAGGCTATTATTTTTCTCACGGTCCGTACGCACCCCAATTTTCTCATCGATCCATGTTTGAGTCTTCCAGTCAGTTCCTCAGCGCTGATGTTTATCCTGGTAAATTACCGTTCGAACCCACACCATTGGGATCGTATTATCCTAACAGTGGCAATATGGGTGCACCACCAACAACACCTACAACTTCTCCTCAAGACAGTAATAAATTGTTAGACAACTGGCCGTATCCTTCTACAAGCCAGTACCAACATCTGCTGGTAGCCAATTGAGGCTTATCATAGAAGTGTTTATTAATCATCTCTCGGTTATCTGCAGTTACTTATTCGCTCGTTACCATCAAGCGGAGACTTTTTGGTAGCGAGTGTTACTTGTTAGTTGTAGAATTAATAATAATAATAATAATAATAATATTAACAATTTTTTGTTAATTGAAGAATCCCAGCTTGAAAACTGATACCCTAGTTTCTTTTTTATAAATTTTAGGTATATAGACTAGATGTTTCTTACTTTGTATATGGTGTTTACAGTATTCTAGTAGAATAGAGTGTTTTCTAAATTTTTTATAATACATGTATTTTTTATTTTTGTATAAAAAGAAGCTCAAGCTGTCATCTAGTCCCAGATATTATTATACATGTTCAATAAGTGTTGTTGGCATATCATGGCAGATTTTCTAAAAAAAATACTGCTTGGCCGAGATTTAACAATTCCCCCCACCCCCCCTTTTCTGTGTTATATATTTTTTGAGTCAGTATTTTGCTGGTAGTGCATGCCATAACCTAAGTTTCGCTGGGTGTCTAGATGCTTCCTCTACTGAAGCTGTTATGCTATTTTTTGTATTTGCTTGAATTTTGTTATTTTTTCACCAATGTGTATTTTAAATTTGTATAGATTGTTAATACAATATATATTTTGTTACTAGTTTGATTGAACTTGGTTATTTTTGTATGTGTACCTGACTGACATTGTTATTATCTTTCTAGATCAATTTGCTGTTGTTCTCTAGCCAATTCGTTATCTTATAAGATTATTGCCCAAAAAACTACACTAGTCACATTTAAGGACCAAAATCGTAGACGTCGCTTAGACACTCACACTACACCACACTAGCTAGCCTCAACCGCACTTGCCGAAACGTTCGGTCGGGTGGCGGAGGAACGGGGGAGGGGGGGTAAGTTTTGAGTAGTAAGTGAAGTGTGAGTGTTTCAGGTGATTTTTAAGAATTTGGAACGCGGAATGAAAATGGCGAAAATTACGACCCAAGACGATTGGATCATCCGGCACTTATTTTATGACAACTTTCTTACAAATCCTAATCTATACGCTCGGCGTCCAATTGTCCTGCTTCGTACGTTTAATAGAATCGCGTCCAAAAAAAAAATATAAACAAAATTGACTCAAAACAATTATTTTTTTAAAAACCGTTCTAATCAAAATGTTTTGGGCTGTAAATGTAGATCAATTGAAAAAAAAAAAATTAAAAAATTTTAACAACCCATCAAATTCGGCGTTACCTTATTAATTATTAAAATATTTAATCTCTAGTAAAATATTATAAGTAAAAAAACCTATGTATTAATTCATTGGGTGATTATTCTCGTTTTAGTGATAAAAAGTATTTTTTCTAATGAATAAAATAATTAAAAAAAGGCGCTTAAGAGTTGTGCTCTAGGATTTTTAAATACGGGACGTGTTTGCCTTTCTTAGATGGTTGTAAGAAGTCTTCAACGGTGTCAGCGTTACCTGTTAGTCTTTAGCTAACCATAGATAATTTATTTTTCCAAACTTGAATGTTCAAGAAGTTTGAATTATTATTAGGTGGAGTATTAGACGCGTAAGTGCTCCTAGCATATCAAACAAATTTTATTTTAAGAAAATTTGAAAAAAAAATTTCTTCTTGAACATGAGAAAAATGAAGAGATCTCGTTAGCAAGACGTAAGTTACAAAATGTATATGATTCAAATTATAGATTACTCAATTATTTTATATACTTGCTTGTACGTATTTGCATTTTATCTATCTAAGATCTGTATATAATCGTAGTTAAATATTGTTGTTCATGTATCTTTGTAACCGTGTAGCCTCATTAGGTATGATAAAGATTCAAGTACAGTTCTGTAGTGGTAATCTTTTATAGTTCTATTTTGATGACTTTTACATTTTTGAAAGTGGTCACATTTTGCACTAACGACACAATCTTACTCAACACCAGGTGGTTACATACCTTCTTGTTTAGCTACTTAATTTAGGCATGGCGGGCGATCCGAAACCACACCTTATAATTTGCACTATTTTAAAAATTAAAGAATGGTTGGTTTGAAAATGTGTTCAAAGATTTTGTGGCCACTTACATGTTATTTATTATTAATACTAATACAATATTAAGTAGGGACTGACGCCCAAAGGAATGTGATGGCTCTTTTTTACTATTATAGGTAGCTTAGGCTAGGGAACTTGCATCGAGAATGTCATGGACTTTTTTTTATAAAAAAACAGTCTTTGCCATAATCTTGTGCAGGCCTACTTGTGTATGTCGCTACTATCTGTGTTAGTTTGTTATTATCTATCTAAATTCATAAAAGTTGTAGTTATCTACATTGATTATAGTGAGAACGGATTTTTCCATCCCGTTATAAAATAAATATGTGTATAATAGTCTATAATTTTTCATATTGTTGTACGATTTTTAAGTTTATATTAAAATGTTTGTGCATTAATATTGTGATTTTTCTTCAATAAAATGTCCTTTGGTTCGTTTTCGTTTTACACTATTAACTCAACTACATAAAAAATTTATATACTTGTCAAATTTTAAATTTCGTAAACGAAGAGGTTTCCATTGCTGACTCGTCGAACAAAAACTTATAATTACCCTAGCATAAATAGTAAAGTGATTAATTTCAAGTGTAGCATAAAACAAAGAAGAAAAATGAAAATTGCGAAAAACCAAAAACAAAAATATATAAATAAAGAAGATTTTCCTAAGAATTTAAGAAGAAAATTAGAAATAACATAAAATTCAAAGTGTTCAAATTAAGAAAAATAAGAGAGTAGATAAGTTGTGTAAAAATACAAAACAGATAGGAAAAATAAAATAAAAACCAAATGAATTAAATGGTTTGCTCTAGTCTGTAGATCAAAATAGGAAAATAACTATAAAAGTACAAATTTTAAAAAAATTCGTACATTTTTCATTAAATTTTAATGCTACCTTAAATCGGCATTTAAACTATGAAATCATAGACAGTATCTGAAGTATTAGGCAATAGGCAGTATTGCAATAAACAATAGTATTTTGTAAAAGAGCTGTATTCCTTTGAGTAAAGTCACTATGTTGGTTAATGTTGTTTCACATAGCTGATACAGCTCAGCAGTATCAATAGTACTTATAAGTAGCAGTACATTTACTCAGTATTTATCCGTTATCCCTCTTTTTCCTGCGAAAATGACCTAGTTAGGTATTATTTTTTAAATTTTAAAGCGAAACTAATTGAAAAATGAATATAATAATAGAAGAAATTAAATTAAAATAATTTACAATGTAAAAAAATAAAATTAATTTTAAAGTTCTAATTATTTTAAATTTCAGGTTTCTAGAAAAAAGCAATTAAATCCCTAATTAATAAGCTTGGCACTGCATTGCAGTATTAAAATAACAAAAAGGAAACCTAAAAAGGAAACTTAATTTATAAAAAGCGTAAAAAATATTAATTAAACATTATACTTAAATGATACCTTCAGATGTTAGTTTGAATACAATTTTCACCAATCAAATAAGTATAATTCATATTTCATATCCAATGTTATCTATTTTTGATACCTCAAATTTATCTAACATCCCAATCAAATGAATATCATCCAAAATTTCCCCAATAATAAAATATTATATTTTTTAAATAAATTTAGCCATAAATAGATCAGTTTTCTTAACACACATTTTAAGACTTGCAAGTCTTAAAGTCTCCTGACTTACAAGCCAAGCGCTTTATTTTAACCAATTTCAAAATTTTGAAACCGTAAACGAAGTTTAGTTTTTGTACGATAGGTAAAATCCTCTGAACGAAATTCTGTATCCACGGCTGATCTTACATGCAGAGCCTCATTAAGAATCATCATGAAATGAAAATTTTCCTAAATCTAGTCCTTGGGTTTCTTATAGAATAATTGGTAAGTACTCTATCGCCAAAAATTTTAAAACTTGAAAATAAATTATTTTTTTACAGATTCCAATGCATTTCAAGCAGAAAAATACATTGACCGCTTATACGAGGTGTGCCAATTAAGTTCCGGGAATTTAGTTATAACTCTAGAACTGGCAAACATTGCGTCGTTTGTAAACATATTTTTGAAAAGCGGGGACCATCCTTTAGTTCCAGTCGAAGTTTGAAGTCAATACCACGTTTGGTTTGTGTCTTATGCGTGTTTTTCGAAAGTAACTTTTTTAGTGAAGTCGTGAAAATTATTAGAAATCGATCTGCAAGGATGTGTTGTCCCGCATTCAGAGCGACTGCAGAAATTGGATGAGTCGGATAGTCACTGGAGATGAGAGGTGGATATTTAACTATGACCCTGACACCCGTAAACAAAGTCAGCAAGGGTTGGAAAAGTGATGGGAACGGTCAACAAAAGGAAGAATCTCCAAGTCGCGACTGAAGGCAATGTTGATCGTTTTTTTCGATATCCAAGACATTGTTCATCGTAAATATCTTCCTGCCGGACACACAGGGACTGGACAGTTCTATATTGGCGTCCTGGAGCGGCTGCGGGCACGCATTTTGGAAGAACTCACCGAGAACGGCTGGATCTTGCACCACGACAAAGCGCCGGCCGATTCCTAGTTCATTGTGCAAGAGTTTTTGGCGAAAAAAGGCATTTCAACTTTGCCGCACCCACCTTATAGTCTCGATATCGACCTTTGCAACTTTTTCTTATTCTCCAAGTTGAAGTCGCACCTCATGGGAACTCATCATAGTGGCGTATATGAGGTCAATGAAGCTGTAACCGCGGTGCTGAGCGAGTTAACTTCAGAGGATTACCAAGAGTGTTTCTAATCGTGGGAAAAGCGTCGGAACACTGCACTGAATTAAAAAATCTGATGTGGACAGCACATAACTTCCTTGTAATTTTTATAATAATTGGACAGGAATCTCGTTAATCTATTCATGCGCGTCATTAATTACAACTTTTGGCACGAACAATCGCAACCAAAAATAGGAGGTGCACAACTAGATGCTATAAGTGTCTCAAATCCAAAATTTCAACTTTCTACGACCTACCGTATTTGAGTTATGCGACATACAGACGTCCGTACGTACGTACGTACGTACAAACGTCACTACGAAAATAGTCAAAATGGATTCAGGGAAGGTCAAAACGGATATTTCCGTCAAAATCTGGAAATCGAAAAAAATCGGTATCACAATACTTCCTTGTTTTACAAGGAAGTAAAAATCGCAGGAAAACTAACTCGAACACTGCTTACAAATGCTGCCGTATGGTGGCGTTTGGTTAATGTAAAATCCCTTTGATAAGTAAAAAATAGTACTGATTGAAGTAGTCACCAACAAGTACGGAAGTCCACCGTTACACAAAGAGTAAAGTAATTTATTTAATTTATTTGGTAGAGATTTGATCTCTTCCAGTTATTTAATGATTGAAGTAACGTGGCCTTGTCTTCTGGGATATAGATCACCCTTATGTGATCTGAACAGCAGCGGCAGCTCGTCAGAGGAGGCAAGGGAGGATTAGCCTCTTCTGAAACTCATGATATTATTAATTAAACTATTAAAATAAAAAATAAATTAAAAAGTGAATTTTCGATTGATCAAAGCATAGATACATTTTCCCCAATACTTATCTAAAAACTAAAATGAGGCTACCGCAGAAGCAAAATCTTCTGCATGCAGATGATGTACCGATCGCATCGACAACAAGATTTTAATATTTTACTGATAATTTCGAGATTACTCTAAAGAAGTTTCTCATCAGGTACATATTAACCTAAAATGGCTATCCATGACTGAAACCTCCGCAGAACTACAAAAGTGCAGCCATCACTTTAATGTGGTATTGCAATATATATCTAGCGCATAAGAAAAACACACACTTCTTTATTCTGTATCCAATATAGTTCTTTTATGACGTAGTTGAGCGCTTTTGTACACCTTATAAACAACATTATACGAGATAATTTTTATTTTTAATTTAAAAACGTTGGGATGAAACCTAGAAGAGAATCGCTGAAAAATCTGGTGCACAAGTAAAGAGAAATTTTGAGAAATTCTAAGAAATCTTACTAAATTTCAGGAAATTTTGGGAAATCCCAAAGAAGATATTCTAGGAAATCTACAAAACCCTAGAAAATTTAAGTAAATTGTAGGAATTCTTGAGAAATCTATACGTTATGGTTAGCCCCCTCAAATGAAAGCTTCATAAACATCTCTGGTCGCCAATGACACAACCTTGGAGTTAAGAGAAGAGACTAGCGTAGCCGATAATTTGACCCCCAGTAATTTGGTTCTAGATTAGGCAACACACCTAACACATTCGATTTTAATATTTTAATGACGTTTCCTTTTGTAAATGTGGTTTTGCATTCGATGTGCCTCCTCATTGTTCGTATTGAAGATCGACTATAGTACCAGAGATTATAATTATTCTGTATTTTGTTTTTTCGTACAAGACTTGAAAACAAAGTACGAATGGGCGTTGATATACTCTTGTTGAAAATTTTGGCGTGAAAACCGATCTCTACGAATTACTTTAATTTTAATTGTTTAAAATTTATTAAAAATTTTTGTATTTACTTTTGTTTAAAATTGTCACTTGCATTTTTGAGATTGGTAACTAAAGTTAGTTGCTTCACTTATACGAAATAATCAAAAGAAAGGAAAACTTTGTGTTATTGGGAGAATCCATTACTTAGTTAATATAAAATTGCAACAATTTCTAGACCAATAATAACAGTTGCAAGTTTTATGTCACGAACAAGTTAAAAATATAAAAGTTTATATAATTTTCATCGAGAATGCACCTGTATTGCCAAGGCCGGATTATTAATGTATGCGCCCTTAGGCAAAAGTTTTTAAGCGCCCCCCCCTCCAAATAAATGTTTCTAGAAAATTTCGAGTTTAGACCCAATATTCCAAATATTTTGAAATTTAACTTGAAATTCTTGTCCTACAAATACATATTCATTTATCTTAAAATCAGATCTCGCGGAGGCACCAATTTTTTGTACAATTATTTGCTTATTTTGTGACAGTTTTATATTCCTGAGTCGATTTTATTTTAATTAGATTTTTGGGCTATCTGATATTCATAACTAATAAAAAATATAAAAAGAACATTGTATTTTTTGATAATAATAATTATTATGACAAAATACATATTGAAAAAATTTAATTCTTTTTCGGGATTGCGTGTTTCAAAATACTCTGTGCAGAAATCTGGGTTCAAATCCCGGACTAGGCAGAATTTCTTAGCTCAGCCCTCTGGTGAATATCAAACTGTGGATCAAAATACTAATAACTTTCCTTAACATCTTATTGGAAAACAGGGTACAATAAGCCTAGAGCTTCAGTACAAAGTGGGCATTGAACCACTACCCGTGCAGCTAATTTGAACTCA